>QRFJ01000518.1:218656-511201 GCA_006176705.1 Cocos nucifera | reverse complement strand
GAAAGAAGTTCGGCTCTTAGAGGAACTTGACTAAAGAAGAGATTCGGAAAGAAGTTCGGCTTCTATAGAAACTTGACTGAAGGAGAGATCCAGAAGGAGTTCGACTCCTATAGAAATTCGACTGAAGGAGGAGTTCGAAAGGAGTTCGGCTAGGGTTCGACCACCAGATGAGTTCGGCAACTGAATGAGTTCGACCGCTTGAGGGGTTCGATCATTGGAGGAAGAATTTTCGATCAATGCTCCTTCGAGATTACTAGTTGCATTAGGCTAAGCATCAGACTGGACTTCAGTAGGAGCAGGATTTATCCCCAACAAGTACCCTCCAAAAGTACAAGATGAAGTTGAACTCCATGAAATGTGCTTTCAGAGTAACCTCAAAAAAGTTTTTGAGATTCATGGTGTTCAAGCCACGGCATCGAGGCCAACCTAGAGAAAATCAAAGCCACTTAGAAAATGATTGTTCTAAAAATAATAAAGAAAGTTCAACACCTCACAAGTAAGATAGCAGCTCTGAATCACTTCGTATCAAGATCGATGGAGTATTGCATGCCCTTCTTTTAAGTACTTAAGTAGCCCAAGAAGTTCGACTGGACTCCCGACTGTCAAAGGACCCTTGAAGAATTGAAGAGCTATATCAGTTCACCCCCATTGCTTGCCAAATCTAAACCTGGAGAAGAACTATTCCTGTACCTCATCGTATCTCCTATAGCTGTTGGAGCTATACTGGTCAGAGAAGAAGCAAAAATTTAGAAGTCGATCTACTATATAAGCAGAGTCTTAAGGGATGCAGAAACAAGGTACACCAAATTAGAAAAACTAACCTATGCCTTGTTGATTACGATCAGAAAGTTTCGACCTTACTTCTAGGGGTACACTATTACTCTCCTCACTAATCAACCCATCAAGCTGGTTCTTCATCAACCCGATACCTCAGGCAGAGTGGCAAAGTGGACAATTGAGCTAACCAAATTTAACATCCATTTTCAATCTTGATCGTCTATTAAAGCTCAAATACTGACCGATTTTCATAGTAGAGTGCACTATTCTGGAAGAGACTGAATTAGAGTATCAAGAAGTTTTTATCCCTGGCTCCTCAAAAGAGAAGGCCGATCTTCCTGAAAACTTCTGGACACTATATGTAGATGGTTCATCCAATGCCTCCAGGGTAGGTGTGGGTTTGATTCTCATCAATCTAGAAGAAGTTGTGGTGGAGTATGCATTACACTTTGACTTTCCCTGCCACTAATAATGGAGTGGAATATGAAGTCCTACTTGCAGGATTGAGGATAGCCAAAGAGCTGGGAGTGCAATATTTGAAGGTCTATAGTGACTCTCAGCTGGTGGTGAAGCAAGTTAATAACTCCTTTGAAGCTTCGAGAGGAAAGTATGAAAAAGTACTTGAAAAAAGTGAAGAGCCTGAGTTCAGCTTTTGATAATTTTGACATTTCAGCAGATTCCTTAGGTTATGGAGAATATCAAAGCTGACCTCCTCTCTAAGCTGGCCATCTTAGCCCCAAATGAATTACCAAAAGAAGTCCTTCTTTGAGGTCCTATAACGCCCCAGTTTCGGAAAAGCCCCAGGCGATAATGCAAGTTGATCATGAGCCCAACTGGATTCAATCCATTGATAACATATCTTAAGGAAATGAATTCTTCCCTAGAGATCATAAAAGAAGCTCGAAAGTTAAAAAATCAAGTTTCCTCGCTATATTTTGTATGAAAGTAAGTTGTATAAGAGGTCGTACTCCTTGCCACTCCTCAAGTGTCTCCGACCTTCAAGAAGCCAGCTATGCCTTAAGGAAAAGTCCATGAAGGGATTTACAAAAATCATCTTGGGGCAAGATCCTTGTCATACAAGTTGCTCCATCAGGGATACTATTGGCCTGACAATGCATCAAGATATGCAGTGGATTATGTGAGAAAGTGCATGACAGGATGTCAAAGAAATGTAAACATTCAGAGATAGCCATGGCTTCACAGCTTACACCACTGAAGTGCCCCTCTTGACCATTTCGCACAGTGGGGGATAGACATACTCGGACCTTTCCCCATGACATCTAGGTAGCAACGAAAGTTCTTGCTAGGTGGTAGTTAGATTAATTTTACTAAGTGGGTCGAAGCCTGAACACCTAGCAAAAATCATTAAAGCTAAAGTTTAAGAACTTTCATCTAAGAAGTTCGATTTTTTGCAGGTTTGGTCTACCTCGAACATTGATTACTGATAATGGATGCTGGTTCGTAGGTACAAAGTTCATTGAGTTGTGCGAATGTTTGAATATATCTCACCATTGTACATCAGTGCCTCATCTACAAGCGAATGGTGAGGCAGAAGTGACTAATAGAATTTTTCTTCAAGGGATGGCTTGAAAGAGCAAAAGGGACCTAGGTGGATGAACTCTATCATATGCTCTAAGCTTACCAATGTAATCAAAGATTATCCATTGGAGAAAAACCCTTTGCTCTGGCCTTCGGGATAGAGGCAGTTATCTTGGTCAAACTTGAACTTCTCTCAGCACGAGTAGAGGACTTCAATGAATAAGGCAATTTGCAGGACCTCAAAGCTAACCTTGATTTACTAGAAGAAAAGGGAGGAAAGGCCCAGATCTGAATGGTAGCTTACAAGCAAAGGGTAGCCCAGTACTACAACTCAAGGGTCAGAAGCAAAACCTTCAAAATAAGGGATCTTGTACTTCAGCGAGCAGATATTTTCCAACGTCAGAACTAAGAAAAGCTCATCCCGAACTGGGAAGGTCCTTACGAGATGGTAGAAACCATTCGATCAAGAACATATTATCTAAAGAAACTCGGAGGATCTACGCTCCAACAACCTTGAAATTCGAAAACTCTATGAATGTACTACTAGTAATCCAATCCTAATAAAATTCTTTTATTTTAATATTTATATTTCTTGGCATAAAATCTTGTGATGATAGGGAATGACCCATCTGAACCTCATCAATAAATAAAATAGAAGACCTTCGATTATTTAAGACTGGAGGAAGGGAGAGGCCCTTTTAATGATCCTTTTATGCTCCCATACCTTTGTTAGCGACAAAAGGAGGACCTCTCCCTAATAAAGAAAGGCCAATCTCATCAAAAATAGAAGGAGAATCTCATCCTGATAGGAGGACAGGAAGACCAACCATGTCAAGAATAGGAGGAGAATCTTGTCCTAACATGAATGATGAAGATCTTCGATTATTTAAGATAGGAGAAGGGGAGAGGCCCTTTCAATAGCCCTTTTATACTCCTATACCTTTGTTAGGAATAGGAGGAGAATCTCGTTCTAACAAAGAAAGATTAATGTCATCAGGAATAGGAGGAGAATCTCATTCTGACAGGGGGATAGGAAGGCCAACCATGTTAGGAGCAGGAGGAGAACCTTGTCCAGACATGGATGATGAAGATCTCTAATTATTTAAGATAGAAGTAGGGGAGAGACCCTTTCAATGGCCCTTTTATGCTACTATACCTTTGTTAGGGATAGGAGGAGGGTCTCATCCTAACAAAGAAAGGCCAACCCCATCAGAAATAGAAAGAGAACCTCGTCCTAACAGAAAGATAGGAAGGCCAACCATGTCAGAAATAGGAGGAGACCTCATCCTAGCACGAATGATGAAGACCTCCATTTATTTTAGATAGGAGAAGGAGAGAGGCCCTTTCAACGGTCCTTTTGTGCTCCTATACCTTTGTTAGGGACTGGAGGAGAACCTCATCCTAACAAAGGAAGACCAATTTCGTTAGCAATAGAAGAAGAACCTCAACCTGATAGAGAGATAGGAAGGCCAACCATGTCAGAAATAGGAGGAGAACCTCATCCTGACATGGATGATGAAGACCTCTAGTTATTTAAGATAGGAGGAGTGGAGAGAACCTTTCAATGGCCCTTTTGTGCTCCTATACCTTTGTTAGGGACAAGAGAAGAATCTTGCCATAACAAGAAAGGCCAACCTCGTCAGGAATAGAAGGAGAATCTCATCCAGACAGGAGGATAAGAAGGCCAATCATGTTAGGAATAGAAGGAGAACCTCATCCTGACATGGATGATAAAGACCTCTGATTATTTAAGATAGAAGAAATAAAGAGGCCTTTTCAACGATCCTTTTGTGCTCCTATACCTTTGTTAGAAACAGAAGGAGGACCTCATCTTAACAAAGGAAAGTCAATTCTATCAAGAATAAAAAGAGAATCTTATCCTGATAGGGGACAAAAATGCCAACCGTGTCAGGAATAGGAGGAGAACCTCATCCAGAAATGGATGATGAAGTTCTCATGTTATTTAAGATAGAAGAAGGGGAGAGACTCTTTTAACGGCCCTTTTATGCTCTTATATCTTTTTTAGGGATAAGAGAAGAATCTCATCATAATAAAGAAAGACCAGTCTCATCAGGAATAGGTGAAGAACCTCATCCTAACAGGAAGATAAGAAGGCCAATCAAGTTAGAAACGAGAGAAGAACCTTATCCTGACAAGGATGAGAAGACCTTCAGTTATTTAAGATAGGAGGAGGGGAGAGGTTCTTTTAATGGCCCTTTTGTGCCCCTATATCTTTGTTAGGGGTAGGAGGAGAACCTCATCCTAACAAAGAAAGTTCAACCTTGTCAGGAATAGGAGGAGAATCTCATCCTGATAGGAAGACAGGAAGGCCAATCATGTCAAGAATAGATGAAGAACCTCATCCTGACATTGATGATGAAGACCTTTGGTTATTTATGACAGAAGGAGGAGAGAAGCCCTTTCAATGACTCTTTGGTGCCCCTATATCTTTGTTAGGGATAGGAGGAGAACCTCATCTTAATAAAGAAAGGCTAATCTCGTCAGAAATAGGAGGAGAATCTCATCCTGACAGGAGGATAAGAAGGCCAACCATGTTAGAAATAGAAGAAGAATCTCCTCCTGATATGGATGATGATGATTTTCGATTATTTTAGATAGAAGAAAGGGAGAGGCCCTTTCAATGAAACTTTTATGCCCCATATCTTTGTTAGGGATAGGAGGAGGACCTCACCCTAACAAAGTAAGGCCATCTTCGTCAAAAATAAGAGGAGAGCCTCATCTTGATAGGAGGACAGCAAGGTCAATCATGTCAGAAATAGGAGAAGAACCTCGTCCTGATATGGATGATGAAGATCTCTGATTATTAAAGATAGGAGGAGGAAAGAGATCCTTTCAACGACCCTTTTATGCTCCTATGCCTTTGTCAGGGATAGGAAGAGGACCTCGTCCAAATAAAGGAAGGCCAACCTCATCAAGAATAAGAGAAGAACCTCATTCTGATAGAGGGATAGGAAGGCCAACCATATCAAAAATAGGAGGAGAACCTTATCCTGACACAGATAATGAAGACATCTAGTTATTTAAGATAGGAAGAGGAAGGAGGTCCTTTCAACGATCCTTTTATGCCCCTATACCTTTGTTAGGGATAGGAGGAAGACCTCATCCTAACAAAGAAAGATCAATCCCATTAGGAACAGGAGGAGAATCTCATCCTGATAGGAGGAGAGAAAGGCCAACCATGTCAAAAATAAGAGGAGAACCTCGTCCTAAGATGGATGATGAAGATCTCTAGTTATTCAAGATAGAAGGAGGAGAGAGAACCTTTCAACGATCCTTTTGTGTTCCTATGCCTTTGTCAGGGATAGGAGAAGAATCTCATCCTAACAAAGGAAGGCCAACCCCATCAGAAATAGGAGGAGAATCTCTTCCTGATGGAGAGACAAAAAGGCCAACCATATTAGGAACAAGGAGAATCTCGTCCTAATAGAGAGACAAAAAAAAGCCAATCATGTTTGGAGCAAGAGGAGAACCTCATCCTGATATGTAAGAGGACCTCTGATTATGTGAGACAAAAGAAAAATGAAAAAAATGAAGTGGTTAACAAACATTGAACCCAAGCAAAACAAAAAGATGATTGAAGAAAGCATAGGTTCATTAAAGATGAAGTTGATTAGAAAATGAGGGTCTGCATGATCGGTTATAAAAAAAAAAGAGAGAGAAGAATCGAAGTTCTATGATGGATCAAGTTTCTCGGACTTCGGACTGCTAGCCATCATCAATGATTCCTTTAGGCTGACGATCTCCTCCTTGAGCTCTTTTCTCCTTATCAAGTTATCGTGGAACATCCTATCAGTTCTTTGGTAGTTTTCTTCTGATGCCCGTAGTCTCTTTCTCAGAACTTCTGATTCAGTTTCAGCATCCCTGATGACCTACTGTTCGCAAATCAACTAAAGCTTCAGTCACTAAACATCAACCTTCTCCATTCAGACTGGTTTCAAGAGTTCGCCCACGATCCTCTTTAGGGAGGCAATCTTCTCCAACTCCCTACTAGTGCTGGATTGGTAACTATCGACAAGCTGCTATTGAAGCTAGGCCACCTCGCTATTAGCAGCACGGAGTTTCTACTCTAGTGAGGATATCCTACCACACCAATCCAATCGTTAGGTCTCATAGGCGAGCTCAGCATCATACAATTACTTTTGGAGGGTAGAAAATCTTTGCGACCAATCCCACTCATACCGAGTCTTGTCAGAAGACCATGGCAAACTTTCCTCCAATAGATGAGTCTTCTCTATCGCTATCTTGAGCTCAACTTTGAGGGAGCTGACCTTCATAGTTAATGTCCAGGACTTATCACTGGTGCTTTTCATAAGTTTGGCCAACTCTCTCTCGAAGTTACCTTTCTTAATGTTGAAGCTCACAAAATCTTTCATGTGCAATTTACGAAGGTGAGTGACTTCAATTGTCGCCTTCGAAGCATTTTTTTGGATCGCTGAAGCTCATCTTCCATCTTCTTCAACTTCTTCTTCAGATGATGGATTTTTCTCTTTAAACCTTTAACTTTAGATCTTAGAGGGATACCTTCGGATAGCAGTTCAGCATCGGTTGGAGATGATCGACCTTGGCTTTGGTCAGTAGAAGGATTCTGAATGACATTCATCATAGCATGAGCATAAGAAAAAAGAAACTCGTTTCATTTCTCAAAATGTTTGAACATACATCAAGAAAAAAAAAGAAGAAAGTATAATTATTTAAAATTCTAGACCTTAGAAGGAGCGATGATAAATGAGGTTGGAGCATTCTCTACCACCTTCGACTCCAGTACCGACCTGGGTGCCTCAGCGGTAGGTTTGGAGGGCTCGAGGATGGCTTTGATAGGAGAAGGGTCGGCTGTGACAGTGGATGACCCCGCTTCTTCATCAAGGACCTCCTTGCATAAGAAGCCGAGGTCATGTTTGGGGAATTTGGCATTCACTCGATCCTTGCAGAGTTTGTATCCATTCTAAAAGGCCTCCTAGCCAAATGCAATGTTTAGGTCCCTTATTTTAGAGGAGACCTTGAACTCCTCCATTGCCTAGATCTTCACCTCCAAGATCTGCTTCAAAGTTTGATCATTCAGCTCACCAACCATAACCTCAGCCTTCTTCCTCTTCTCCTCTTCCAAGGCCAAAGCGGCCTGTAGCCCCGCCGAGGTGAGCTCCTCTTTTTTGAGCATCTCCTACAGACCTTTGACCTCGACTGTCTTCTCCTACAAAAAGTGGTGGACCTTGGCTTGAAGGCCTTCCCGAGCCTTCAATGCCTCCGACTTCAAGCAATTCACCATTTTGATATGCACGAGTATTTGGTGATCCGACTACAATAAATGAACTATGTTATGCATCAAAAAAAAAATTGATAAGATGACCACCTTCAGGAAGGTCCCAAGGGAATCCCAGATGAGCTGAGCATGGTCGAGATTGGCCATCTAGTCTACCACCTCGAGCATGGCAAATCTATCGGTTAGATCCTAAACGAGCTCTAGGTTGTCGAAGGGATCTTCTCATGGATTGTCGTCATCGTCGCTGGACCTATTGGGGTGAGCCTTGCGATGCACCTTCACGATAATCTTTTTTTTCTTCTTCTTCTCCCCTTTTTTCCTCCCAGCAAGAGGCTACGGGGTTGGGTCTCTAGCTAAAGGACTCATGGATGATGGAGGCACGAAGCCCTCGACAACAGCACCAACCTAGGTGATGGTAGCAACCTCAGTGGCGGCGACGGCATCGATCGGTGTTGCAGAGTTGGGGGTGTTCACCCTAGCCTTCTTGCCAGCAAGCTCATTAGATGTAGTACCTTTTCTTTTGTAGGCCTAAAGCCTCTTTGAAAGCATTTCGATAGCCTTAGCATCCATCTCTACCATAAAGAAAAAGCACAATTAGAAAAGAAAGAAGAAAAAAAAGAAAAAGGGGATAGCCCATCGACTTTGGTTGTGTACCTATCGAATTCAGAGGGCTATGACTGAGGATGAATAAGGTTTGTTCTTTTATTAGCTCGAATATCAGAAGAGTTTGGTAACCTTTGATTATGGTAATCAACTCTTGGTCCGCTTTCTCTAATCCCAGGGCTCGACGAACTAAATCCCTTAGATAACCCCAGGGTGGGAGTCCTAAGCGCAAGGTCAGACAGGAAACGAAGATAAACTTTTTTTTTCAATTATGGATGAAAGAGGAGGCACCCTTAAGCAATCCATTCTTGTCAAACTGGAAGAAAACATACCACCAGTCCTTAGTAGTAGGGTGATGCTTGAAGGTGAAGAAGGTTCGAAAAAGAGAAATAGTGGGCTAGACCTCGGCAGATATATAGAGAGCAAGGAACCCTATAATAAACCTAAAGGAGTTTGAAACTACCAAGGTCAGGGAGATGTTTAAAAAATGAAAAGGGCTACAACAAACTCAGGAAACGGAAGCCTCAATCCAACATGGAAGGCCTTTAGGTACAAGCAGCACCAACCTAGAGGAGGAGCACAAGCCCGACCACTTGAACCAAGAAGTTCTAGTTCGTATTCGATGGGCACCCCGTATTGGATGCTAACTAATGACAGGTCTTCAGCAGTCAAAGATCAGTAAATGGACCATGATATAAAGTCTGGCCGAGGTATTGCCCTAGGCCAAATTTTCATACTAACCTTGGGGTTACTAGGGTTTGGGTCGATTGAACTCCTAGAATCGTTAGGCTAGAAAACCTTGAACGACATCTAGATTAGGTTAATTCAAATAAAATCCCCAAAATAGAACTCAAAAAATGGGAGGGTAGAAGCCCAAAAATGAAGAACGGTGATATCTACCTAGAAAAACTTGAAAAAACTCGAAGAATGCAGGAAAGCTAAAAGTCAAGAGGATAGGGATGAAAAACTAACCTATGAAAATATGGAAAGAAGGCCAAAATGATTACAAAAGATCAAGAAAGATGCCAACAGTTGAAAGAATCATGGAAAGAATAGGAGCGACAAGAACAAGGATGCACGGAGATGATGGAAAATGGAGGAAGAAGAAGAAGTAGAAGCCCAGGCAAAATCAGAGAAGTTTAAATAGAAAATCAAAGCCCTAGAAAAAGTTATGATTATGGGACTTCTTCAGTCAACCCTAACCCACCGCATGTTCCACTCGTACCTGCGGCCTGACGAAGTAATAACTATGCCATACATGAAGCTCCACGCCAGACGAGTTCTCAAGAGAATAGATCCATTCAAGTCATTCGACATCAAATTGCAGCACCAATTTGAAAAAAAAGATAAAAAAAATTTGTTCTCCAGAGCAGAAAACTCTCAAAAAGAATTTTGGCTGTAGGAGGCTTTTTGTACTCCCTTCATACAAAATTCAAACTCGGGAGTAGGAGGCAAGTGTTGGAGGTAAAATGGCCCTCATTGAAGTTCTTGCCCAAAGTCCTTGGTCGCTGACCTCCTCCTTGTTGTGATTCATCGATCTCCTTAGTGGCGAGATCATGCTACAAAACCTCCTGAAGGCACATAGAAGCTCGGCGATACGATCTTAAACGGTGAAGGAGAATTATTGTTATTCTGATCTTATCCTTTGGCTAAAAGTGAATAATAGGATTAGGGTCTAGTTGCATGCCCTCGGATGACCTTCTCCAATCGCACCCCCTCGGACGAACTCCTCCACTCGCACTTACTTTGGACGATATCCTTCCGGATTATCCCATCTGGTCGAGCTCATTATGAACAAACTTCTCTTAGTTGCAAGGCGAGCTTCCTTTAGTCGACCTCCTTCCAGTCAATCTCCTTTCAGTTGCCTGGAAGGACCTCATCGTCCACATGAATCTGACTACCAACTCTATATAGACCGATCCACATGCCGGCGACCTTAAAGGAGTCTGAACTTCTCTTAAACTGTTGTGATTTGAAGCTCTTCACCGCCCGCACCTACTCCATCCAAACTTTGATTATTGATACCCGACAAACTGGCAAGTCGTAACAACAAGCACCACTCTCGACTGGCACATCACGATAATGGACACTATCCTCCATAACAAACTTCATGTGGTCCTGAATGGCCCATTATCAGGAGGTTGTGGCTATCACCATCAATTTGTTACAGGCTTCACTTATATAAAAGGATCCTCCAGATATATTTTCTCCTTAAGCTCTCTTCTCCCTTCCATTACTTTATCTCTTTTTATCCAGAGCACTCCATTTCAGTTGGCCAACAAACTAATTTGAGCATCGAAGGGTCCTACAATAGCCACCTACCTCTAGTTTGGATTTTGTTTTGCAGATCCCATCGGTGGCCTCATCTTCTGCACTCCAGCCATCTCTAGCATCCTCATGGATTTTTGCACCAACAACTACAAAACAACCAAATATAAGGGGTGTGGAATACCTTTCTTAGGCATGGGAAATCATGTAAAATATTAGGAAACAAATTCTTAGAGGGCATGTGATCTTAAGTGGCGCACAGAAGAAAGAAGGAATCCTAGTCTAACTAGGATTTTCTTATACACTAGGTCAAACCCAATTAAATCCTTATTCTAATTAAATTTGAGTCAACCTAATTAAAAAGACAATCCTAGTCTTATTAGGAGCCTAATTAAATTAAATTAAATTATATTTAAATCTAATTTAATTTTTAATCAAATTAAAAATTTGGTGTACTCAAGTCCTAATTGAACAGAAACTTGTTCTCGCTCGCAACTGGCTTATCTAATAAGCTAATTGAACTTTACCTAATTAAGTTCAAACTAATTCTAATTAAATCTAATTCAATTATACTTGATCTTAATTCGATTGCTCAATCAAATTGAGTTAATTAGTAATCCAATTCCTAATCGATCCTCTTGCAACACTTGCACTTGATTGATTATCAATCACATTGATGATTCGATCATTGAATGATTCTTAATCATCAATCAACCATCTGATCAAGTAGCAACCTCTAATATGTGTGATCCCATAGGTTCAAATCTAAGTCAGTAGCATAGAAACTAATTCCTATACCAATCAAAATAACCATCTAACAATGATACCCGATGTTTGGATAGGTCAAATGTATGTAAAGCAACATTCTTAAAATCCTGGCCTATGGTTACTGTATAATTTATCTCTTTGACTAATAATGCTCAAGATAACTTCAAGTAAGCTATCAACACTCATATAAGTCATCCATGTTATATTTCAAAATTTTGCAAATCCCATGACTCCTCATAAGGATTACCTAGGCCTAGGTTTTGCTAAATTGTAACATAGTGAGACATTCGCTTCCTGAACTTAATCAGGAGTAGTCAATCCCAACTTGACTCACCCATCAAGTCTACAAGTACTTGACTATATCCAAAAATCTTTCATTGTTGTATTAAAAATATAGGTAGGTTGGCACCAAAGTACATTGAATTGCTTGCCAGTCATCGTGGTGATGTCAGGTCGAAGGGATATTTATATCCATTGGCCTTAGCTAGCCACTCTTGATAGTAGAGTGCTATGTCATGTTCGGTGTAGATGTACTCCTACATCCTATCTGGATGCCATACCAGTGTCTTCACACCACTTGATTATGAGGACAACCAATGCATATGGCATACAGCGACCTACACTTGATAAATTATCGTCCTTATTATTAACTTATCATTTGATCGTAAACAATTTAAGAACCATCCGATAAATCCTTCTTTATCGATTAACTATGGTTCTAAGAACTTCATCATAAGATAGGAGTTCATTTAAGAAAGATAGAACTTTTGTAATGAATAAGCCAAATAACTATTATTATTAGAAAATTCATATATAGATTCTAATCATCTACAAATTAGATAAATAGCTTTAGGATACATTTTCTAACAACTCACACTTAGACTAAAGCCAATCAAAATAATATCAAAATATCCTATCTTCCACTTGAGTTCATAGAACTCAGTTCTGAGGCTCTAGCAAATGGGTTGGTCTAGTTCTTCTTTTCCATCGATCTTCCAAAGATTGATGTCATCCTGATCTAAAATCAAAGGTGATAGTGATATAGAGTATGCTAGTCTTGTGGTGCACCTTTGGTTCTTTAGCAATAGCTATGGCTCCAGTGCTATGATAGGACTAGACCATCATTAGAGGGTGCCACTCCTAACCTGCTAATAAACCTTAGCAACTGCACAGCCTACATGGTAGCATTAGATGCCACAATGTACTCTACATCACTAATAGAATAGGCTGCAGTATTCTGCTTGAAACCTTTCCAGCAAAGTGCTACTCTAATTAGGATAAATTCATGACCCAACACTCTCTTGCTTTCATCTTTATCTGACTAAAAATTGAAATCAAAACATCTACAAATTTTAAGTCAATATCTCCATATTTGAGTTATTGGATCGTAGTATTTCTCAAATACTTAAAGATTGTCAATATAATCTTCCAGTGGTTCTTACTTTGATCAGACTGGTATCTACTCACTATACTTAGTGAGTTGACCATATCTAGTACTGAATATGGAGAAATAAGATGATAGCTAAATCTTTATTTCTTGTAATACTGGAATGTCATTTTCAATTAAGAGAATGTTATCTACAGATACCACAAGGAATAACATTATAGAATTTTTTGTCCATTAATAAATGCAGGGTTCCTCTTTGTTCATAACAAATACATATGTTCAAAGCGTATGTTCCAACTCTTAGATGATAGCCAAATGAGCTTTATATGTCTCTACCTTCCCATCTACACTACTCCAATCCTTTTGAAAATTCATTTGCACTCAATGAATTTTATCCCTTCAGGTGGATCAGCTAATGTCCACACACTATTGATCTTCATGAACTTCAATTTGGATTTCATAGCTCTAAGCCACTTCTTATAGTCAAACTACTGCATAGCATCCATATACGTGATCGGATCCTTGTTATTCTCATCGAGCTCAATAGGATCCTCATCCTAGACATAGATACCAAAGTATTTATCTATCTAATGTGGTACTCTACCAAATCTTCTTAATGGTGCCAAATTAATGGGCTCTAGATTTGATCTAATCAAATTTGATTCTATAGATTTACTAGATTGTATCGGTTCTTTCTACCAATCAAACTTTCTCAAGTTCAACTTTGATGGCATTAGTTCCTTCTCCAAGAAACTCTTTTCCACAAAGATTGCCCTACTGCTGATGAACATCCTATGTTCTTCAGCTTGGTAGAAATAATAACCCCTATAAACATACACCTATAGGATCAGGGTCTAAGTTTATCTACGTGCAAACATTTGATGTAGGCCAGAGAACCCTAAACCAGAATGTAAGGGAGTCTAGGTCTACATCCTATCCATATCCCATATGAAATCTTTATAGCAGATTTACTCAAAATAATTTTTAAAGTAAAACAAGTAGTCACAAGAGCATAACCCAAAAATAGGCAGACTAATAAACCCCATTATGGATCGAATCATGTTAAACAAAGTTTGATTTCTCCTTTTCGATACACTATGTTTCAGAAGGAGTTTACTGTGAGAGAATCCTCTTATCTCTTAGTTATATCAAAAGCTCACTGGATAAGTATTCGCCTCCTCGATTTGATCAAGGAGTTCTAATATCTTTTCTAATTTATTTTCTACTTCATTATGAAATCGTTTAAACATTTCAAATAATTTAGGCTAGACATACCCTTACTAAGGTAGGTCATCTACAATCATAATGAAATATTGATATCCTTGATATTATCTAACTTGGGTATTTACTAGATGTGTACATTACACTTAACAAGATGTGTAAATATTAAATGTTATTTATTTATTATCCATGTATTGTTATAACATCATTCATAATGATATTACAATAATCTCTTTTTATAAATAAACAATGATCATCATGGTCAAAAGGCCATCAAAGATCATATTCATTATAAACGATAGACAATAACGACAGTCACTCTAAATGACAATATTTGAAAATAAGCTCGATAATTCCTAAAGCTAGGACTGGAATAGGATTTTAAACCCTAATGTTTAGGAATTTCTCATCATTTTTAAATTTTCTACTTACCTAAAATCCTTGTAACAAATTGCATAGGATTACTGGTATCTAATACCCAGGTAGTAGAATTACAAATAGAAAAATTTCAAGATGTTATCATTCTTGATAAGCAACTCTTGCTCTTTTCTCTTGTTCAACCTCTTAGGATCAAGGAAAGCAAGATAATTCTTCTTTCAATAATCCTAATTCTTACAATAGAAGCACTCTGCCTGAAATTGATTAGTCTTGGACCATATATTTTGATTGGGCTAACAGGCCCCAGCACGAATCCTTTCGTGCTACTGAACCAAATTTAACTTTCAATACTGATTATCGAAGTTGGGTCCTATAAGTATATTACTATTTGATAGTGATCGGATCAATTAGAATTTAGCCATAATCTAAAGAAAAGAGAATAATGATTTAATATATATGAATTATTTTAAGCCTAGAGACTTAGACTTTAGTCTAAAGGTTCTTCTACTATTTTATATGAATCGATAGTCTCTATCTCAAATTCGAGGAATTACTTTAATTTTCTAGTAGGTATTAGAATCCACATAGACTGCACACAAGCCTAACTTTGGTCGGTCAATCTATGTACATCTATGGATAGGTTCTTTAAATAATTATTTCTCCAAACAACTTTTAGTAATTTAATTTTTCCTAGAAACCTAATAAGTAGGCTTTAGCTTCCACTGTAAGGATTTGGTTAGGTCCAACCATTAACATGATCATACTTGGTGCATCTAACCAACGAATAATTAAGCCCAACTTTTGTTGGTCAACTTAACGACCATTAGAGAGACACTTCCAAGTCATCATATTATGAATGATAATTTTATTTGTCAATAAGAATCAGACCTTTGGGCCTCCAATGATTATTGAATTAATAGACCTATTATCATCCAACTTAATAGGAGGCTATGACTCAATTATCTCCATAACTTTATCATTTTAAGAATTTAATAATTTTAGAAGATTTAAATTATTAGTGATTTAAAGATAGAAAAGACATGGACCAAATTACTTCCACCGACTTCACCAAGTCAAATCCTCTCACTGACTTCTTAAGTTATTTATGAGGACTAGGATCAATTTAGATCCATGGGCATCTAGATCAGTCTCATTAAATAAAATTAGTCTCACTAACTTACCTATGTGATATGGGTTAGCATGAATAAATGAGCAACCTAATCAAAACTTGATTAACCACATTGGCTAGGTAAGTGAGATCGATGGGAGGGTCTGCCAAAGCTTGCCTTGACACCATCAAAAATGGCTAGGTAAGTGGGCTGCCAATTAAAAACCACCGATCTGAAAATGCCAGACTTACCTTAGACACCATTCTATTTATCAGTTTTGATTTGGTCTACCTAAAGACTCGGGCTCGACCACTAAGCCATGATCAGTATTCATTTATTAGATGTATAAACTTTGATCAATTAAAACTATTGAATTGATCTATAAAAAAGAAATGACCTAATCCTAATTAACTATTAATTAGGTTTGATCAAGTTCTTAACTTAGTCCATATTTAATCTAACCCTAGGTCTAACCTAGTTAATGACCTGATCAAAGCTAACCCATTACCCTTTAATCCATGTTTTATGAAAATTATCTTAGGATCTTCAAATCATAAACCTAGATTCTAAATAATTACTTAATTCTCAGTCAAGTTCAAGGCTTATAGGTTGGGGTTCGAAACCTCAGAACTAGTTTCTTATTTCAACTTCCGAAATATTTTCAAGTGTAAACAATTTATATTGAATCAAATTCAATTCATGATTTTAGATATGATTTGTTTCAATGTTTAGATCATATCCTAAGATTTTGAATCTAGGGTTTTACAGAAAGAAAGTTCTCAATTTAAATTTTACAAAATAAATATATCAAATATGTAAATTCTAGATTCAAAAAATAAAGCTACATATCAACATATGCAACTAGAGAATGTAGATCAAAACATAAAACACACCATATGGATCTCATCTAAATGATCAAAATCAGATAATAAATTATTTAATTTTAGATTTAAAATTCAAAAATAAATCATCAATCACTTTAGAACTTATCTAACATATGAATGATTTAGATTATTTAGGTCAGTACATACTAGGACAACCTCTCTACTATAAGAGATAAACCTTATAGCAGGACAACCTTATAATCAGTATGTACAACCCTATATTATTTAGATCTAATCTAAATAATTAATAATAGATCAAATATCTATTTATTTTATATTTAAAATTAAAAAAATAAATCATAAATTAACTTAGATCATATCTAACTTATTCATGATTTAATTTTATAAATTAGCACAAACTAGGACAACCTTTTCATTATAAGGGGTTAACCTTACAATAGGATAACCTTATGTTAGTATATGCGGTCTTTAAAGTTTTATTTTTAGATTTATTTTAAAGCATACATGATCATGTCATAAAAGAACCTCGTGCTCTGATACCACTATTGAAAAACATGCAGGATTTCATGCATATATTTCAAAACTTTTTTTTGAAATCTAACACAGTGGAAGATGTAGATTAAACAATTTAACCTACTAATGTATGTGATTTAATCACTAAATCCTACATCTAAAACCTATAACATATCATGATGAAAACATAAATCTAAAAATTAAATAAGAATGAATGGTATTGATCAAATCAATACTTAGATCTAGAACTATTCTAGAAATCCTAGATCATATCTGGATTAAGAAGAGATCGAATTTCTTACCTATGCATGCATGGCTAAATCCTAATTTTGTCCTTTATTGCTTGGAGCCGCATAGTATGTTTGACCTCTACAAGTTGTCCACATGAGGTTGCAACTCTGATTAGAGGTTCGTCGAATGAAAATCCGTTCAGAGTGCTAGCTTCATGCAGATCCCTCCTGATGATCGATTTTTAAAAATATCTTCAGATCTCTTGGACACTCCAACAGATGAAGATTAGGAGGAATATTAAGGGAGAGAACTAAATTTTGGATCTCTCAAAAATCAAAAAGTAAAGCTTAAGAAAAATCCTTAAGAGAAGATACATCTTCTCTTTCAAGACACCAACCATTGATGTCCTAAAAATATCTCCATGCCAGGACAAGAGGACATCTTCTCCTTTAGATTTTTTTCACGATCCATGTACCTTTCTTTCTAATTTTTTTGATGAAAAATTCATAAAAAATATGGAGAAGAAAGGTTCTCAAACAAATCCTAAGAGAAGACTTTCTTCTCTTCTTCTTCTCTCATCAGGATATGATCAAATCATGTCCAAAGAAAAGCTTAACGCCCCAACTATTGGAGCACCCATCCACACACACCCCTTACCCCTTCTCTCTGATCTCTCCCATGAAAAGACTCTCAAAAGATGAAAAGGAAAAAGGATCAAGAGAAAATTTTAGAGAAGACATTCTTCTCTTTTTCTTGTCTCAACAAGACATCAACCTTTGATGTCCAAAAGAAACCATCATGCCCCAACTCCTTAGAGCGCCCTCACCACCATGCCATCTCCTCTTTGTTTTCTATTTTTCATGATGGAATCCTAGGGATTTCTCATGCACATTCCCACAAAAATAGGTGCTCTCCTTTCTTTCTCTTGGACTAGGTCAAAACCTAGTCATGGAAGCAAATAACAAAGGAGTTTGGGGGGCATCCAACTCTTGGAGCCACCCCTATTTTTGTGGCAAGGGAAAACAATAATTCATGCACAAAAGAAAACAAAAGATGGTGAACAGAATTCTAGTGGGCGTGGGATTTTATTCCAAAATGAAAGGGAAGAGTTTTGGAACTCTAGGACTCTATCAAATAGAGTCCAAATATCAATCAATTGCCAATTTTGAGTCATTCAAAAATTATTCCAAAACAACCAGATATAAGGGGCATGGAATACCACTCTTAGGCATGGGAAATCATGTAAAATATCAGGAAATAAATTTTTAGAAGGCGTATGATCTTAGGTGGTGCAAGGAAGAAAGAAGGAATCCTAGTCTAACTAGGATTTTCGTATAGACTAGGTCAAACCAATTAAATCCTTATTCTAATTAGATTTGAGTCAACCTAATTAAAAAGGCAATCCTAGTCTAATTAGGAGCCTTATTAAATTAGATTAAATCATATTTAAATCTACTTTAATTTTTAATCAAATTAGAAATTATGTGTAGTCAAGTAATTGAATAGGAACTTGCTCTCCCTCGCAACTGGCTTACCCAATAAGCTAGTTGGACTTAACCTAATTAAGTCTAAACTAATTCTAATTGAATCTAATTTAATTAAACTTAATCTTAGACTGATTGCTCAATCAAATTGAGTCAATTAGCAATCTAATTGCTAATCGATCCTCCTATAATACTTGCACTTGATTGGTTATCAATCGCATTAATGATTCGATCATTCAACGATTCTTAATTGTCGATCAACTATTTGATTAGGTAGCAATCTCTAAAGTATGTGACCCTATAGGTTCGAATCTACGTCGGTAGCATAGGAATCAATTCCTGTACCAATCGAAATGACCATCTTGCAATGATACCCGATGTCCAGATAAGTCGAATATATGCAAGCAACATTCTTAGAACCTAGCCTATGATTATTGTATAATTCATTCCTTTGATCAAAATTGCTCAAGATGACTTTGAGTATGCTGTCAATACTTATACGAGTCATCCATATTATGTTTCAAAATTTTATAAATCCCGTGACTCCTTACAAGAATTATCCAAACCTAGATTTTGCTAAATTAAAATACAGCAAGACATTCGCTTCCTGAACTTAATCAGGAGTGGTCAATCCCATCTTGACAGAGACATTGACTTTATAAGTACTTGATTGTACCTAAAAATCTTTCATTGATGTATTAAAAATATAGCTAGGTTAGCACCAAAGTATAGTGAGTAGCTTGCAAGTCACCATGGTGATCTCAGAGGGATATTTATACCCATTGGCCTTAGCTAGCTACTCTTAATAGTAGAGTGCTACATTGGTCATGTTTAATGTAGATATACTAATACATTCTACCTAGATGCCATACCAGTTTCTCTACACAACTTGGTTATGAGGACAATCAACATATATGGCATACAGCGATCTACACTCGATAAGTTATTGCTCTTATTAATAGCTTATCATTTGATTATGAACAAATTAAGAACCATCTGATAAATTCTTCTTTATTGATTAATTATGGTTCTAAGAACTTCATCATAAGATAGGAGTTCATTTAAGGAAGATATAACTTTTATGATGAATAAGCCAAATAACTATTATTATTAGATAATTCATATATAGATTTCAATCATCTACAATTTAGATGCTTGGCTTTAGGATATATTTCCTAACACTAAGGATGTGCACCCTCAGATGAATTCTAGGGGGCACACATCTCCTCCTTTAATTAGTGCAAAGATTGGGTCAAATGATCCTTGTCCGAATTTCATCCGATGATTTTAGGACAAACCTTGATTTGGTTAAGACAACCCTTGTCCTGTTCCCATCTCATGGGATTTAAGACAAGCCTTAATTAGGCCAAGACAAGGTCCAGTCAGATCAAGACAAAATTATATAGAGTTTTCGGATGAGCCTTGTCCAAATTTCGTCTCATGATTTTAGGATAATCTCTGATCTCATTAGGACAAGGCTTGTTAGATTAGGACAAGCTCTATTCTCACTAGGACAAGTCTTGTTATGACTAGGACAAGCCATGTCAGATTAAGACAAATCCATACAAGACTTTTGGATGAGCCAAATCCAATTTGGCTCAGTTGAACGAATCAGAAAGACTGCAGAAGGAGAATGTTAGGTGCAATCATGTGCTAGCATAATTTTCTTGAACGTAATTGGATCTAATCCAAATCAATCGAACTGGATTAGCCTAATTGATAACATCCAGATCCAAACTCATGTTTGTGTGATCTAGTTAGATTCAATTCTGTATGGTAATGAGATATGTCATGATCACTATCATTGACATCATCAAAATACCTTTTGATAGACCAAAACTATTTCGATTTATCCAATTAGAATCATCGATCATTAAGATAATTCTAATTTATCCTAAAATCCACCAGTGACACCTAGCAGTATATGGTAGTAACTTATCAGAATCGAATATGAACCTCTTGGTGCAGCTACCTGTATGATTACGTTCTTCTATTATTATCCTCGATAGGATTAAGGTTAAGGTGAACTCATCAAACTCAACACCCATCATACGAATAAATCATTCGATTCGAGTTTGATGTGAAATTCTAATAGAAACTTCTTTCTATTAATTCACACTACCATGGCCATGGATTTTAGGACTCGATGTCATGATCATCATAGGACTACTTTTCCTCTATTGAGATTGATAGATCCCATCTTGGTGTGATCCAATTTCTATAATGAACCTTCTGTAGCCAACATACATCTCAGGATTCCGAATGGTTAGAAAATCATGTTACGGTGTAGTCAAACTATAACACCCTCAAGGTGAATTATCGATGCACCTTAGGTTAAAGAACCAGACATACGCTGCAGCATTGAGCTAATCATCGATGAGAAGGTAGACTCCTTTATGATAGCTCAAGGTGATCATGCTCTGTGCCCTTGTTCTCAATAAGTACCTGTATTTTTGCTTTGATATCTCTACACCATAGATTCAAGAATCATCTATCCAAAGAAAGCGATTGTACATCTATCTTTCGGATTGATCATCATCCTTATGATGATCCTATGATCGAGAGTAGTTTATGAGTTAATTATGATAACACATGCCTTAAATTTTTAACTTTTGAGAATATATGTTATCATGTCTGTTAACTCAATGGATGTATCATAGACACTTTAATATGCAATGTAATAGAATAAATAACTAATTTATTAATTTTAATTCAAAATTATAAAAATATTTCTAGAAAGTATTTTACAAGTATCGGTCAATCTGGCTTCTAGGGCACACATCTAACATCGAAACACCATGAGAAGAACTAAACAAGATGCAAGTCATTTCAATGAAAATAAAATTTTATTTATAAATCTTAATGTCACACTGGGCTTATAAAAAGAGAGAAGAAAAAAGGAGATGCAACTTGAAATCTCTCAATAGTTAGCCCCAAAACGAGCTTCTTCAGCCATGGCCTCTTCTATCTATATGATAGAATCAACTTTATTTATCCCTGTGAGAATATCGGATATGCTTGCAAATCTTCCAAGACAATGGTCTATTACGGTCGTTAAATTCTTATTTGATGGACCTATCCATAAAGATTCAGCATCATCCATTGCAAGATGAACTTAGGCCATTTCATTGCACCTCTCAAAACCAATAGAAAACCCCAATTTATAGGCTTTGATCACAATATCAATCCCATTCTTGTACAATCAATCGAGCCTTTCATTCATCTTTCAGAGCTCGACCTGGGATGTTGAAAGTTCCCACATTACTAGCACTCCTCTAGTTGAAGAACCTTTAGGTCTCCGAGATGCCTCCTCATTATGATGCTCTCTGCTAGAGGTCCTAGGCCTTTTAGTTGTTCCCCTATCAAAATCCCTGGGAGAATGAACATTGAATGCAGAGTTTCTTCTCCCTCAAGTGTCCTCCTCAAATGGTCAATGTCATCATAGGCTCAACGACAATCTTGTTCAGCTTTAGACCTTTGTCTTTTGAGGTCTTCGTTCCTTATACAAGCTCTCTTTAGTTCTTGATCTCGATGATCGATCATTTCTCATGCTTTAGAAAGTGCCTTCTCAGAGCAGTTGACTTCTTTAGTTATCTCGGCATTGACAGCCTTCTCCTACTCTAAATAATACTTCAACCCATCAATCTCCTCCTTCGCTTCGGCAAGCTCCAAAGATGAAGCTTCAAAGGTAACTTCAGCAAAATTGGCTAAATAGTGACCAACCATAGCGAAAGACTTGAAAGCACCTGCAATCTGGCACTAAGTACCTTCTCTCTCCAAAGCCCACTTCTCCTCAAGTGAGAAGTGACCCTCTAAAAACTCAACTGTAGTTCTAAGAATTTCTGCAGTAGATGAAGAGGGAGGGGCTAGCTATCAAACCTCCACTGGAGTTTCCATCGGAGACAAATTAGAGATGAGAAATGTCTGTTTAGATGGGTCCATGGCCTTGATTATTTTGGCCAGTTCAAAACGTTTAGTCAACTTCACGACCTTTACTATCCCTATGGGGAGACTTCCTGTAGAGGCTTCTCTTGGCAGATGTTCTTCTATAATGAAGCGCACTGGAGAAGCTGTTAGAATTGCCCAATAGTAGTTTCCATTATTGAATTTGCTGGCACGTTAATGACCTCTATTTTTGGGACCATCAGCCCAACCCTGGTATCAATCGCTGGATTTATTAGCTTGCTCGCCAATGAAGGATTGCTGTACCCCATATTCACTAGAATAGGAAAGGGCATAACTGGATCTAAAACCCTAGCTACAGTATTTTCAGGAGCTCGAGACTAGGCAGACGAAGCCCTGGCATGCCTTATAACATCTTCACTAGTGTAGGATCCATCCCATCTTCAAGGCCCACGAAAAAAGTCCCGGGTGAAGAATAGAAAGTGTTATTATCGCAGTTGTCTCCTTTGTTTGTCCTCCGAGCATATTTAAAAGAGGGAAAATGAAGATATAAAGGCATCTTTTGAATTACTCTCTCAAAAGAGCCAATAGTCGAGTGGTCCCCCTCATTACGATCACTTTTGATAGCCCACGCTACGTGCTGACATCATCAAATATTAAATGCCAAAGTGCAACCAAGAGTAAAAGAACTATTGCTTAATTCGAGGCATTATTTGAGGAATAGTTCTTTCGTCTGATTCTTAGACTCAGCACTAGGAGGTAGTGTTATGGTAGTAACACAAACACCTTGGATTGACTAGATTAACACCCAAACCACTTCAAACCGATATAGAAACATCAACATAGCGAGGTAAAGAGTCCGCCCTCATATTCTCCAACCTGAAAGATGAGCCGAGGCATGCTTCCAAGCTATTCCATTCGATGATAGCTCATTAGCATTTAAGCCTCTCAAACCACCTTGAATAACCAGCCCTCTAGCATACTCAGTTGCCCTCTCTGAGGCTAAGCAGCGATCCAACTATAATCCAGCCACATTCAAACCATTTTTCACTTCGTCTAAACTTGTGGGAGTACAAAAGGCATCCCAATCATGCCAGCAATTGCCTCCCACTTGGAAAAATGGCCTTAATCTCAAGATGGCATGATTAGCAGTCCAAAATCAATGAAATAGTGTAAGCTCCACAAAGCATTTTTTCTATAAATATCATAAATCTTGAGGACCTAAGTAGGCAAGATATCCCACTCAGAGAACTCATTGTTGGGAATTCTGTCCCAAAGCCAATCTTCTAGCTTATAGATTATTAAGATCATTTTTGTATATGCATATGAATCATTCAATAATAAAATTTATTTAGCATATTTGATCATAAGTTTATACATCTTCTTAATCAAACTCCATTGTTATGATGAAAGTCCTTAGAACTACATCTAAAGTGATAAAGGAGGTTTTATCGTATGGTTCTTAAACTTGTTCATGACCAAATGATAAATTATTAATCAGGACAATAATTATATTGAGTATAGATCATTGTGCATCATATGAATTAGTTATCCTCTTAACCAAGGAGTGTGTTGACATTAGTATGACATATAGATGGGATATGATATGCACTGAACATGACCATTCTAGAGTACACTGCTGTCAAGAGTATTATTTAAGAAAATATAGGTATAAGTATCCTATCATCTTGAGATTATCATGATGACTTGCAAGAAACTCACTATATTTTGGTACTAAACTATCTGAATATCTAATTTAGTGATGAAAGATTTTTGGATATAGTCAAGTATTTGTTAAGTTGATGCATGAGTCAAGATGGGATTTGACCACTCAAAATAAAATTGGAGAGAATGTCTCAAGCTATTTTAATTTAGTAAAATCTTGGCCAAGATAATCCATATGAGAGTTACAAGATTGAGTAGGTTGAGATACTATAAGGATTATTGTTTAAGAGTTGATAGTTAATGCTAATATTTTCTTGAGTATTATTGGTTAAGAGGATGAATTACATGGTAACCCTATTGTTAGATGTGTATCCTAGAAGCCATATTGGCTGACACTTTGTAAATACTTTTTAGAAGCATTTTTATAATTTTTATTTAAAATTAATAAAAAAATTATTTTCTATCATATTGTCTATTTAAACTGTCTATGATATATCCATTGTGTTAATGGGCATGATAACACATTCTCAAGAGTTGAGAATTTAAGGCATGTGTTATCATAATTAAATCATAAACTGCTTCCGATCATAGGATCATCACGAAGGTGGTGATCGACTTGGAAGATTAGTGTATGATTGCTTTCTTAAGGTAGATGAGTCTTGAGTCTATGGTGTGGAGACACCAAAGCAAGAGTACAGATACTTGTTGAGAATAAGGGCACTGAGCATGACCACCTTAAGTAGTGATAAGTAAGTCTACCTTCTCATCGATGACTAGCTCGATGCTGTAGTCATGTGACTGGTTCTTTCACATGAGGTGCATCGATAGTTCATCTTGAGGGTGTTATAGTTTGACTATACCATAACTCGATCTTCTAGCTATTTGGAATCCTAAGATGTATGTTAGCTATAGCATGTTCATTATAGGAATTGGATCGCACCAATAGAGGATCTATCAATCTTGGTAGAGGAGGAATAGTCCTGTGATAATCAAGAGATTGAGTCCTAAAACCCATGGCCATGGTAATGTGAATATAATAAAAAGGAGCTTCTATTAGGGTTTCACATCAGACTCGAGATGAATGATTTATTCATATGACATGTGTAGGGTTTGACGAGTTTACCTTGACATAGATCCTATCGGGGTTCATGATAGAAGAACCCAATCACATAGGTAGCTTCACCAATAGGTTCGTATTCGATTCTGATGGCTTGCCACCATATACTGCTAGGTGTCATATTATAGATTTTGAGATCAATTAGAATTATCTTGACGATCAATGATTCTAATTGGATAAATCAAAAGAGTTTTGATCCATCGAAAGATATTTCGATGATGTCGATGATGGAGATCGTGACATGTCCCATTATCATATAGAACCAAATCTAACTAGATCATACAAATAAGAGTTTGGGTCTAGATTTCATCAATTGGGCTAATATGGTTTGATTAATTTGAATTAGATCAAATCAGGTTCAAGAAAATCATGCTAGCACACGATTGGACCTGACTTTCTCCTTCTATTGACTTTCTGGATCATCTCGACTGAGTCAAATTGGATTTGGCTCATTCAAAAATCCTATATGGATTTATCCTGATCTGACTAGAGCTTGTCCTGGTTAGATTAAGGCTTGTCTTAACCAGTTCATGACTTGTCCTAATCCCTTGAGATGGGAATAGGACAAGGGTGTCTTTGACCCACTCTTTGTAGGAATTGAGAGACAGGGGCGTGCACCCCTATAGAATTACAAAGGGCACATGCCTTAGGTATTATTTGCATGGATGAGAGGGTTCACGCCCCTTCTGGCATGTGCCCCATGTGGATAAGAAAGGAGGTGCCCCATTCAAATGAGTTTGAATGGGTCAAAAAAGTTTGAATAGTTCAAACTCCCTGGATAATTGTTATCTGTGCCTAACCCCTTTTTATCCATAACTTGTGATGCCATTTCTCCTTGATTTTGTGTGACAAAAACATGGAGAAATTTAGGTGGGGCATGAAATTCAGATTGGAGTCCTTCTGCTTTGAGCAAACTAGTTGCATAATGCCCTAGGACTCCAAGATGGCGCCATGGTCTATAAAAAGGATTGTGCGCCTTGTGTTCTGTAATTTTAATCTCTCCCATGCCTAGGTGCTGCCACTTTCTCAATCTTCCATGACCACTTCCCTGATCCCCTCGCTTTTCTCCACACCCAAGGAGTTTGGCGAAACCAACCATCAAATAAGTTGAAGTGTTGCTGCAAAGATCAATTCAAGGAGTTGCTGTTCGTGAGACGAATGCATTGGGAACAACTAGAAAATTTCAGATCTAATCTTCTGAGATCAAATCCAAAAGAAGGATACCTCTACATCTGACCTGAGTGGACTTCGATAGAGGTTGGGTGCACGTACGGCTACCATCAGAATCTTGAAGCTTCGTCAGATCATCGCTATGGGTAAACTATTTATCCGATCAGATAACATGAGATGTTACTAATTTTAATTTAATTTAATTTTTATATTTAGATTAATCTACTTAGATCTGAGAACTCTCAGATCTAATCAAATTATAGAAATTTTTTTTTAAAAAAAAATTGTTTAAGATCTAATTAGATCAGATCAATCCTATGGCCTAGGAATAGAGATTCCTACAACTGGTATCAGAGCTAGATTTGTAGTTCTCTAGATCTATTTTGATTTGATCTAAATTTTTATTATCTAATCATTTAGATTTTAGATGTTATATGAGATGTAATCAAATCTAAAATCAGTAGATGCATTTAAAATTTTCATATGTATGACATATGCGATGCCTATCTAGACTAGTTCTATAGTTCTATGCCATGAATAGTCTAGATCAAAAAAATTTTATGATATAATCATTTAAATTTTTATTTTTAGATATTACATGAGATGTAATCAGATCTAAAACATGAGTTTGTATATTTAAATTTTTTACATGAGATGTATACAAAGCATGTGTAGGTTAGATCCTTAATCATATAAGAGTTATATGTATTAGATCTAATTGCTTTGTAATGTAGTTTATATTTCTGATTAAGGCATTTCTCTTGGCCGTCCGATCATAAGAGTAAGAAGAGTTTAAAAGCCCTTAATTTTCATTCGATGGGGTACTCTTATGGCATGTTGGGGTGCTGTGCATTTGCCCTTAATTAGAAATTGAAAACTTACTTTTCTGCAAAATCTTAGATCCAAAAACCATGGGATCTTTACATACTTTGATCTTTAACTATGTTTTGACTTAATTAGGAATTAAGTTTATAAAATTAATTAGATCTAAAAATTAAGAATTTTTAGATCTAAGATATTTTCATAAAACTTGAGCGTAGATATGGGTAACTCAATTAGGTCTAGTGATTGATCAAACCAAATCAAGAATTGATTAGGTGGGATCAAGAGTGCTTAGAATTGACCAACTCATTAGATGTCAGTCTTGGTCAAGGTCAACTTACAGTCTCATATGGTCTACCACTTTAAGACCTAATTTGGCTCCATGGTTCAAGCCTAGATTGTAGGCTAACCCAATCAGTTCTGGTCAGACAAGTCGATGTTTAAGGTAAGTTTGGTAGATACGATCAATGGTCTTTAATTGAGAGCTATTCAACCTGAATGCATTCACGATGAGTTAATGGCATATCCCTCCCATAGATCTCACTTACCTGGCTGATTGGATCAACCTAGTTCTGGTTTGAGGTAGCTAACGATTCGAGCTAACCCATACCACTAGGTTAGTCATAATCATTATGATTAGTCAAGTCTAAGAGGCCTAAATTAAAATCTTTCAAAAAAAATATTAAGTCATTAGTCTTCCACTGTTGTAGATGTGTGAGCCCTTCTTGGGATTGATTGTTCTTGGCTAGATATATTGGTTCAGTTCCATCGAAAAGATTCAACCACATCTGTTAGGCATAGGATGCTATATATTGGAGGATGGATTGGGCTCAATATTCTAGATATGGTGAGGATCCCAATCAGGAATTCAGTTTGTGCAAATGATGGATCTGACTTAACTAAGGAGTAGAGAAATATTCCGAAAATGGTGAGCTTCATGAATTAGAGACTAAGTTTGGGTGCACCATGTTTAGAGAAATATTGGATAAGAGTTGTCCACTTATCAACTGATCCATCATCAATAACTGTTAGGTGAGGTGATGAGCCAATCAGTGGGACCGCACCACCCACTAAAAGTCAATAATCATGGAGACTTTCGCATCTCTGCTAAGAGAGTATAGGGATCCAAGAAAATAGTGAAAGCCAAAATTTATTTTAAAATAAAATTTTTAAATAAATTGGTTAAGTCAATTACAAATCTAACTAGAAACTTTGACTCTCTATAGAAAATATCTGCATCAAATTCCTTAGCCTAAATCTTAGATACCCACAGATTGATTGGACCCAATTACAAGGATTGGCTCTGAAATTTGAAAATTATTTTGAGTTTCCAAAAGCTACTCTATATAGTGGATTAGAAACTTTCCACTCTTCCAATCCGTCCGACCGCTGATTAGAGAATTTCTAATGAAAAGTGGTCTGATGATGACAACAAAGTCAGGTGCTATGTGTTGGGCTAAATGTCTGATGAGTTGCAGTGCCAACACGAGGACATTAGAATTGCATGCCAAATGTTGGTTTACCTATAAGAGTTGTACGGTGAACAGAGTCGCACATTACATTACCAAGTCTTAAGAAGACTTTTAAAAGCATAAATGCATGATGGGCAGTCGGTCCAAGATCGTTGCTTGGCAATGATCAAGGATCTAAAAGAGCTTGAGAAGCTCAGTGTCCTAATGGACAAGGACTTGCAGATTGATGTGATCCTACAGTTCTTGACTAATTTATATAAGTAATTTATCATGAACTTTCATATGAATAATCTCCAGTGCATCTTGGTTGAGTTGATGAACATGCTGATTACTACTAAGTAGACTTTGAAGGGTGCTAAGGGTTCAATTCTAGTTGTAGAGTGAACTTCTTATAAGAGAAAGTCTTTTAGAAAGAAGAAGTCTATGAAGAAGCAGAAAATAGAGGAAAAGAAGAAGGGTGAGCTAAAGAAGAAGGCCTCTAAGAAAGAAAAGTATATCCACTGCAACTTCGACAGCCATTGGAAGCAAAACTGTCCTGCATACCTGGCCAGTCTAAAGAATAAGGAGGACCTTTAGGAGGTATGCTCATCATTGAGACTAACCTTATAGTTTCTTCTACATCTAGTTAGGTGCTTGACTCTAGTTCTAGTGCTCATTTGTGCACTTCTATGTTGAGTCTTAAAGATAGCAAGAGGATAAGGAAAGATGAGAATGTTCTACATGCCAGAAATCAAGCAAGAGTTGCTACTATGGTCGTTAGATCGTACCATCTTCGATTGTCTAGATATATCTTTGTTCTTAGGAACTACTATTTTGTGCCTGCTGCAAGTAGGAATTTGATTTTTGTTTCATACTTAGCGTAAGAAAGTTATGTAATTAACTTCTCTAAGGACCACTATACCAATCTTTATGAAAGAAATAAACTTGCAAGTGGTTTCTTAATTAATGGTCTCTATCAGTTACATGTACATAATTTTGTTTACAATGTCGAGCAAAACATGAATGCCATAGGATCAAAACTATCTAGTGATAGTCTAAATGAAAGATATCTATGGCACCTTAGGCTAGGTCATATAGCCAAAGATCGGATTAACAAATTGGAGAAATTTGGACTAATAGGTCTGTTGACTTCTGAGTCATATCTAATTTTTGAGTCATGCCTTCAAGGCAAAATGACCAAGCTATCTTTTATAAGACATGGAGAAAGGGCCACGGACCTACTTGTCCTAGTACATACAGAGGTGTGCAGCCCATTTGATTTATCTTTATTGATGATCTATCTCAGTATGGGTATATGTACCTGATGTAACATAAGTTTAAAGCCTTTGAAAAGTTCAAAAAATTCAGACATGAAGTAGAAAAGTAAATTGAAAAGTCCATTAAGATTCTTCGATTAAATCAAGGAAGAGAATACCTTAGTTGGAAATTTCTAGACTATCTCAAGGATAATGGCATACTCTCATTATAGACTCCACCTCGAATGCCTTAACTCAACAAAATTTTAGAATGAAAAAATCAGATCCTATTAGATAGGATCTGATCCATGATGAGCTTCATGGACCTTTTTGAGTTTCTTTGGGGATATAGTTTAATGATAGCTATTTACCTACTGAATAGGGTTCCATCTAAAATTGTTCCTACCATACCATATGAGATACGGCATGGTAAGAAGGCAAGTCTGAGTTATCTTAGAATTTGAGGTTGTCCAATCCATGTCAAGAGATAGAAAGTAGATAAGTTAGAGTCTAGGTCCCTTAGAGCTCGGTTCATTGGATATCCTAAAAAGTCATTAGGATATTACTTATATCTTATGGAAGACCTAAAGGAAAAATCCTGTTTTCTGGGTCAGGTTCGTTCAAATCTAATTTGATCAAGAGGGATATTTCAAAAAATTTTCTCTTAGATCCAAATCAGATTTAAGATTTTTCAAATCTAATTTTATCAATCTAATAAAATAAAAATAAAAATAAATTAAATTAAATCTAATTTAATTGTACCTTGTTATGGATAATCTTATTATCCTATGATGATCCCGATGTTTGCCTGAGGTTTTGGATGTAGCCACGCAAGTGCCTGGCCTCTACTAGTATCCACTCAGACAGAATCTGGAGATCTTCTCCTTTTTAATCTGTACTCCAAAGATCAGATCTAGATTTGATCTTGAAGATCTTTAAAATACCTTTTGAAGATCGGGTGTTGTCTCTTGTAGTAGTGCTGCCTTCTTTTTTTTTGTTGCCATTCTCTTGCTTGGATCACACCAAAATTGAGCCCAAAGCTTCTTGGACATGGAGAGGAGAGAGAGGATCTGAAGGTGGCATGGAGAGAGAGGGAGAGAAGCCTTGTGGCATGGGCAAAGGATAGAGGATCTCATTCCTAAGCGCAGACAGGATTTATATAGATCCTACTACGCCATGCAGTGCTACATCATCTTGGCGAATCATGGCTCCTTGTATAATCATATCTAAATCTGATTGGTAGGATGACATCATCTGATCCAATCAGATTAGAGTTCCTTATAAACCTCCTTAGGTGGTGCCAAGACTGGTCAAAGAAGACTCTTTGGTGCCACCTTAGTATGAAGCAATAAGCAACTGGAGTTCCATCTGTATGGGACTCCAATCCTTATCCACTTTGGGTGCATGCCTCTCTAGGCATGCGCCCCTTGCCTTTCTGCTATTTAGTAGGGGGACAAGGGTCAAAGCTCTCTCCTATGGATGCATGACACATGGGCAGATGTCTAAGTGTCAAAGGTCAATATTTGATTAAAGTCCAAAGACAAGATTTAGCAGATGATGAAAAATGGCAGGTGTTGTCTCAATTATCTCATAAATTAAGATCATCCTTTTCTGATCTAGACAAGCTCCAGTCAGACCAAGTAAAGATTTCTGAGTGAGTCCAAACACATTTGGCTCAGTTGAGACAACTTTTAATGATTGTTGAAGGAGAATATCAGGCTCAATTGTGTGCTAGCATGATTTTCTTGAACCTAATTGAATCTAATTCAAATCAATTGAACTGGATTAGTCCAATTGATGATATCTAGATCCAAATTCTTATTTGTGTGATTTAGTTAGACTCAATTCCATATGGTAATGAGATATGTCGCGATCTTTATCATTGACATCACCAAAACACCTTCCGATGGATCAAAACTTTTCTGATTCAGACAATTAGAATGATCGATCATCCAAATCATTCTAATTGCACCTAAAATCCACCAGCGACACCTAGCAGTATATGGTCGCAATCCATCAGAACTAAAAATGAACCTCTTGGTGTAGCTACCTGTGTGATTAAGTTCTTCTATCTTGAGACTTGATCAGATTAGGGTTAAGATGAACTCGTCAAACCCTAATTTCTATCATATGATTTAATCATTTGATTTAAGTCTGATGTGAAAATCTTAATAGAAACTCTTTCTATTATTTCACTCTGCCATGGCCATGGGCTTATGGACTTGATTCTCATGATCATCATAGGGCTGCTCCTCATCTACTGAGATAGATAGATTTCCTCTTGGTGCGATCCAATTCCTACATGAACATGCTATAGCCAACATACACTTCAGAATTTCGAATGGCCAGGAGACCAAGTTATGGTGTAGTCAAACTATAACACCCTCAAGGTGAACTGCCGATGCACCTCAGGTCAAAGAACCAGATACACCACTATAGCTTCGAACTAGTCATCGACGAGAAGGTAGACTTCCTAATGACTGCTCGAGATGTTTGCGCTCAATGCCCTTGTTCTCTAACGAGTACCTATACTCTCACTCTAGTATCTCTACATCATAGACTTAAGGCTCATCTATTATAAAGAAGTGATTGTACACCAACCTTTCGGATCAATCATCATCCTCATGATGATCCTATGGTCGGAAGCATTTTATGAGTTAATAACGAAAATTCATGTCTTAAATTTTCAACTCTTGAAAAAATGAACTATCATTACCATTAACTCAAGAGATGTATCATAGACAAAAAATACACATTATGATAGAAAAATAATTCATTTTATTATTTATAGTCAAAATTATAATTTTGCTCTTAGAAGTGTATAATAAGTGTCAGCCAATTTTGACTTCTAAGGAACACATACTTAACAAACTTCCACTTGACCTAAAGCCAATTAGCTACAAATCTATCCTATCTTCTTAAGATGGGCTTCGATCTTCTGCTGGTCCAATGGCTTTGTAAGTGGGTCTGTCGCATTGTCTGTGGAGTCGACTCTCTTGACCTCAACATAACCCTTCTTGAGGTAATTACGGATGAGGTGGTATCCCTTCTCGATGTGCTTGGATTTCTGATGAGACCTCGACTCCTTAGTAAGGGCTATGGCATCATTATTGTCGTAGTATAGAGGAATGGCATCTGATGGCATCACTCTGATCTCTACGACAAACTTTTTATACCAGAATACCTCCTTCGCAGCATTTGACACAGTGATGTATTCTGCTTCCATGGTGGAATCTGCTATCACTATCTGCTTAGAACTCTTCCAACTGACAGCACCACCTTTACACATAAACAGACTCCTAGATGTCGACTTTTGATCATCTACATCGGACATAAAATCTGAGTCTGTATACCCCTAGACTTGGAGTTCTCCATTACCAAAAATCAATAACATATCCTTAGTTCTTCTTAAGTACTTAAGAATATATTTCATAGAAGTCCAATGTTCTTCACCTGAATTCGATTGATATCTACTCATGACACTCACAGCATGGGCTGTATTAGGTCGTGTACATAACATGGGATACATGAGGCTCCATATTGCTGAAGCATAAGGGATCTTACTTATGCATTCTATTTCCTCATGTGTGCTAGGGCACATCTTTTTGAAAAGATGAATGCCATGCCTGAAGGGTACCAAACCCCTCTTAGAGATTTCCATGCTAAACCTCTTTAGTAGTTCCTCTATGTACATCTTCTGTGAAAGTCCTAGCATCCTATTCGATCTATCTCTATAGATCTTAATTCCTAGAATATAGGATGCTTTTCCTTGGTCTTTCATGGAGAATTCTTTGGATAATCATATTTTAACTATGGTCAACATGAGAATATCATTTCCAATAAGGAGGATATCATCTACGTACAATACGAGGAAGACAACAACGCTCCCACTGATCTTTTTGAAGATACATGGTTCCTCCTCATTCTTGATGAAATCAAATAATTTGATCACATCATTAAAACGAGTATTTCAGGTCTGAGATGCTTGCTTAAGTCTATATATAGATCTTTGCAGCTTGCATACCTTATGATCAGTATCATTGGATGTAAAACCTAGCGATTGTTCCATATAGATATTTTTCTCAAGATATCCATTTAAGAATGTCGTTTTCACGTCCATTTATCTTATTTCATAATCGAAATAGGTTGCAATAGCAAGCAATGTGCGGATGGATTTAAGCATAGCTACTGATGAAAAGATATTTTGATAGTCAATGCCTTCACGTTGACTATAACCTTTTGCCACTAATCTAGCTTTGGATGTCTCTACATTCCCATCTGCACCAATCTCTCTCTTATAGATTCATTTACACCCAATAAGTACTATACCTTTTGGTGGATCTACTAAGATCCAGACTTGGTTTGAGTGCATCGAGTCAAATTCTGACTTCATTGCCTCTAACCATTTCTCGGAGACGATATCTGATATCGTCTCATTATAGATTTTGGGATCATCACCATGAACTCCATTACCTATGAGAAATATTTTCTCTATTTTCTCTAAAATAGTACCTAAGTACCTCTCAGGAGGATGGAAAATCCTTTCCGATCTATGAGGTGGAGGAGGTAGTGATTGTATTGGCTCAACCTAATTTGGTTCCATTTGATCCTTAGCTCGTTGCTCTTGTGAGACTTTCTCCTCGAGCTTCATCTGCTTTTCAATGCCACTATCTTGAATAAACCATTTTTCAAGAAAGATGGCATGTCGACTTATGATTTTCTTGAACCTAATTGAATCTTATTCAAATCAATTAAACTGGGTTAGTCTAATTGATGATATCCAGATCCAAACCCTTGTTTGTGTGATCCAATTAGATTCAGTTTCATATGATAATGGGATATGTCATGATCTCTATCATCAACATCATCGAAATACCTTCCAAAGGATCAGAACTTTTCTGATTCAGACAACTAGTATGATCGATCATCCAAATCATTCTAATTGCTTCAAAAATTCATCAGTGACACCTAGCAGCATATGGTGGTAACCCATCAAAACTGAAAATGAATCTTTTGGTGTAGTTACCTATATGATTAAGTTCCTCCATCTTGAGCCCCAATCGGATTAGGGTTAAGGTGATCTCATCAAACCCTAATTTTCATCATATGAATTAATCATTCAATTCAAGTCCAATATAAAAATTTTAATAAAAACTCTTTCTATTATTTTCACTCTGCCATGGCCATGGGCTTATAGACTTGATTCTCATGATGATCATAGGGCTGCTCCTCATCTACCGAGGTAGATAGATCCCCTATTGGTGCAATCCAATTCCTACAATGAACATGCTATAGACAACACACACCTCAGGATTCTGAATGACCAGAAGATCGAGTTATGGTATAGTCAAACTATAACACCCTCAAGGTGAACTACCGATGCACCTCAGGTCAAAGAACCAGACACACCACTGCAGCTTCGAGCTAGTCATTGATGAGAAGGTAGACTTCCTGATGACTACTCCAGGTGGTCACGCTCAGTGCCCTTATTATCTAACGGTACCTATACTCTTGCTCTAGTGTCTCTACACTATAGACTCAAGACTCATCTATCCTAAAGAAGCAATCGTACACGAACATTTCGGATCAATCATCATCTTCATGATGATCGTATGGTCAAAAGCATTTTATGAGTTAATAATAAAAATTCATGTCTTAAATTTTCAACTCTTGAAAATATGAACTATCATTACCATTAACTCAAAGAATGTATCACAGATACTTTCAAATACACACTATGATAGAAAATAATCTATTTTATTATTTATAGTTAAAATTATAATTTTATTCTTAGATGTGTATTACAAGTGATAGCCAATTCTGGCTTCTAAGGCACACATATCTAACAAACTCCCACTTGACCAAAAGCCAATTGGCTATAAATCTAAGTTCCATCTTCTCAAGGTGGGTTTCAATCTTCTACTGGCCGAATAATTTTGTGAGTGGGTCTGCCGCATTGTCTGCGGAGTTGACTCTTTTGATCTCAACATAGCTCTTCTCTAGGTAATTACGGATGAGATGGTATTATCGCTCGATGTGCTTGAATTTTTTATGAGACCTCGGCTCCTTAGCAAGGGCTATGGCACCATTGTTGTCGCAGTATAGATGAATGGCATTTGATGGCGTCACTCTAATTTCGATGGCAAATTTCTTATACCAGAATGCCTCCTTTGTAGTGTCTGATGCAGCGATGTATTTTGCTTTCATTGTAGAATCTACTATCACTATCTGCTTTAAACTTTTTCAACTGATAGCACCACCATTACCCATAAATAGACTTTCAGATGTCGACTTTCGATCATCTATATCGGACATAAAATTTGAGTCTGTATACCTCTGGACTTTGAGTTCTCCATTACCAAAAATCAATAACATATCCTTAGTTCTTCTCAAGTACCTAAGGATACATTTCACAAAAGTCTAGTGTTCTTCATCTAAATTCGACTAATATTTGCTCGTGACACTCACAGTATAGGCTATATCAGGTCGTGTACATAACATGGCATACATGAGGCTTCCTATTGCTGAAGCATAAGGGATCTTGCTCATGCATTCTATCTCCTCAGGTGTGCTAGGGTACATCTTCTTGGAGAGATGAATGCCGTGTCTGAAGGGTACCAAATCCCCCTTAGAGTTTTTCATGCTAAACCTCTTTAGCACTTCCTCTATGTACATCTTCGGTGAAAGATCTAACATTCTATTCGGTCTATCTTTATAGACCTTAATTCCTAGAATGAAGGATGCTTCTCCTAGGTCTTTCATGGAGAATTCTTTAGATAATCATATTTTAACTATGGTCAACATGGGAATATCATTGCCAATAAGAAGGATATCATCCACATACAGTACGAGGAAGACAATAGCGCTCCCACTGACCTTTTTGAAGATACATGGTTCCTCCTCATTTTTGATGAAATCAAATAATTTGATCACATCATTAAATCAAGTATTCCAGCTCCGAGATGCTTGCTTAAGTCCATATACGGATCTTTGCAGCTTGCATACTTTATGATCAGCATCATTGGATGTGAAACCTAGTGGTTGTTCCATATAGATATCTTCCTCAAGGTATCAATTTAAGAATGTTGTTTTCATGTTCATTTGCCATATTTCATAATCAAAATAGGTTATAATAGTAAGTAATGTGTGGATGAACTTTAGCATAGCTACTGACAAAAAGATATCCTGATAGTCAATGCCTTCACACTGACTATATCCTTTTGCCACTAATCTAGCTTTGAATGTCTCCATATTTTCATCTGCACCAATCTTTCTCTTATAGATCCATTTACACCCCAATAGCTACTATACCTTCTGGTGGATCTACCAAGGTCCAGACTTGGTTTGAGTGCATTGAATCAATTTTTGACTTCATTGACTCTAACCATTTTCGGAGTCGATATCTGATATCACCTCATCATTGGTTTTGGAATCATTATCATGAACCCCATTACCTACGAGGAACATTTCCTCTACTTCCTCTGAGATAGTAATAAGGTACCTCTCAGGGGATGGAAAATCCTTTTTGATCTACGAGGTGGAGGAGGTAGTGATTGTATTGGCTCAACCTAATTTGGTTCCATAGGGTCCTTAGCTCGTTGCTCTTATGAGACTTTCTCCTCGAGCTTGATCTACTTTCCAATGCCGCTATCTTGAATAAACTATTTTTCAAGAAAGATGGCATGCTGACTCACAATCACATTGTGGTGTTTTAAAATGTGGAAATAATATCCTAATGACTCTTTAGGGTATCCTATAAATCAAGCTCTAAAGGATCTAAAATCTAACTTGTCTGCTTGCTATCTTTTGATATGAGCCAGACAACCCCAAATTCTAAGATGACTCAAACTTGGTTTCTTACCATGCCATATCTCATACGGTGTGGCAGGAATGGTTTTAGAGGGAACCCTATTTAGTAAATATATAGCAGTTAACAGACTGTCTCCAAAGAAAATCAAGAAGGTCAGTAAAGCTCATCATGGATCGAACCATATCTAATAGGGTCTGGCTCCTCCATTCTGAAACTTTGTTGAGTTGAGGTATTCCAGATGGAGTCCACTAAGAGATTATGCCATTTTGCTTGAGATAGTCAAGAAATTTTCAACTAAGGTATTCACCTCCTCAATATGATCGAAGAACCTTAATGGGTTTTTCAGTTTGCTTTTCTACTTCATATCTAAATTCTTTGAACTTTTTAAAAGCTTCAGACTTATGTCTCATAAGATACACGTACTCATACCGAGATAAATTATTGGTAAAGGTTATGAAGTAGACAAAGTTGCCTCTAGCTGGCATATTAAATGAGCCGCATACATCAGTATGTACTAGGGCAAGTAGATCTGTGGCCCTTTCCCCATGTCTCATAAAAGGAAGCTTGGTCATTTTGCCATGAAGACATGATTCATAAATTGGATATGACTCAAAAGTCAATGGACTCAATAGTTCGATTTTCTTCAATTTGTTAACCCTATCTTCTGTTATATGATGTAGCCTTAGGTGCCATGGATACCTATCATTTGGACTATTCCTGGGTCATTTTAATCTTATGGCATTCACATTTTGCTCGATATTAAAGACAGATACATTAATATATAACTGATAGAGATCGTTAATGTGGAAACCACTTGCAATTTTATTTCTTTCATAAAAAATATTACAATAGTCCTTAAGAAAACTAATTACATAGCCTTCTTTTGCTAAACATGAAATAGAAATCAAATTTCTGCTTGCAGTAGGCACATAATAACAATCCCTAAGTACTAAATCTAAGCCAGACGGTAGTCGAAGAGGATAGGTTCCCACAGCCACAGCAGCAACCCTTGCTCCATTTTCAATGCATAGGATCATCTCACCAGCCTCCTGCTATCCTCAAGATCCTGTATGAAAGTGCATAAATGAGCACCAGAACCAGAGTCAAGCATCCAACTAGATGTAGAAAAAATTATAAGGTTAGATTCAATAACAAGCATACCTCTAGAAGGATATGTCTCCTTCTTATTCTTCAGGATGGCCAGGTATATAGGACAGTTCTATTTTCAGTGACCGTCAGTATTACAATGAAAATATTTTTCTATCAGTGGCCTTCTTCTTCAGCTCTACCTTTTTTTTCTTTCCACCTTCCACCTTCTACCTTTTCACAGACTTATTTTTCTTTCTAAAATACTTTCTCTTGAAAGTAGTCCATTTCATAGTAAATACTGAGCCTTTAGAATCTTTCATAGAAAGCTCAGCAGTAACCAGCATGTTCGAAAGCTCGGTCAGAGTACTCTAAAGTTTATGCATATGATAGTTCATGATGAACTACTCATACGCATTAGTCAAGAATTATAGAATTATATCATTCTATAGATCCTGGTCTAACTTCACTTTAAGCTTCTCAAACTCTTCCAAGTTTTTGATCATCATCAGATAATGATCTTGGACTGACTGTCCATCATGCATTTTAGTCTTAAACAGTCATTTAGTGATCTGATATTTGGCTGCACGACTCTGTTCACCAAACAACTCTTGCAGGTGAGTCAACATTTGGCGAGCAGTCTTGATATCCTCATGTTGGTGCTAAAGCTCATCAGACATCGAGCCCAACATATAGTATGTGACCTTATTATCTTCATCCATCCATTTATCAAGAGACACTCTCTGTTCAGTGGATGGATAGGCTAGTAGGGTAGGGAGATCCTAGTCTAATACATAAGTTAACTTCTCGAAATCCAAAATGATTTTGAAGTTCTAAAGCCAATCCTTGTAATTGGGTCTGGTCAATCTATGGGTGTCTAGAATATGGGCTAGTGGGTTTGATGCAGACATTTTTTTGTAGAGAGTTAAAGTTTCTAGTTAGATTTTATAATTAAGACTTAAATAATTTATTTAAAATTTTAATTTTTAAATAAATTAGCTTTCACTATTTTTTTGGATCCCTACACTCTCTCTATAGAGATGCAAAAATTTCTATGATTAATGATTTTTAGTGGGTGGTGCAGTCTCACCAACTGACTCATCACCTCACCTAACAGTTATTGACGAAGGGTTAGCCAATGAGTGAACAACTCTTGTCCAATGATTCTCTAATCATGGTGTATCTAGGCTTGATCTCTAATTCATGAATCTCACTGTGTTTGGAATATTGATCCACTCCTTAGTCAAGTCAGACCCATCATTTGCATAGATTGGATTCTTAATTGGGTCTCTCACCGTATCTAGAATATTATGCCCAATCTATCCTTCAGCCTGTAGCATTCAATACCTAATAGACATGGTTGCATCTTTTCGGTGCAACTGAACCATTGTGACCGATCGAGAATAATCAACCTCAAAAAAGGCCCGCACATCTACAATGGTGGAAGACTTTAGACTTAATCTTTTCTTAAGGAGATTTGATTTAGATCTCTTTAAACTTGACTTGACATAGTCATAACCATTATGACTAACCTAGTGGCATGGGTTAGCTCAGATTATTAGCCATCTCAGATCAGGACTGAGCCAACAAATATGGTCAGGTAAGTGAGACCGATGGAAGGAATATACCATTAACTCGACAAGAATACATTCAAGTTGAGTAGCTTTCAATTAAAAATTAGTCGATCATATCTACCAAACTTACCTTAGATACCAAATTATTGAGCCAGAACCAATCAGATTAGTCTATAATCCAGACTCTAACCACTGAGCCTGATTAGATCTTAACTTGTTCGATCACTCATGTGACTCAACTTTGACCCAGACGTAATCCTATTAGGTTAGTCAATTTAAGCACTCTTAATCCCATCTAATTGACTCTTGATTTGGTTTGATCAACTGCTAGACCTAATTGAGCTATCCAAGCCCAAACTAATTTTATGAATATATCTTAGATATAAAAATTCTTAATTTTAGATCCAATATATTTCATTATCTTAATTCTTATTTAAGTTTACGGTTCATAAACAAAACATGTAAATAAAATCCTAGGATTTCAGGATCTAGATTTTTGCATAAAATAAGTTTTTGATTTCTAATTAAAGACGAACGTGCAGCAGCCCTACATATCATAAGAACACCCCATCGAATGGAAGAAGAGGGTATTTAAATCCTACTTCATTCTTATGATCGGACGGCCAAGGAAAATACCTTAATCAGAAATATGATGAATCTACAAAACTAGTTAGATCTACATATATATCATATATATATAATTGATCTAACTTAAAAACATGTCTTGCATACATCTCATGTATCATATCATGCATATTTTCAGATCTAAATTATCTCATAAATATCTAAAAAATAAAATTTAAATTTGATCATATTAAATTAAATTTATTCAAGATAATTTTGTAGAACTATTCTACAACTAGTCTAAACATGCATCTATCATATCTCATATGAATAAAATTAAATAAATTTATTTTCTACTTTTTAGATCTAATTATAATATTTATAATATTAAAAAATAATAAATAAATAGATCTAAAATTATAATTAATTAAATTAAAATTATGATTATCCTAGACTACATATAGAATAATTCTATTCCTAGTCTAGTCATGCATCTTATACATCATAGATCTAGATTATTTAATTTTTTTAATTTTTGATTTTAGATCTAATCACATCTAATGTGACATCTAGAATCATCTAATTATTAGATTAAAATTATATTAAAATCAGATCTAAATAATTATGGAACCTGGCTTTGATACTAGTTGAAGGAAAAATCATGTTTTTCGGATCAGGTTCGTTCAGATCTGATTTGATTAAAAGAGATATTTTAAAAAAATTTTACTTAGATACAAATCAGATCTAAGATTTTTTAGATCTAATTTTATCAATCTAATAAAATAAAAATAAAAATAAAATAAATTAAATTTAGTTTAATTGTACCTTGTTATGGGTAATCCTATTACCCTATGATGATCCCGATGTTTGCCTGAGGTTTTGGATGTAGCCATGTAAGCGCATGGCCTCTACCAGTATCCACTTGGGTAGGATCTGGAAATCTTCTTCTTCTCAATCTATACTCCAAAGATCAGATCTAGATTTGATCTTGAAGGTCTTCAAAACACCTTTTGAAGATTGGGTGTTGTCTCTTGCAACAGCGCTGCCTTCTTCTTTCTTATCGCCTTTCTCTTGCTTGGATCACACCAAAATCGAGCCCAAAACTTTTTGTGCATGGAGAGGAGAGAGAGGATATGAAGGTGGCAAGGAGAGGGAGGGAGAGAAGCTTTGTGGCATGGGCAAAGGGTAAAGGATCTCAATCCTAGGCACAGATAGGGTTTATATAGACCCTCCTGCGCCATGCAGTGGCACATCATCTCGACCAATCATGGCACTTTATGTAATTAGATCTAAATCTGATTGATGGAATGATATTATCTGATCCAATCAAATTAGAGTCCCTCATAAACCTTCTTTGGTGGCACCAAGACTGGTCAAAGAAGACTCTTTGGCACCACCTTAGTATGAAGTAATAAGCAACTGGAGTCCCATCTGTATGGGACTCCAATCCTTATCCATTTTGGGTGCACGCCTTCCTAGGCATGCGCCCCTTGCCTTTCTGCTATTTATTAGGAGGACAAGGGTCAAAGCTCTCTCCTATGGGTGCATGACACATGGGCAAATGTCTAAGTGTCAAAGATCAACATTTGACCAAAGTCCAAAGACAAGATTTAGCAGGTGACGAAAAATGACAGGTGTTGTCTCAAATTTATCTCATTAATTAAGATAATATTTTTTTGACCTGGACAAGCTCCAATCAAACCAAGTAAAGATTCCTAAGTGAGTCCAAACATATTTGGCTCAGTCGAGACAACTTTTAATGATTATTGAAGGAGAATATTAGGCTTAATCATGTGCTAGTATGATTTTCTTGAACCTAATTGAATCTTATTCAAATCAATTGAACTAGGTTAGTCTAATTGATGATATGTAGATCCAAATCCTTGTTTGTGTGATTCAGTAAGATTTAGTTTCATATGGTAATGGGATATGTCAAGATCTCTATCATCGACATCATCAAAATACCTTCCGATGGATCAGAACTTTTCTAATTCAGACAACTAGTATGATCGATCATCCAAATAATTCTAATTACTCTCAAAATCCACCAGTGACACCTAGCAGCATATGGTGGTAACCCATCAGAATTGAAAATAAACCTTTTGATGTAGTTACCTATGTGATTAAGTTTCTCCATCTTGAGCTCCGATCGGATTTGGGTTAAGATGATCTCGTCAAATCCTAATTTTCATCATATGAATTAATCATTCGATTCAAGTTCAATGTAAAAATTCTAATAGAAACTCTTTCTATTATTTTCACTCTACCATGGCCATGGGCTTATGGACTTGATTCTCATGATCATCATAGGGCTGCTCTTCATCTACCAAGGTAGATAGATCTTCTATTGGTGTAATTCAATTTCTATAATGAATATGCTATAGCCAACATACACCTCAGAATTTTGAATGGCTAGGAGACCAAGTTATGGTATAGTCAAACTATAACACCCTCAAGGTGAACTATCGATGCACCTCAGGTCAAAGAACCAGACACACCACTGCAGCTTCGAGCCAGTCATTAACGAGATGGTAGACTTTCTGATGTCTGCTCGAGGTGGTCACGCTCAGTGCCCTCATTCTCTAACGAGTATCTGTACTCTCGCTTTGGTATTTCTACATCATTGACTCAAGACTCATCTACCCTAAATAAGTGATCGTACACCATCCTTCTGAATCAATCACCATCCTCATGATGATCCTACGGTTGAAAGCATTTTATGAGTTAATAATAAAAATTCATGTCTTAAATTTTTAACTCTTAAAAATATGAACTATCATTACCATTAACTCAAAAGATGTATCACAGACACTTTCAAATACACACTATGTTAAAAAATAACTTATTTTATTATTTATAGTTAAAATTATAATTTTGCCCTTAGATGTGTATTACAAGTGTTAGCCAATTCTGGCTTCTAAGGCACACAAATCTAACAAGACCATAATGTGATTATAAATCAACATGCCATTTTTCTTAAGAAAGAATTTACTCAAGATGGTGGCATAGGAAGATAGATTAGGCTTAAGGAGAAGGTTTTCGAAGAGCAACGAGCCAAGAAATCTAAGGAACCTAGTCAGTCTGCGATGATCCATATACTACCTCCTCCATCTGGTAGACCAAGTAGGATTTCTCATCCTCCTACGAGGTACTTAGATACTATTCAAGAGAATGTAGAGAAAATATTTCTCATGGAAAATGGGGTTCATGGTGATGATCCCAAAACCTATGATGAGGTGATATTAGATATCGACTCTAAAAAATGGCAAGAGATAATGAAGTTAGAAATTGACTCAATGCGCTCGAACCAAGTCTGGACCTTGGTAGATCCACCTGAAGGAATAGTACCTATTGGATGTAAATGGATCTTTAAGAGAAAGATAGGTATAGAAGAAAATATAGAGATATTCAAGGTTAGGCTAGTGGCGAATGGGTATAGTCAATGAGAAGACATTGACTATCAGGATACCTTCTTGCCAGTGGCCATGCAAAAATCCATCCGTACATTGCTTGCTGTTGCAGTCTATTTTGATTATGAAATATGGTAGATGGACATGAAAACAACATTCCAAAATAGATATCTTGAAGAAGATATCTATATAGAACAGTCGCTTGGTTTTACATCTAGTGATGGTGATCACAAGGTCTGCAAGTTGCAAAGATCCATCTATAGACTTAAGCAAGCATCTCAAAGCAGGAATGCTCATTTCAATGATGTAATTAAATCATTTGATTTCATTAAGAATGAGGGGGAGCCTTGTGTTTTCAAAAGAGTCAGTAGGAGCGTTGTTGTCTTTCTCGTATTGTACATGGATGACATCCTCCTAATTGGAAATGATATTTCGATACTGACATCGGTTAAGGTAAGGTTATCTAAAGAGTTTTCTATGAAAGATCTAGGAGAAGCATTCTTTATTTTGAAAATTAAGATCTATTGGGATAGACCAACGAGGATGCTGGGTCTCTCATAGAAGATGTACACAAAGAAGGTGTTGAAATGATTTAGCATGAAGAACTCCAAGAGGGGACTTGTGCTCTCTAGACATGGCATTCATCTCTCTAAAAGGATGTGCCCCAACACACCTAAGGAGATTGAATGCATGAGCAAGATCCCTTATGCTTCGATAATAGGGAGCTCATATATGCCATGCTATGTATACGACCTGATATTGCCCATGCTATGAGTGTCACAAGCAAATATCAGTCGAATCTAGGCAAAGAGCACCGGACTTCTATAAAATGTATCCTTAAGTACTTGAGAAGGACTAAGGATATGTTTTTGATCTTTTATAATGGAGAATGTTAGGTCCAAGGGTATACAGACTCAAACTTTATGTCTGACATAGATGATCAAAAGTTGACATCTGGTAGTTTGTTCCTGTGCAATGATGGTGGTATAAGTTGGAAGAGTTCCAAATAGATAGCAATTCCACCTCATCCACGATTACCTCAAGAAGGGATATATCGAGGTCAAGAGAGTTGATACCACAAATAATGCAGTTGATCCATTGATGAAGCCTTTAAACCAGTAGAAGATCAAAGCCCACCTTAAGAAGATGGAACTTAGATTTATAGCTAATTGGCTTTAGATCAAATAAAAGTTTGTTAGATGTGTGTCCTATAAGCTAGATTGGCCGACACTTTGTAAATACTTTCTAGGAGCATTTTTATAATTTTAACTTAAAATTAATAAAAAAATTATTTTTTATTATATTGTGTATTTAAAGTATCTGTAATACATCCATTGAGCTAATGGACATTAAAATGCATATTCTCAAAAGTTGATAATTTAAGGCATGTGTCATCATAATTAACTCATAAACTGCTCCCGATCGTAGGATCATCATGAGGGTGGTGATCGATATGGAAGATCAGTATATGATCACTTTCTTAGGATAGATGAGTCTTAAGTCTATGGTGTGGAGAATCAAGATGAGAGTATGGACACTTATTGAGAACAAAGGCACTGAGCATGACCACCTCGAGTAGTCATAAGGAAGTCTACCTTCTTGTTGATGATTAGCCCAATGCTGCAGTCATGTCTCTGGTTCCTTAATCTGAGGTGCATTAGTAGTTTACCTTAAGGATGTTATAGTTTGACTTGATCATAACTCGATCTCCTAGCCATTCAAAATCCGAAGGTGTATGTTGGCTATAGCATGTTCATTGTAAGAACTAGATCACACCAATAGGGGATCTATAAACCTTGGTAGAGGAGAAGTAGTCCTATGATAATCATGAGATTGAGTCCTAAAATCCATGGTCATGGTAGTGTGAATATAATAAAAAGGAGTTTCTATTAGGGTTTCACATTGAACTCGAGTCGAATGATTTATTCATATGATAGGTGTAGGGTCTGATGAGTTTATTTTAACCTAGATCCTGTTGGGGCTCATGATAGAAGAACCCAATTACACAGGTAGCTGCACCAAGAGGTTCATATTTAGTTCTGATGGATTGCCATCATATACTGCTAGGTATCATCGGTAGATTTTTGGATCAATTAAAATTATCTTAATAATCGATGATTTTAATTGGATAAATCAAAAGAGTTTTGATCCATCAAAAGGTGTTTCGATGATGTCGATGATGAAGATAGCGACATATCCCATTATCATACAGAACTGAATCTTACTAGGTCATACAAATAAAGATTTGGGTCTGGATATCATTAATTAGGCTAATATGGTTTGATTGATTTAGATTAGATCCAATCAGGTTCAAGGAAATTGTGTTAGCACACAATTGGATCTGACTTTCTACTTCTATCGGTTCATCTTGACTAAGTAAAATTGGATTTGGCTCATCCGAGAACCTTGTATGGGTTTATCCTGATCGACTGGAGCTTGTCTTGGTTAAATCAAGGCTTGTCCTAACTAGTTCAAGACTTATCTTAATCCCATAATATGGGAACAGGACAAGGGGTCTTTGACCCATTCTTTGCAGGAATTGAGGGATAGGGGCGTGCACCCCCTGGAGAATTTCTAGGGGCACCCACCCTAGATATTATTTATGTGGATGAGAGGGTGCATGCCAAAAATATTATTTGTGTGGATGAGAGGATGCACAACCTTTCTGGGATGCACCCCATGTGGATAAGAAAGGAGGCACCCCATTCAAATGAGTTTGAATGGGTCAAGGAAGTTTGAATAGTTCAAACTCCCTAGATAATTGCTATCTACACCTAACCCCTTTTTATCCATAACTTGTGATGCCATTTCTCCTTGATTTTGTGTGACAAAAACTTGGACAAAATTAGGTGGGGCATGAAATTCAGATTGGAGTCCTTTTGCTTTAAGCAAACTAGTTACTTAAAGCCCTAGAACTCCATGATGGCGCCATGGTCTATAAAAAGGACCCTGCACCTTGTATTTTGTAATTTTAATCTCTCCCATGGCCAAGTGCTGCCACTTTCTCAATCTTCCATGCCCTCTTCCTTGATCCCCTCCCTCTTCTCCACACCCAAGTTGTTGCATGAAACCAACCATCAAATAAGTTGAAGTACTACTGCAAAGATCAAGTCAGGGAGTTGCTGTTCGTGAGATGAATGCGTTGCTACTGAAGATCAAATCGAAAGTCCAACTAGAAGATCCTAGATCTAATATTTTGAGATCAAATCTAGAAGGAGAGTCCTCTAGATCTGATATGAGTGGACTCTAGTAGAGGTCAGGCCTGTGTGTGGCTACCATTGGAACCTTGAAGCTTCATTAAATCATCGCTGCAGGTAAACCATTTATCCAATCAGGTAACATGAAATGTTACTAATTTTAATTTTATTTTATTTTTATATTTAGATCAATCTAATCAGATCTAGAAATTTTTAGATTTGATCAGATCATAGAAATTTTTTTAAAAAAAATTTGCTTCAGACCAGATCAGATCAGATCGATCCTGCGGCTAGGAATAGAGATTCCTACACATATTTCAGTAGATTATGAATGTTGATTTGCTACATTCGACTCTATCCAATCATCGGATACCATGGTTAGATGGTCATTTTGGTTAGAACAGAAAGCTTGTTCCTGTGTTACTGGCTTAGTGTTCGAACCTATGAGGTCATACATATAGAAGTTTTGATCTAATTAGGTGGCTGATCAATGACTTTGAATCATTAATGGATTCAATAATTAATGTGATTGATGATTAACCTAATACAACTAATTAAAAAAAGAATAATTAATAATTAGATTGTTAATTGACATAATTTGATTAAGTTATAAGGATTAGATCAAGACCAATTGAATTAGATTCAATTAGGTCTTACTAGATTACATTATTGGATGACCTAATTGCTAAGAAAGATAACATTCTAATTTGATCAGATCTTGGACTCAATTAATCCTTTATTTGATAAGAGATTAAGAGCCTAGTTAGATTAGGTCAACTTATATATTTGGAATTAATCAAAGTTGGTTTATTTGAACCAAATTAGATGAGAACCAAAGAGTTTAACTAGACTGCACTTGTTCCTTTGCACCTTGCCTTTATTTCCACCCCCTATTCTCCATGCATGAAGGGGTTTGCGCATGTGAGATCTTGACACCCAGTCCCCTTGTCACCTACTCTTTGATAGGGTTAGGATTTGGTGAAGTTTCAATTCAAAAAAGGTATTGAATTGGACTTCATTCCAATCTTCAACTCTATATTTCAGCACTTTATATAAATAGTCCTTTGTGAGACAAAGGGATATGTTAAACAATCAAAAACTTTTGAGCTTTTGGGCATGAGTAACCTAGAGAGTGAATCTATGGGCATAAGGCTTGGGGTGGGCATCCTTGTCATGTGAGATCTGGAGGAAGCTGTTCCTCTTTTGGGTGAGAGGCTAGGGTTTTATGAGAGAAATAAGATAAGACTATTCTCTTATATCAAATCTTCTTCTCCTTCTTTTTTGTTCAGCTATTAAGAAAGTCTTTGCAATGAGCTAGCACTCCAGGAGCTAATCAATCGAGCTTCAGGTGGATACTCTTAGAGGTCGTTCATGTGCATGGCTGAAGCAACGAACAGAATCTACAAGAGGCTGCAATCTTCAACTCAGGTATATGACTTGATCTCATATGTTTTCTATTTTAGATTTTATATACATGATATCATATCATAGGTCTTGGTAAAGGATTTTATAGATTCGATCTAATACATGTTTAGATTAAAGGGTTTAATCTAAAGTCTTTTGCTGTATTATTTTTTTAAAAAATTTTGAAAATCAAGCATGAAAACCCCATGCTTCTCCAATAGTGTTATCAGTGTCTGGTTCCTCATATGATATGAAATACATCGATAGATAATAAAATCTGAATTTTTGATGTATAAGATCTGATGTAGATATGATCTAAATTTTTGTTTAATCAGATCTAAATATGATTATATTAGTTTATTTCCTTGTAACATAGTATTTGGATTGGATAAATCACCAAGCCATTCGATCATAAAAGAAAGAAGGGTTTAAAAGCCCTCTCCTCCTATACTATGGGGATCTCTTATGGCATGTAGGGGTGCTACTATATTTTTCTATGAAGAAGAAACATGAAAGGATCAAAACTTAGTTTTCTGCAAAATCCTAGTTTTGTGAAATCCTAGGATTATTTATATTTGATATAAAAGTTGCATGAAAAGATGAATCTAATCATTAAAATTAAAATCTAAAATTATAAATAAGTTTAGAAGAGATCTAAAATTTATTTATGATTGATTTTATTAAGTTTTTTGTAAAAATCAGAAAGTCTAAAACTCTGCAATTATTGCTGGCATGCCTGCGGGGTCGACCCATTTTCCTATATAAGTCAACCTTAGTCCTTGGGGGTCGGCTCTTTTCTTGAAGGGGTTGACCCATTTACTATAGATGGTGATTTTAGTGTTTCTGTTTTGTCATAGAAGTTGACCCATAAGTCGACCTATTGGATGGAGTCGATCCTTATCTTGAAGGGGTCGACTCCAATTATAGAATAGAATATTTTTATATAAAATTTATGTAAAATTAGTTTATAAATTGAAATTATTTCAATATTCATAAACTTAATTAAGAATTAGCTACGAAACAAAGATATCTAGATTGGAGAATCAAAGATCTAAAGAACATGTTCTTAAATCCTAGGATTATGGGATTAGCTTAGATCAGGATCTATTAACTGGATTAGACCTAGGGGTAGTAATCATATAGATGATGGATTAAGTAATTAATCAAATCTAATTAATAGTTAATTCAGATTAGGTCCATTCTTCTCTTGATCAATTCTCAATAGTTATAGTTGATCATATCCATGTTTCTACCAAATGGATCTCGATTGTGGCTTAGTGGCCAAGCCTAAATTATTACGTGGATCAAATCGAAATTAATTAACCGAATGGTGTCTAGGATAAATTTGGTAGTTTAGATCGGTGGTTTTTTATTGGGAGCTACTGGCACTAATGAGTCTTTGACGAGTTAATGACATATCCTTTCCACCGATCTTACTTACCTAACCATCTTAGTAGATTATATTTTGATTAGATCACTTAATTAATTCGAGTTGACCATGTCACTTAGGTTGATTAGTATGATTGATCTAGGTGCCAATCAACCAGGTAAGTCCTCATTAAGACTTAGTGAAGTCGATGGGAGGATTGCAAACTATGGTTGATCTTCTCTTTTCTTCTTAACTAATAATTAAATCCTCTAAATTATTAGATCCATAAATTAAAATTATTATAGGGATAACAAGATCATAGCCTCCCATTAAGTTGGGTGATAATGGGTCCGTTAGTTTGATAAACATTGGAGGTCTAAAGAGTTGGTGCTCATCTACTATTGGAATTATCATTCATAATATGATAACTCAGTAGCTCTTTTCGACGAATGGTTGGGTTGGCTGGCCAAAGTCAGACGTAGTCATTTATTTGTTAGATGCTCTCAGTTAATCATGTCAATGATTGGATCTAACCAGACCTTTCAGAGAAGATCAAAGTCAACTGAAAAGGCTTCTAGGGCAAAATCAATTATTAAAAGTTGTTTGAAGAAATAATTGATTATGAATTTACCTACGAATGCACATGGGTGGGCCGGCCAAAGTTGGACTTATGTATAGTCCATGTGGATTCTAGTACCCACTAAAAAATTAATGTAATTTCTCAACTTGGAGGTAGAGGCTACCAATTCGTATAAAATAGTGAGAGAATCTTTAGACTAAAATCCATGTTTTTAGGGTTAAATGATTCATATATTAATAAAGCTCTTATTTTTCTTTCAGATATGGCCAATTCTTTGTCTCTAAGATCATTATTAGATAATGAAAAATTATTAAGATCTAACTTTGATAGCTGGTATCGAAAGCTTATGATTATCTTGGAGCACGAGTAGATTCTTTATGTGATAATGGATCCAGCACCTGAGGAGCCTACACCGAACATGCATGGTATGATTGAATTACTATTCGTTGCATAATGTGGGCATCTATGAGCGACAAATTTCATTGCAAGTTTGAGGATGCTCAGTCTGAGGACATGTTGCAAGTGTTGCAAGAATCCTTTGGCACTCTAGATGATGTTGAGAGGCACAAGACTACTTGTGCCATCTTCAATGCCAAGGTCAAGGAGGGGGCATCGGTCATAGACCATGTACTATACATGATTGAGATGATCGATCCCCTTAGTAAGCTCGGATTTTTCTTATAGGAACAACTTGGAAAAGATGCGATACTGAATTCATTGTCCAAGTTTTATCTTCCTTTTCTCAATCATTATAGAATAACAAAGCCTATGGTGAACTTCCATGGTTTGTTGGGATTGCTGCAAATTTTTAAGAAGGCTCACTAGCTCCAAAAAGAGATGATGAATTTAGTGAGAGCGTCTTCTTCCAGTTATTGACCCTTTGGTCGAGAGAAGAAAAATAAGAAGAAGAAGAAGAAGAAGAAGGTGCAGAGTGCTATGACATCTCAACCAAATCCAACCATAGTTAGGTAGAGTGCTTCTACTGTAAGAAGCATGGGCAGTGGAAGAGGAACTATCCTCTATACATTTCCTCACTAGACCTAAATAAGCCAAATAAGAGAAAGAAGCAAGTTGTTGCTAGAAAAGATACTTATATGATAATGTCTTATAATTTTTCTATTTATAATTCTACAACTTGGGCATTGGATATCGGTAGTCCGATTAATATATACAATTCATTACAGGAACTTCAGGTCAGTAGGAGATTTGAAGACGGTAATAGATTCCTGAATATTGGAGATGGAAGAATAGTTTCAGTTTTAGCTTTAGAAATCATCAAGCTTATATTCAAATCAAATATTATTGTTCCTAGTGATTGTCATTTTTGTCCTTGTTTCTTATTGAATGTTATTTCTGTTGGCCAATTGACCTTGAATGGTTATGAATTTTTAATAAAGAAAGATCATTGTGATGTCATTGTGAATAGTATTATTATGATGCATGGACAAATGAATAATGGTATTTATTTATTATCATAGTCTGATAGTGTAGTGTACACATCCAGTAAACATCCTAGAATAAATGATGTCTCAGATATCTATCTTTGGTACTGTAAACTAGGTCATATTTGAAGAAAAATTTGATTTTTCACCGTAGGATCGTCAAGATCTGATTAGATCTAAGGTAGATTTTTCTACAAAAATTTCTATGATCTGATCAGATCTAAGAGTTCTCAGATTTGATCATGGTAATCTGATATTAAAAGTTAAAAATAAAATTAAATCAGATTTAATTTAAGATATCTTATTAGATAATCTGATTATCCTACGATGATCCTATTGGGTCCTGAGGTTCTAGCATCTACCAATATCCACTCAGGTAAGATTTGAACGTCTTCTCCTCATGAATCTCTCTTCTAAAGTTTCAATCTAAATTTGATCTGTAGATCCTTCGAAACTATTTTTGAAGGTAGCTCATCCATCTTACGAATACCATTGCGTAAATCCTGAATCTTATGCCAAAAACCTTGGACCTTCAAATCAAATTTATGCCTAAATTTTTAGGCTTGTAGAAGAGAGGGAGAGAGAGGATAGAGGGGGCATGGAATATGGTATGGATGATAGCACCTTTGCACGAAAAATAAAATCATGCGATGCTCTTTTTGGCATGAGAAAGGTTTCTTAAACCCAATGCCATTTATAGTCTTTCTTTGACCAAATCACTTATTATTTGATCAAAAAGACTCTAAGACTTATTCTCCACGTGAAATCCCAGATCTCATCTAGTTTTGTCAATAAAATTCAATCTGAAAGATGGCAGCATGAGTAGATAAGGAAGAGTCCATTACGCCTAGGACTCTTTGTTTGGAATTGTGTCTTAAAAGCCAATCGTTAGCCTGTTAATGATTGAGCTACTTTGTATATGTAATTGATCATTGATAAATAAAATATTTTGGCATATTTTTCATCACAAGTCTTCATCTTCTAACAAACTCTATTTTTGTGATGAAGTTCTTAGGATTATTTAGCTTTGATAAAGAGAGAATTTATCGACTAGTCCTTAAATTTGTTCACAACCAAATAATAGGCTGTTAATTAGGACAACAGCATCTATTGAGCATAGGTCATGGTATGCCATATAGGTTGGTTGTCCTCTTAACCAAGAAGTATGAAGATACTGGTATGGTATATAGGTAAGATGTATGGGTATATCGTCATTGAACGTAACCAACTCTAGAGCATTCTGCTATCGAGGATGTCTTTGATGGGATATAGGTATAAGTGTTCCTTAAACCTGAGATCATCTCAGTGACTTGCAAGCAACTCACTGTGCTTTGGTACCGAACTAAATAAATATCTAATTCAATAATGGAAGGCTTCTGGGCACAATCAAGTACTTGCAAAGTCGGTGTGTGATCAAGATGAAATTGACCACTCTAGGAGTTGGAGAAGAATGTATCACTATATTTCAATATAGCAAAATCTTGGCCAAAATAATCCATCAGATGGATTTGATATTTTGAAATACAATGTGGACAATCTGATCAGAGTTGATAGTTGAACTCTGAGGTATCCTACAAGCATTTTAGTCAAAGGAATGAATTATATCAAAACTATATCCGCATGGGTTCTAAGGATGGTGTTCTTCACATTTGACCTATCCGACCGTTGGATATCATTGCTAGATGGTTACTTTGATTGGTATAAAAATTTATTTCTATACTACTGACTTAGGTTAGAACCTATGAGGTCACACACAATAGAGCTCATGATCTAATCAGATGGTTGATCAATGATTGAAAATCATTCTAGGGTTAAACGATCAATATGATTGATGTTTAACCTAGTGTAAGTGTTGCAGGAGGATTGATTAGCAATTTGATTGCTAATTGACTTAATTTGATAACCCAAAGGGGTGAGATTAAGTCTAATTAAATATGATTTAACTAGATTTGGTTTGGACTTGATTGGATCAAGTCCAATTGACTTATTGGATAGGTCAAGTGCAAGGAAAAACTAGTCCTAGTCTAACAAGGACTTAGGTCAACCCACTTTCCTAATTTGATTAGAAAATTAAATCAAAATTGAATCTAATTTAATCTAATTTAATTGATCCATTAATTAGGTTAGAATCTAATTTAATTTGATTGAGTTGGTTTTGGTTTAATTTGGTTTAAGAAACCACTTTGACCAAGTCATAGATAGAATCCTAGTAAGACAAGGATTCCTCCTTGAGCCACCTTAGTCCCAACGCCCCCGTGCCTATTTTTTTGAAATTTTTCATGAAAAATCCTTTTCTTTCTGATCTTCATGTATGCTCCCTCTCTCTTTCTCATATGGTAATTGGATAGAAGTGTTAGATATATGTGCCCTAGAAGCCAGAATTGGCTGACACTTGTAACACACTTCTAGGGGCAAAATTATAATTTTGACTATAATCAATAAAATGGGTTATTTTCTATCACCTATATGTATTTAGTGTCTATGATACATCCTTTGAGTTAATGATAATGATAATTCATATTTTCAAGAGTTGAAAATTTAAGACATGAATAATCATTATTAACTCATAAATTGCTCCCGACCATAGGATCATCACGAAGATGGTGATTGATCTGGAAGGTTGGTGTACAATCGCTTCTTTTTAGTAGATGAGTCTTGAGTCTACGGTGTGGAGACACCGAAGTGAGAGTACAGATACTTGTTAGAGAATGAGGGCACTGAGCGTGACCACCTCAAGTAGTCATTAGGAAGTCTACCTTCTCGTCAGTGACTGACTCGATGCTGCAGTAGTGTGTTTGGTTCTTTGACCTGAGGTGCATCGACAGTTCACCTTGAGGGTGTTATAGTTTGACTACACCATTACTCGATCTCCTAGTCATATGGAATCTTGAGGTGTATGTTGGCTATAGCATGTTCATTATAGGAACTGGATTGCATCAAGATGGAATCTATCTACCTCGGTGGTAGAGGAGCAGCCCTATGATGATCATGAGAATCAATTCTAGAAGCCCATGGCCATAGCAGAGTGAAATAGTAGAAAGAGTTTCTATTTAGCTTTTCACACCGGACTAGAATCGAATAATTACATCATATGATAGAAACTAGGGTTTGATGAGTTCACCTAAACCCTAATCTGATCGGGGCTCAAGATAGAAAAACTTAATCACACAGGTAGCTGCACGAAGAGGTTCACATTCAGCTCTAATGGGTTACCACCATATACTACTAAGTGTCACTGGTGGATTTTGGGAGCAATTAGAATGATTTAGATGATCGATCATTCTAACTGTTCGAATCAGAAGAGTTCTGATCCATCGAAAGAAGTTTCGATGATGTCGATGATAGAGATCATCACATATCCCATTACCATATAGAATGAACCTAACTGGATCACACAAACAAGGGTTTGAATCTGGTGATCATCAATTGAACTGATCCAGTTCAATTGATCTGAATAAGATTCAATTAGGTTCAAAAAAATCATGCTAGCACTCGATTGAATCTAACGTTCTTCTTTTACTATCATAAATAGTTGTCCCGACTGAGTCAAAGGAGTTTGTGCTCAATTAGAGGCCTTCACTTAGTCTGACTGGAGCCTGTCTAAGTCAGAAAAGGGTTGTCTCATTTTGTAAGATAATACCTGCTATTTCTTGGTCACCTGCCATTTCTCGTCCTTTGACTTTGGTCAAAAGTTGACCTTTGACTGGTCAAATGTTGACCATTGACACTTTGACTTCTGTCCATGTGTCACGCACCTGTTAGAGGGCTAGTGGGGGCTTGTCCCCCTGCCAAAACCTGGCAAGGAGGAGGGCGCATGCCACCCTTGGCGTGTGCCCAAGCTGGAGGCGCCCAGGAGTCCTTGTTGGACAGGGACTCCATCTCCTTTTTGGATTCCAATTAGACTCCTCCTAAGAACCAAGTTTGATTGGTCTTAGGCACCATCTAAGGAGGAATCCAAGGAACTTTATTTCCACCAATTAGATTTAGATTTGATTTTACAAAGGGTTATGATTGGTTGGGAAGAAGAGGAGTTGGATCACGCATAGTCTATAAATAAGACGCTGCGCCCAACCCAAAGAGTGCTGAAAAATCCCACACCCCAAGGCTGGTTCTCTCCTCCTCCATGCCAAGCCCATCTTCTCCCTCTCCTCTCCACACCCAAAGTAGTTTGGGATCTTGGTTGGTACAATCTAGATTAGAGAAAGATGATAGAAAGCTAGAAGGCTGCGCTGCTGCAAAGGACAACTACTGATCTTCGAAAGATATTTCGAAGATCCTCCAAATTAGATTCAGATCTGATTTTTGGAGATATGATAGAGAAGAAGAGAATCTCCAAATCCAGTCAGAGTGGATATCGATAGAGGCCAGGCACTTGCGTAGCTAGATCCAGAATCTTCTGCTGCTTACAGGATCATCACCGGATAATAGAATTACCCTACGTTAAAATAAATTAAATTTGATTTAATTTATCTAAATTTATTTTAATTATTAAAATAATAAAGATCAGATCTAAAATATCTCAGATATGATCTAGATCAAAGAAAAAATTTTTTGAAATATATCTCTTGATCCGATCAGATCTGAATGAACCTAGTCCAAGAATTCAGGATTTTCCTTCAAGAAGACCAAGTCAAAGAAGGAGTTTGTTTTGATATTAGATTCTATGAGATAGAATCCTAACAAACCCAAACTCTTCCTAAAAGGTGCCACCCCCTCTCCCAATTAATTTCTCTCTTATTCCATGTGAAAAATTCCTTTTCTTGTGTTCCTTTTCTTGCTGGTACATGCCAAAAATTATGGAGGGGCACCCAAAAGTTGGGCACCCCTTGACTTGCCCTATTTGATCTTTTCTTATCTAGTATTTGACCTAAATAAGGATTCTTTTTTTTCTAAATATTTTGAATGAATTATGGCTTAAAAATTTTATGGGTTACATACCTTTGAGAGGGATTTGAGGTGTGTAAAAATCAAAGAGAGAGAACCTCTGGTCATTGAGATTCAATAGACACAAAACTAGGTGTCTAAGTGAGAGCAAAGAGAAGAAGAAGAGGATCTTCTTCTAGGGTTGCTGTGTTCATCTCTTCCCTTCCTTCTTCCTTGGATTTTCTAAGAGTGTCTCATATCTAAAACCTCTTCTCCTCTTTTTTCTCATTGGAAGAGTCCAATCTAGAAGAAAGAAGGCATCTGATCAACCATCGAAGAAAGATCAGCACAATACTAACATACTGTGCTAATTTTCAGCATCTAGATTTTTTATTATGATCGTGGGCTCGTATGGACGACTCCTAAATGTCAGACATGTGTACGGCTTGCAACTTCATCTTCAATCCTAGACTAGTGAGTTAGAACATTTAACTCGCTCAAGTAATTGATCTGATCTATTATTTTTCTCATATATGCATAAGATGTAGAGTAGATCTAGGTTGATGTGATCAACCTTTCCTTTTTGCTTATTTTTTATTTTAGATTTAAATGCCATGCAATAATCATATAATATGGTCTTAGATCTAAGGATTATCTGATATTTAGAATTAATTAGATTAATTTTGAGTCTTCCACTGCTGATCTAGAAAAAGTTTCAAGATCTAGCCTTGAAATCCTAGATCTGGTTCCTTCAATTAGTATCAAAGCTAGGTTAATTATTATATGATTATTGATATATGCTTGGATTATTTTTGGATTAGATCTAATTAATAATTTGATATTTAAATCTAAAATTAAAATCTTAGATCATACAAACTACTTTAAGATTGTCCTGCTGTAAGGTTTATCTCTTATAGTGCAATGATTGTCCTAGTTCGTATAGATCTTATATTATTCATAAATTTACTAGATATAATCTGATGTTATTTATGATTTATTTGATTTAAAAGAGTTTTAAATCTAAAAATTAAATTTTAGATTGCACATACTGGTCTTCTAAAAGGTTTATCTCTTATAATAAAAAAGTTATCCTAATACATGCTGATCTAAAATTTTAGATTAAATTTAAAAAATTTTATGATCTAATTAAAAATATTTTAATCTAATTTTAATCATTATAAATATGTTAGATTTGATCTAAGTTGACTTATGATTGATTAATGTTGAAATTATTTTAATTATATGAACTTGTTTAGATTAGATCTAAAGTAGTTTCATGCTCTTCTTACTTGCATATTGATTATGAATCAAACATGCAACTTGGTTAGTAGAACCATGTTGTAAAAATATTTTACAAATATGAAAATTATTTTTAAAAAGTCAAACCCCAACCCTCAATCCAAAACTTAATTAAGAATTAAGAAGTTGTTTGATTAGGGTCTAGGATTATAAATTGAAGATCCTAAGACATGAATCATAACACATTGGGTTAAATGGGTTAGTGGAGATTAGGCCCATTAATTTGGTTAGACCTAGGGTTAGATTAAAAAATAGACTTAATTAGAAAATTGACTAAATCTAATCAATTGTTGTCTTAGATTAGGTCGAGGATTCTCTAGATCAATTACAATAGTTGTAGTTGGTCAAGTCCATGTCTTTAACGAGACCCAAGATGGACTTGATTCTTGGCTACGTGGTCTAACATGAACTATTAGGTTGATCTAATTAAATCTAATTAAACTAGTTGGTATCTAAGATAAATTAGACTGATGGTTTTTAATTGGCAGTCCTCTTACCTGACTATTTGTGATGGTGTCTAAGGCAAGTTTTGGCAGACCCTTACACTGATCGAACTTACCTTACCACTTGATGAAATTATATTTTGATCGGATCACTTGACTATTCGAGCTGACCCATGTCATCTAGGTAAATCAATTTGACTAATTTAGGTGCTCCTACATCAGCTTATTAATGGTCTCCCTTAAGCTGACTTGGTGAAGTTAGTGGAAGAATCATGACAAGCTGGTTCATCTGACCTTCTCTCATCTTTAAATTAAATCCTCTAAAATTATTAGCTCTCTAAAATGAAATAGTTATATAGTAACTGGATCATAGCCTCTCATTAAAGTGGATGATATAATGTGTCCATCAATTGCATAATCATTGGAAGTCCAAAGGCCTGGTGCTTATCGGTTGATGGAACTATCATTCATTATATGATCTCTTGGATACATCTTTCTAAATGGTGGTCAGGTGGACCAACCAAAGTTGAGCCTAATCATTTGTTGGTTGGATGGGCCAAGTATGATCATGTTAATGGTTGGACCAAACTGGATCCTTTTTTGAGAAGGCCAAAGCCAATTGATCAAGGGCTGGGGCAAAATTTAATTACTAGAAGTTGTTTGGAGAAACAATTGGTTATGAATCTATCCTTAGATGCACATAGATTGGCCAAGCAAAGTTAGGCTTGTCTGCAGTTTATGTGGATTCTAGTACCCACTAAGAAATTAGGATAATTTCTCGAATAGGAGGTAGAGGCTACCAATTCGAATAAAATAGTGGAAGATCCTTTTGATTAAAGTCCAAATCTCTAGGTTTAATGAATCAATTACTAATTAGGTTATGATTTTTCTTTGTGCAGATTTGGCCACTTTTCTATCACTATGATCATTGTTGGATAATGATAAGTTGGTGGGATCCAACTTCGGTAGTTGATACCGAAAGTTAAAGATTGTCCTGGAGCTTGAACGTATCCTACATGTGATAACAGATGATTCACCTGAGGAGCCAGCTACAAATGCACGTGGAACTATCAAAGACACTTATCAAAAGTGGCTTAGTGATCGAACCATGGTGTGCTGCATTATGCTGGCTAGATGAGCGATGAGTTCAGTTGTAGATTTGAGATGGCTCAGCCAAAGGACATGCTTCAAGTGCTGGAGGATTCTTTTGGCACATTCAATGATGTTGAGAGGCACAAGACTAGTTGTGCCATTTTCAATGCCAGAATATGGGATGGAGCCTCTATCACTGATCATGTACTGTACATGATCGAGCTGATAGAGTGCTTGAGCAAGCTTAGCTTTTTCTTGCACAAATAGCTTAGAAAAGATGCAATACTAAATTTGCTACCCAAGTTTTATCTCCCATTCCTTACACATTATAGAATGTCAAAGCCTAAAATTGACTACCATGGGTTACTGGGGTTACTTCAAAACTTTGAGAAGGATCACCAGCTCCATAAGGAGTCGGTGAACTTAGTAGGAGGTTCATCTTCTCGTTCTCGATCCTTTGAAAAAGGGAAGAAGAACAAGAAGAAGAAAGCTAAGAAGGTGCAAGTTTAAGCTAGGACATCTATGTAGGGCCAGACCAGGAAAATCAAGTCCGATAAGAGTCAAGCTGAATGCTTCTTTTGCAAGGAGTGAGGGCACTAGAAGAGGAACTATCCTTAGTACATTGCCTCCCTGGATCCGAACAGGCAGAGAAAGAAGCAAGCTATTGCTGGACAAAGTGTTTATATGACAACTTCTTATAATTTTTCTATTTATGATATTACTGATTAGGTATTGGATATCGGTAGCCCTTACCAAATTTACAATTCATTGTAGGGGTTGCAGATCAGTAGGAGATTCGAGCAAGGTGAAAGGTTTCTGAACGTTGGAGATGGAAGACCAGTTCCAATTCTAGCTTTAGAAATTTTGAGACTTGTATTTGAATCTCATACTGTTGTTCTTAGTGATTGTCATTTCTGTCCTAGTTTTTTTTTAAATATTATTTTTGTAGGCCTTTTGGCCACGAACAATTATAAAATTTTAATAAAGAAACGAGTTTGTAATGTCATTGTGAATGGTGTTACTGCTTTCTATGGATAATTGAATAATGGTGTATATATGTTATCACAACCTGTTAATATAGTCTATGCAACTGGCAAATATTCTAGATTAGATAATGTGATAGATATCTACTTATCGCACTGTAGGCTAGGTCATATAAACAAAAATAGGATAAGAAGGTTGGCTCAAGAGGGTATCCTCGAACTTAGTGATTGTGAATCACTTCCAACCTATGAATTCTATCTTCTTGGTAAAATGACCAAGTCACCTTATACTGAAAAAGGTGGGAGAGCCACTGAGCTCTTAGGTCTAGTACATACTGATATATGTGGACCAATGAGCATAAGTGCCAGAGGTAGATATGTCTACTTCATCACTTTCATGAATGATCTATCCAGATATGGATATGCCTATCTGATGAAACATAAGTTGGATTCTTTTAAAATATTCAAGCAATTTTGAAGTGAAGTAGAAAAATAAACTAAAAAGAATATTAAAACTCTTTGGTCTGATCAAGGAGGGGAATATCTTTACGATGAGTTTCTCACATATCTAGGAGAGAATGGGATTCTCTACTAAAAGACTCCTCTAGGAACACCACCGCATAATGGTGTATCTAAAAGGAGAAATCGAACTCTATTAGACATGGTCTAATCCATGATGGGTCTTGCCAGCTTGCCAATATTCCTCTGGGGATATGCACTTGAATTGACTTGCTATCTTTTAAATAGGGTTCCAAGTAAATCTATGGTTAAAATTGAAGGAAAAATCCTATTTCTCGGATCAGGTTCATTAAGATCTGATTTGACCAAGAAAACTATTTTAAATTTTTTTTTCTCTTAGATCTAAATTAGATCTTATATTTTTTAGATTTGATTAGATGAATCTAATAAATAAAATTAAATTAAATTAAATCAAATTTAATTTGTATCTTGTTGTTAGATAATCCTATTACCCTATGATGACCCTATTGATTGCCTGAGGTTCTGGATGCAGCCATGCAATCGTCTGGCCTCTACCGATATCCACTTGGATAGGATCTAGAGATCTTCTCCTTCTCAATCTATCCTTCAAAGATCAGATCTAGATCTGATCTTGTAGATCTTCAAAATAATTTTTAAAGATCTGATGTCGTCTCTTACAGCAGTGCTGCCTTCTTCCTTTCTCTTGCCTGGATCGCACCAAACTGAAGCCCAAGGCCTCTTGGGCATGGAGAGAAGAGAGAAGATCAGAGGTAGGCATGGAGAAGAGGGGAGAGGGGCTATGTGGCATGGGCAAAGGAAGAACTCTTGAAATCTAGGTGCAGATAGGATTTATATATAGACCCTGCTGCGCCATGCAGTGCCACATCATCCTGGCCAATCACATCTCTTCATGCAATCGATCTAAATCTGATTGATGGGATGATATCACCTGATCCAATCAGATAAGAGCCCCTCTCAAACATCCTTGGGTGGTGCCAAGATTGGTCAAAGTAGAGTCTTAGGTGCCACCTAAGTTTATTCCATGAAGCAACCTGAAGTCCCATTTATATGGGACTCCAGGCATCATCAACCATGGGCACACGCCTCCCTAGGCATGCACCTCCTCCCTTTCCTTCTTTTAGCAGGTGGACAAAGGTCAAATCTCTCTCCTATGGGTGCATGATACATTGGCAAATGTGTAAGTGTCAAAGGTCAATGTTTGACCAAAGTCAAAAGACAAGAATTAGCAGGTGACAGAAAATGGCAGGTGTTATCTTAAATTTATCTCATAAATTAAGACCATCCTTTTCTGATCTAGACAAGCTCCAGTCAGACCAAGTAAAAGTACCTGAGTGAGCCCAAACATATTTAGCTCAGTTGAGATAACTTTTAATGATTGTTGAAGGAGAACATTAGGCTCAATAGTGTGCTAGCACGTTTTCCTTGAACCTAATTGAATCTTATTCAAATCAATCGAAATAGATTAGTCCAATTGATGATATCCAGATCTAAACTCTTATTTGTGTTATCCAGTTAGGTTTAGTTCCATGTGGTAATGGGATATATCATGATCTCTATCATCGACATCATCAAAACACCTTTCGATGGATCAGAACTTTTTAATTCAGATAACTAGTATGATCGATCATCCAAATCATTCTAATTGCTCCCAAAATCTACCAATGACACCTAGCAGTATATGGTGGCAAACCATTCAAGAATTAGAAAATGAAACCTCTCGGTATAGCTATCTGTGTGATTAAGTTCTTCTATCTTGAGCCCCGATCAGATTAGGGTTAAGGTGAACTCGTCAAACCCTAATATCCATTCATATGATTAATCATTTCGATTCAAGTCTAATGTGAAAATCTTAATAGAAACTCTTTCTATTATTTTCACTCTGCCATGGCCATGGGCTTATGGACTTGATTCTCATGATCATCATAGGGCTACTCCTCATCCACCGAGGTAGATAGATTTCCTTCTTGGTGCAATCCAATTCCTACAATGAACATGCTATAGCCAACATACACCTCAGGATTCTGAATGGCTAGGAGATCTGAGTTATGGTGTAGTCAAACTATAACACCCTCAAGGTGAACTGTCGATGCACCTCAGGTCAAAGAACCAGACACACAACTGCAGCTTCGAGTCAGTCATCGATGAGAAGGTAGACTTCCTAATGACTGCTCGAGGTGGTCACGCTCAGTGCCCTCGTTCTCTAACGAGTACCTATACTCTCGCTCCAATGTCTCTACACCATAGACTCAAGACTCATCTACTATAAAGAAGTAATTGTACACCAACCTTTCAGATCAATCACCATCCTCATGATGATCCTATGGTCGGAGCATTTTATGAGTTAATAATGAAAATTCATGTCTTAAATTTTCAACTCTTGAAAATATGAATTATCATTACCATTAACTCAAGGGATGTATCACAGACACTAAATACATTGTGATAGAAAATAACCCATTTTATTATTTATAGTCAAAATTATAATTTTGCCCTTAGAAGTGTATTACAAGTGTCAGCCAATTCTGGCTTCTAGGGCACATATATCTAACAAACTCCCACTTGACCTAAAGCCAATTGGCTATAATCTAAGTCCCATCTTCTCAAGGTGGGCTTCAATCTTCTGTTGGCCCAACGGCTTTATGAGTGAGTCTGCCGCATTGTCTGCAGAGTCGACTCTCTTGATCTTGACGTAATCTTTCTCGAGATAATCATGGATGAGGTCGTATCGCCGTTTGATGTGCTTGAATTTCTGATGAGACCTCGACTCCTCAATAAGGACTATGGCACCATTATTATCGTAGTATAGAGGAATGGCATCTGATGGCATCATTTCAATCTCTGTGGCAAACTTCTTGTACTAGAATGCCTCCTTCGTAGCTTCTAACGCAGCGATGTACTCTGCTTCCATGGTGGAATCTGCTATCATTGTCTGCTTAGAACTCTTCCAACTGACAGCACCACCATTACACACAAACAGACTCTCAGATGTCGACTTTCGATCATCTACATCGGACATAAAATTCGAGTCTGTATACCCCTGGACTTGGAGTTCTCCATTACCAAAAATCAACAACATATCCTTAGTTCTTCTTAAGTACTTAAGGATACATTTTACAAAAGTCCAGTGTTCTTCACCTAGATTTGACTGATATCTGCTCATTGACACTCACAGCATGGGCTATATTCAGGTCGTGTACATAACATGGCATACATGAGGCTCCCTATTGCTGAAGCATAAGGGATCTTGCTCATGCATTCTATTTCCTCAGGTGTGCTTGGGCACATCTTCTTGGAAAGATGAATGCCATGTCTGAAGGGATACCAAACCCCTCTTAGAGTTTTCCATGCTAAACCTCTTTAGCACTTCCTCTATGTACATCTTCTATGAAAGTCCTAGCATCCTATTCGGTCTATCTCTATAGACCTTAATTCCTAGAATAAAGGATGCTTCTCCTAGGTCTTTCATGGAGAATTCTTTGGATAACCATATTTTAACTATGGTCAACATGGGAATATCATTTCCAATAAGGAGGATATCATCCACGTACAATACGAGGAAGACAATAGCGCTCCCACTGACCTTTTTAAAGATACATGGATTCCTCCTCATTCTTGATGAAACCAAACAATTTGATCACATCATTAAAATGAGTATTCCAGCTTCGAGATGCTTGCTTAAGTCCATATATGGACCTTTGCAGCTTGCATACTTTGTGATCAGCATCACTGGATGTGAAACCTAGCGGCTGTTCCATATAGATATCTTTCTCAAGGTATCCATTTAAGAATGTCATTTTTATGTCCATTTGCCATATTTCATAATCGAAATAGGCTGCAATAGCAAGCAATGTGCGGATGGATTTTAGCATAGCTACTGGCGAAAAGGTATCCTGATAGTCAATGCCTTTGCATTGACTATAATCTTTTGCCACTAATCTAGCTTTGAATGTCTCCACATTTCCATCTGCACCAATCTTTCTCTTGTAGATCCATTTACATCCAATAGGTACTATACCTTCTGATGGATCTACCAAGGTCCAGACTTGGTTTGAGTGCATCGAGTCAATTTCTGACTTCATTGCCTCTAACCATTTCTCAAAGTCGATATCCAATATCGCCTCATCATAGGTTTTGGGATCATCACCATGAATCCCATTACCTACAAGAAATATTTCCTCTATTTTCTCTGAAATGTACCTAAGTACCTCTCAGGGGGATGGAAAATTCTTTCCGATCTACGAGGTGGAGGAGGTAGTGATTGTATTGGCTCAACCTGATTTGGTTCCATTTGGTCCTTAGCTCGTTGCTCTTGTGAGACTTTCTCCTCGAGCTTGATCTGCTTTTCAATACCGCCATCTTGAATAAACTATTTTTCAAGAAAGATGGCATGCTGACTCACAATCATATTATGATCTTCTGGAAAGTAAAAATAATATCCTAACGACTCTTTAGGATATCCTATGAATCGAGCTCTAAAGGATCTAAAGTCTAACTTGTCCGCTTGTTGTCTTTTGACATGAGCCGGACAACCCCAATTTCTAAGATGACTCAGACTTGGTTTCTTACTATGCCATATCTCATATGGTGTGGTAGAAACGGTTTTAGAGGAAATCCTATTCAGTAAGTATATTGCAGTTAACAGACTATATCTCCAAAAAAAATCAGGAAGGTCTGTGAATCTCATCATGGATCAGACCATATCTAATAGGGTCCAGTTCCTCTGTTCTGAAATTTTGTTGAGTTGAGATGTTTCAAGTAGAGTCTATTGAGAGATTATGCCATTTTGCTTGAGATAGTCAAGGAATTTCTAACTAAGATATTCACCTCCTCAATCTGATCAAAGAACTTTAATAGATTTTCTAGTTTGCTTTTCGACTTCATGTGTGAATTCCTTGAACTTTTCAAAAGCTTCAGACTTGTGTCTCATAAGATACACGTACCCATACCAAGATAAATCATCAGTGAAGGTTATGAAGTGGACAAAATTGCCTCTAGTCGGCACATCAAATACATATATCAGTATGTACTAAGGCAAGTAAATCCGTGGCACTTTCCCCATGTCCTACAAAAGGGAGCTTAGTCATTTTGTCGTGAAGATAAGATTCACAAATTGGATATGACTCAAATGTCAATGGACTTAATAGCCCAGTTTTCTCAAATTTGTTAACCCTATCTTCTGCTATATGACCTAGTCTAAGGTGTCATAGATAGCTATCATTTGAACTATCTCTGGGTCATTTTGTTCTTATGGCATTCATATTTTGCTCGATATTAAAAATAGATACATCAATATGTAACTGATAGAGACCATGAATGAGAAAATCACTTGCCATTTTATTTCTTTCATAAAGAATATTATAATGATCCTTAAGAAAACTAATTACATAGCCTTCTTATGCTAAATATGAAATAGAAATCAAATTTCTACTTGCAGCAGGCACATAGTAACAATCCCTAAGTACTAAATCTAAGCCAGACGGTAGTCAAAGAGGATAGGTTCCCACGACAACAGCAGCAACTCTTGCTCCATTTTTTATGCATACGATCATCTCACCATCCCTCAGTCTTCTGCTATCCTCAAGATCCTGCATGGAAGTGCATAAATGAGCATTAGAACTAGAGTCAAGCACCCAACTGATGTAGAAGAAACCGTAAGGTTAGATTCAATAACGAGCATACCTCTAGAAGGACCTACATCCTTCTTATTCTTTAGGGTGGCCAGGTAAATAAGATAGTTCCACTTCTAGTGGCCGTCTATGTTACAATAGAAATACTTTCCTTTGTCAGTGGCCTTCTTCTTTAGCTCTATCTTTTTCTTTTTTCCACCTTCCACCATTTGTCTTTTCACAGACTTCTTCTTTCCAAAAGACTTTCTCTTGAAAGAAGTCCATTCCATAGCAAGTATTGAGCCTTTAGAACCTTTCATAGAAAGCTCAGCAATAACCAACATGTTCATAAGTTTGGCCAGAGTACTCTAAAGTTTATGCATATGGTAGTTCATGATGAATTATCCATACGCATCAGTCAAAGATTATAGAATTATGTCATTCTGCAGATCCTAATCTAACTTCACTCTGAGCTTCTCAAGCTCTTCTAAATCCTTAATCATCATCAGATAATGATCTTGGACTGACTGCCCATCACGCATCTTAGCCTTAAAATGTTATTTAGTGATCTAATATTTGGCTGCGCGACTCTGTTCACCAAACAATTCTTGCAGGTGAGCCAACATTTGGTGGGCAGTCTTGATATCTTCATGTTAGCACTGAAGCTCATTAGACGTTGAGCCCAACATGTAGTATCTGATCTCGTTATCTACATGCATCCATTTATTAAGAGACACTCTCTATTCAAGAGACGAACGAGTTGATAAGGTGGGGGGATCCTGGTCCAATACATGAGTTAACTTCTCCAAATCCAAAATGATTTTAAAGTTTCGAAGTCAATCCTTGTAATTGGATCCGATCAGTCTATGGGTGTCCAGGATACGAGCTAGTGGATTGGATGCAGATATTTTTTTATAGAGAGTCAAAGTTTCTAGTTAGATTTTGTAATTAAGACTTAACCAATTTATTTAGAGATTTTATTTTTAAATAAATTAGCTTCCAATATTTTCTTGGATCCCTACACTTTCTTCGTAGAGATACGAAAATCTCCATGATTAATGATTTCAAGTGGATGGTGCAGTCCCACCAACTGACTCATCACCTCACCTGACAGTTATTGGTGATGGAATAGCCAATGACTGAACAACTCTTATCCAATGATTCTCTAATCATGTTGCACCCAAACTTGATCTCTAATTCATAAATCTCATCATGCCCAGAATATTGATTCACTCCTTAGTTAAGTCAAACCCACCATTTGCACAAATTTGATTCCTAATTGGATCTCTCACCATATCCAAAATATTGAGCCCAATCCATCCTCCAGCCCATAGCATCCAATGCCTAATAGACATGATTGCATATTCTTGATGCAACTGAACCACTGTAACCAGCCAAGAATAATCAATCCCGGAAAGAGCTCGCATATTTACAATGGTCGAAGACCTTAGACTTAATCTTTTTTAAGAAAGATTTGATTTAGGTCTCTTTAAACTTGACTTACAATAGCCATAACAATTATGACTAACCTAGTGGCATGGGTTAGCTCGGATTATTAACCACTTTAGATCAAGACTGGATCGATAAATATGGTTAGGTAAGTAAGATTGCTGGAAGGGATATGCCATTAACTCGACAAGAATGCATTCGAGTTGAGTAGCTCCCAATTAAAAACTAGTTGATCATATTGCCAAACTTACCTTAGATACCAAATTATTGAGCCAGAATCAATTAGGTTAGCCTACAATACAAACTCTAACCACTGAGCCTAATTAGGTCTTAGTTTGATCGATCACTTATGTGATTCGATCTTGATCCAGACTTAATCCTATTAGGCTGGTCAATTTAAGCACTCTTGATTCCATCTAACCAACTCTTGATTCGATTTAATCGACCGCTAGACCTAATTGAGCTATCCAAACCCGAATCCAATTTTATGAATATGTCTTAAATCTAAAATTTTTAATTTTTAGACTTAACATATTTTATAATCTTAATTCTTAATTAAGTTTAGTATTCTCAAATAAAATATATAAATAAAATTCTAGGATTTCAAGATCTAGGATTTTGCAGAAAATAAGTTTTTTGATTTCTGATTAAGGATGAACGAACAGCACCCCTACTCATCATAAGAACACCATCGAATGAAAGAAGAGAATATTTAAATCCTACTTTATTCTTATTATCGAAAGGTCAAGGAGAATGCCTCAATCAAAAATATGAAAACTATAAAACTAATTAGATCTACATCATATATCTCATATATAAGATTGATCTAACTTTAAACATATTTTGCATACATCTTTATGTATCATATCATGCATGTTTTTAGATCTAAATTATCTCATAATTATCTAAAAAGTTAAATTTAAATTGATCTTATCAAAATAAATTTTATTCTAGATAATTATATAGAACTATTCTACAACTAGTCTAAACATGCATTCATCATATCTCATATGAACAAAAATTAAATAATTTTATTTTTTATTTTTTAGATATTATTATAATATTTATAATATTAAAAAATAGTAAATAAATAAATCTAAAAATTATAACTAATAAAATTAAATTATGATCATGCAAGACTATACGTAGAATAATTCTATTCTACAACTAGTCATGCATTTCATATAACTTAGATCTATATTATTTAATTTCTTAATTTTTCTAATTTTATATCTAATCACATCTCATGTGATAACTAAAATCATCTAATTATAATATTAAAAATAAATTAAAAATAGATCTAAATTATTTATGGGAACCTAGCTCTGATACCAATTAAAGAAAAAATCTTATTTTTCAGATCAGGTTCGTTCAGATCTGATTTGACCAAGAGAAATATTTCAAAAAAAAAAATTCTTAGATCAAAATTTGATCTGATACTTTTTAAATCTGATTAGATAGATTTAATAAATAAAATTAAATTAAATTAAATCAAATTTAATTTATACCTTATTGTTGGATAATCTTATTATCCTATGATGATCCTGCTGATTGTCTGAGGTTCTGGATGCAGCCATGCAATCACCTGATCTCTACCAGTATCCACTTGGGCAGGATCTGGAGATCCCCTCCTTCTCAATCTATCCTCCAAAAATCTAATCTGGATCTGATCTTGAAGATCTTTAAAATAATTTTTGAAGATCTAGTGTCATCTCTTACAGCAGTGCTGCCTTCTTCCTTTCTTGTCGCCTTTCTCTTGCCTGGATCGCACCAAACTGAAGCCCAAGGCTTCTTGGGCATGGAGAGGAGAGGAAAGATCAGAGGTAGACATGGAGAAGAGGGGAGAGGGGCTATGTGGCATGGGCAAAGGAAGAACTCTTGAAACCTAGGCGTAGATAGGGTTTATATATAGATCCTGCTGCACCATACAGTGCCACATCATCTCGATCAATCACGTCTCTTCATGCAATCAGATCTAAATCTAATTGATGGGATGATATCACCTGATCCAATCAGATGAGAGCCCCTCTCAAACATCCTTAGGTGGCACCAAGACTGTGTTAGATATATATGCCCTAGAAGCCAGAATTGGCTGACACTTGTAATACACTTCTAGGGGCAAAATTATAATTTTGACTAAAATCAATAAAATGGATTATTTTCTATCACATATATATATTTAGTATCTGTGATGAGTTAATGGTAATGATAATTCATATTTTCAAGTGTTGAAAATTTAAGACATGAATAATCATTATTAACTCATAAAATGCTCCCGATCATAGGATCATCACGAGGATGGTGATTGATCCGAAAGATTGGTGTACAATTGATTCTCTTTAGTAGATGAGTCTTGAGTTTATGGTGTGGAGACACTAGAGTGAGAGTACAGGTACTCGTTAGAGAACGAGGGTACTGAGCGTTACCACCTCAAGTAGTCATTAGGAAGTCTACCTTCTTGTCAATGACTGACTCGATGCTGTAGTGGTGTGTCTGGTTCTTTGACCTGAGGTGCATCGATAGTTCACCTTGAGGGTGTTATAGTTTGACTACACCATTACTCGGTCTCCTAGCCATACGGAATCCTGAGGTGTATGTTGGCTATAGCATGTTCGTTGTAGGAACTGGATTGCATCAAGATGGAATCTATCTACCTCGGTGGTAGAGGAGCAGCCCCATGATGATCATGAGAATCAAGTCCAGAAGCCCATGGCCATGGTAGAGTGAAATAATAGAAAGAGTTTCTATTTAGGTTTTCACATCGAACTTGAATCGAATGATTACTGTTAGATATATGTGCCCTAGAAGCCAGAATTGGCTGACACTTGTAATACACTTCTAGGGGCAAAATTATAATTTTGACTATTATCAATAAAATGGGTTATTTTCTATCACATATGTGTATTTAGTGTCTGTGATACATCCTTTGAGTTAATGGTAATGATAATTCATATCTTCAAGAGTTGAAAATTTAAGACTTGAATAATCATTATTAACTCATAAAATGCTCCTGACCATAGGATCATCACGAGGATGGTGATTGATCCGGAAGGTTGGTGTACAATCGCTTCTCTTTAGTAGATGAGTCTTGAGTCTACGGTGTGGAGACAGCAGAGCGAGAGTATAGATACTCATTAAAGAATGAGGGCACTGAGCGTGACCACCTCGAGTAGTCATTAGGAAGTCTACCTTCTCATCAATGACTGACTCGATGCTGCAGTGGTGTGTCTGATTTCTTTGACCTAAGGTGCATCGGTAGTTTCACCTTGAGGGTGTTATAGTTTGACTACACCATTAACTCGATCTCCTAGCCATATGGAACCCTGAGGTGTATGTTGGCTATAGCATGTTCATTGTAGGAACTGGATTGCATCAAGATGGAATCTATCTACCTCGGTGGTAGAGGAGCAGCCCTATGATGATCATGAGAATCAAGTCCAGAAGCCCATGGCCATGGCAGAGTGAAATAATAGAAAGAGTTTCTATTTAGGTTTTCACATCGGACTTGAATCGAATGATTACATCATATGACAGAGACTAGGGTTTGACGAGTTCACCTTAACCCTAATCTGATCGGGGCTCAAGATAGAAGAACTTAATCACACAGGTAGCTGCACCAAGAGGTTCACATTCAGCTCTGATGGGTTGCCACCATATACTGCTAGGTGTCACTGGTGGATTTTGGGAGCAATTAGAATGATTTAGATGATCGATCATTCTAGCTGTTTGAATCAGAAGAGTTCTGATCCATCGAAAGGAGTTTCGATGATGTCCATGATAGAGATCATGACATATCCCATTACCATATAGAATAAAGCTAACTGGATCACACAAACAAGAGTTTGAATCTGGTGATCATCAATTGAACTGATCCAGTTCAATTGATCTGAATAAGATTCAATTAGGTTCAAGAAAATTATGCTAGCACTCGATTGAACCTAACATTCTTCTTTTACTATCATAAATAGTTGTCCTTACTGAGCCAAAGGAGTTTGTGCTCATTCAGAGGCCTTCCCTTGGTCAGACTGGAGCCTGTCTAGGTCAGAAAAGGGTTATCTTATTTTGTAAGTTAATACCTGCCATTTTTGGTCACCTGCCATTTTTCGTCCTTTGACTTTGGTCAAAAATTAACCTTTGACTGGTCAAATATTGACCATTGACACTTTGACTTCTGTCAACCTATCATGCACCTATTGAAGAGCTAGTGGGGGCTTGTCCTCCTACCAGAACCTGATAAGGAGGAGGGTGCACGCCACCCTTGGCGTGTGCCCAAGCTGGAGGCGCCCAGGAGTCCCTGTTGGACAAAGACTCCATCTCCTTTTTGGATTCTAATTAGACTTCTCCTAAGAATCAAGTTTGACTGGTCTTAGGAGCCATCTAAGGAGGAATCCAAGGGACTCTATTCCCACCAATCAAATTTAGATTTGATTTCATAAAGGGTTGTGATTAATTGGGAAGAAGAGGAGTTGGATCATGCATAGTCTATAAATAAGACCCTGCACCTAACTCAAGGATAATCCAAAATCAATTGAAAATCCCACACCCCAAGGCTGCCTCTCCTCTCCTCCTCCATGCCAAGTCCATCTTCTCCCTCTCCTCTCCACACCTAAAGGAGTTTGGGATCCAAGTTGGTGCAATCCAGATGAGAGAAAGACGACAGAAAGCTAGAAGGCTGCGCTGCTGCAAAGGACAACTGCTGATCTTCAAAAGATATTTTTAAGATCCTCCAAATTAGATCTAGATCTGATTTTTGGAGATGTGATAGAGAAGAAGAGGATCTCCAGATCTAATCCAAGTGGATACCGGTAGAGGCCAGGCACTTGCGTGGCTAGATCCAGAACCTTATGCTGCATACAGGATCATCAATGGATAATAGGATTACCCTACATCAAGGTAAATTGAATATGATTTAATTTATCTATATTTTAATTTTATTATTAGAATAATAAAAATTAGATCTAAAATATTTTAGATCTAATCTAGATCAAAGAGAAAAATTTTTGAAATATATCTCTTGATTCGATCAGATCTGAACGAATCTGGTCCAAAAAATCAAGATTTTTCTTCAATTACATCATATGACAGAAACTAGGGTTTGACGAGTTCACCTTAACCCTAATCTATTCGGGGCTCAAGATAGAAAAATTTAATCACACAGACAGCTACACTAAGAGGTTCACATTCAGCTCTGATGGGTTGCCACCATATACAGCTAGGTGTCATTGGTGGATTTTGAGAGCAATTAGAATGATTTAGATGATCGATTCTAGCTGTTTGAATCAGAAGAGTTTTGATCCATCGAAAGGAGTTTCGATGATGTCGATGATAGAGATCATGACATATTCCATTACCATACAGAACTGAACCTAACTAGGTCACACAAATAAGGATTTGAATTTGGTGATCATCAATTGAACTGATCCAGTTCAATTGATCTGAATGAGATTCAATTAGGTTCATAGAAATCGTGCTAGCACTTGATTGAACCTAATGTTCTTCTTTTACTATTATAAATAGTTGTCCTGACTGAGCCAAAGGAGTTTGTGCTCAATCAAAGGCCTTCACTTGGTCTGACTGGAGCTTGTCCAGATCAGAAAAGGGTTATCTTATTTTGTAAGATAATACCTACCATTTTTGGTTACCTACCATTTCTCATCCTTTGACTTTGGTCAAAAGTTGACCTTTGACTGGTCAAATATTGACCATTGATGCTTTGACTTTTGTCCACGTGTCACGCACCTATTGGAGGGCTGGTGGGGGCTTGTCCCCTACCAGAACCTGGCAAGGAGGAGGGTGCATGCCACCCTTGGCGTGTGCCCAAGCTGGAGGTGCCCTAGGAGTCCCTGTTGGACAAGGGACTCCATCTTCCTTTTTGGATTCCAATTAGAGTTCTCCTAAGAACCAAGTTTGACTGGTCTTAGGTGCCATTCTAAGGAGGAATCCAAGGGGAATCTCTATTTCCACCAATCAGATTTAGATCTGATTTCACAAAGGGTTGTGATTGGTTGGGAAGAAGAGGAGTTGGATCACGCGTAGTCTATAAATAAGACCCTGCGCCCAACCCAAAGAGCATTGAAAAATTCCCACACCCCAAGGCTGCCTCTCCTCCTCCTTCCTCCATGCCAAAGCCCTTCTTCTCCCTCTCCTCTCCACGTCCAAAAGTAGTTTTGGATCTTGGTTGGTGCAATCCAGATCAAGAGAAAGGCGATCAGAAAGCTAGAAGGCTGCACTGCTGCAAAGGACGACTGCTGATCTTCAAAAGGAGTTTTGAAGATCCTCCAGATCAGATCCAGATCTAATTTTTGGAGAGATGTGATAGAGAAGAAGAGGATCTCCAGATCCAAGCCTGAGTGGATACCGATAGAGGCCAGGCACTTGCGTGGCTAGATCCAGAACCTTCCGCTGCTTACAGGATCATCAACGGGTAATAGGATTACCCAAATCAAGATAAATTAAATTTAATTTAATTTATTTAGATTTTATTTTATTATTAAAATAATAATAATTAGATCTAAAATATCTCAGATCTGATTAGGATTAAAGAAAAAAATTTTTGAAATATATCTCTTGATCTGATCAGATCTGAACGAACCTGGATCCGGAAATCAGGATTTTCCTTCAACTGGTATCAGAGCCAAGGTTCTAAAAGTGTTTAGATCTAATTTTAAATTTATTTTAATTAGAAAATAAGTGATTTTCAGATGTCACATGAGATGTGATCAGATCTGAAATCAGAAAAAATTAAAATTAAATGATTTGGATCTAAGATTAGAAAATATGCATGACTAGTTCTAAAATAGAATAGTTCTATAGAATAGTCTTGCATGTTTTTGATTTAATTTGATTAAATCATATTTTAGATCTATTTATTTACTATTTTTTGATATTATAATTATTATAATAACATCTAAAAAATAGTAAATAAAAATTATTTAATTTTAAATATCATATGAGATATGATTGATGCATGTCTAGACTAGTTGTAGAATAGTTCTACATAATTGTCTAGATTAGAATTTATTTTGATTAGATCAATTTAAATCTAATTTTTTAGATTATTATGAGATAATTTAGATCTGAAAATATGCATGATTTGATACATGAGATGTATGCAAAATATGCCATGATTAGATCTAATTTGTATATGAGATATATGATATAGATCTAAAACTGTTTTGTAGTATTGCATGTTCCTGATTAAGGCGTTCCTCTTGGCCGTCCGGTCATAAGAATGAAGAAGGGTTTAAAGGCCCTCTCTCTTCCCATTCGATGGGGTGTTCTTATGATGTGTAGGGGTGCTGCGTGTTCGTCCTTAATCAGAAACCCAAAACTTACTTTCTGCAAAACCCTAGATCCTGAAACCCTAGGATTTATTGTGCATATTTTGTTTATGAACCCTACTTAATTAAGAATTAAGATTATGGAATATTAATTAGGTCTAAAATTGAGAATTTTAGATCTAAGACATATTCATAATACTGGGTTCGGGCTTGGGTAGCTCAATTAGGTCTAAGCGGTTGATCAAACCGAATCAAGAGTTGGTTAGATGGGATCAACAATGCTTAAATTGACCAGCCTAATAGGATTAAGTCTGGGTCAAGATCGAGTCACGATCAAGCAAGACCTAATTAGGCTCAGAGGTTAGAGTCTGGATTGTAGGCTAACCCAATTGGTTCTGACTCAACAATTTGGTGTCTAAGGTAAGTTTGGCACATACGACCGACTGGTTTTTAATTGGAAGCTACTCGACCTGAATGCGTTCTTGTACGAGTTAATGGCATATTCCTTCCACCGGTCTCACTTACCTGGCCATATCTGTTGACACAGTTCTGATCTGAGGTGGTCAATAATCCGAGCTAACCCATGCCACTAGGTTAGTCATAATTGTTATGACTAATGCCAAGTCTAGTTTAATGAGACCTGAATCAATTCTCCCTAAGAAAAGATTAAGTCTGAGGTCTTCCACCATTGTAGATGTGCGGGCCCTTCCCGGGGTTGATTGTTCTCGGCTGGATACAGTGGCTCAGTTGCACCGGGAAGATGCAACCATGTCTATTAGGCATTGGATGCTATGGGCTGGAGGATGAGTTGGGCTCAATATTTCGGATACGGTGAGAGACTCAATTAGGAACCCAGTCTATGCAAATGGTGGGTCTGACTTAACTAAGGAGTGGATCAATATTCGGATACGGTGAGATTCATGAATTAGAGACCAAGTTTGGGTGCACCATGATTAGAGAATCATTGAACAAGAGTTGTTCACTCATTGGCTAACCCATCACCAATAACTGTTAGGTGAGGTGATGAGTCAGTTGGTGAGACCGCACCACCCACTAGAAATCATTAATCATGGAGATTTTTGCATCTCTACAGAGGGAGTGTAGGGATCCGAGAAAATAGTGGGAGCTAATTTGTTTAAAAATAAAATTCCTAAATAAATTGGTCAAGTCAAAATTACAGTATCTAACTAGAATCTTTGACTCTCTACAGGAAAATGTCTGCGTCCAACCCATTGGCACGTATCCTGGACACACATAGACTGACTGGACCCAATTATAAAGATTGGCTCAGGAACTACAAAATTATTTTGGGTTTCGAGAAGTTAACCCATGTTTTGGACCAGGACCCTCCCACCTTACCAGCCCGTCCATCCACTGAACAGAGAGCGTCTCTGGAAAAATGGATAGACGAAGATAATAAGGCCAGATATTACATGTTGGGCTCGATGTCTGATGAGCTCCAGCGCCAACATGAAGATATCGGGACTGCTCGCCAAATGTTGGCTCACCTGCAGGAGATGTTTGGTGAACAGAGTCGCGCAGCCAAATATCAAGTCACGAAATGACTTTTTAAGGCTAAGATGCGTGATGGGCAGTCAGTCCAAGATCACTGTCTGACAATGATCAAGGACATGGAAGAGCTTGAGAAGCTCGGTGTGAAGTTAGACTTGGATCTGCAGAATGATATTATTCTGCAATCCTTGACTGATGCATATGGGCAATTCATCATGAATTACCACATGCATAAACTTCAAAATTCCTTGGCCGAATTAATGAATATGCTGGTTACCGCTGAGCTTTCTATGAAAGGTTCTAAAGGCTCAGTTCTTGCTATGGAACGGACTTCTTCCAAAAGAAAGTCTTATGGAAAGAAAAAAAGAAGTCTGTGAAAAAGCAAAAGGTGGAAGGATCAAAGAAGAAGAAGGCAGAAGCCGAAGAAGAAGGCCGATGTCAAAGGAAAGTGTTTCCATTGCAACAGCGACGGCCATTGGAAGCGGAACTGCCCTACTTACCTGGCCACCCTGAAGAACAAGAAGGAAGGTCCTTCTGGAGGTATGCTCGTTATTGAGTCTAACCTTACGGTTTCTTCTGCATCCAGTTGGGTGCTTGACTCTGGTTCTAGTGCTCATCTGTGCACTTCTATGCAGGGTCTTGAGGATAGCAGGAGGCTGAGGGATGGAGACATGATCCTACGCATCGGTAATGGAGCAAGAGTTGCTGCAGTAGCCGTGGGAACATACCCTCTTCGATTACCATCTGGTTTAGACTTAGTTTTGAAAGACTGTTATTATGTGCCTGCAGCTAGCAGGAATTTGATTTCTGTTTCATGCTTAGCACAAGAAGGTTATGTGATTCACCTTCTTTAAGGACCATTGTAACATTCTTTATGAAAGAAATAAAATTGCAAATGGTTTCCTTATTAATGGTCTTTATCAGCTACATATTGATGTACCTGTTCTAACTATCGAGCAAAACGTGAATGCCAAACGACCTAGGGATAGTCCAAACGATAGATATCTATGGCACCTGAGATTAGGTCATATAGCAGAAGATAGGATCAACAAATTGGAGAAAAATGGGCTATTGAGTCCATTGACTTTTCGAGTCATATCCAACTTGTGAATCTTGTCTTCAAGGCAAAATGACTAAACTCCCTTTTGTTGGACATGGGGAGAGGGCCACAGATCTCCTTGCCCTAGTACATACTGATGTGTGCGGCCCATTTGATGTGCCGGCTAGAGGCAATTTTGTCTACTTCATTACCTTTACCGATGATCTGTCTAGGTATGGGTATGTGTATCTTATGAGACACAAGTCTGAAGCTTTTGAAAAGTTCAAAGAATTCAGACATGAAGTAGAAAAACAAACTGGAAAACCCATTAAGGTTCTTCGATCAGATCGAGGAGGTGAATACCTTAGCCGGGAATTCCTAGACTATCTTAAGGAAAATGGCATAGTCTCTCAATGGACTCCACCAGGAACACCTCAACTCAACGGGGTTTCAGAACGGAGAAATCGGACTCTATTGGATATGGTTCGATCCATGATGAGCTTCACAGACCTCCCTGATTTTTCTTTGGGGACATTCATTGTTAACTTCAATTTATCTACTGAATAGGGTTCCCTCTAAAACCGTTCCTACCACACCGTATGAGATATGGCACGGTAAGAAACCAAGTCTGAGTCATCTCAGAATTTGGGGTTGTCCGGCTCATGTCAAAAGACAACAAGCGGACAAGTTAGAGTTTAGGTCCTTTCAGAGCTCGATTCATAGGATATCCTAAAGAGTCATTAGGATACTATTTCTACATTCCAGAAGACCACAATGTGATTGTGAGTCGACATGCCATCTTTCTTGAAAAATAGTTTATTCAAGATAGCGGCATTGGAAAGCAGATTAAGCTTGATGAGAAAGTCTCACAAGTACAACGAGCTAAGGACCAATTGGAACCAAATCAGGTTGAGCCAATAAGAACACTACCTCCTCCACCTCGTAGATCGGAAAGAGTTTTCCCGTCCCCCTGAAAGATACTTAGGTATTATTTCAGAGGAAGTAGAGGAAAATGTTCCTCATAGGTAATGGTGCTCATGGTGATGATCCCAAAACCTACAACGAGGCGATATCAGATATCGACTCCGAGAAATGGCTAGAGGCAATGCAGTCAGAAATTGACTCGATGCACTCAAACCAAGTCTGGACCTTGGTAGATCCACCAGAAGGTATAGTACCTATTGGGTGTAAATGGATCTTCAAGAGAAAGATTGGTGCAGATGGGAATGTGGAGACATTCAAGGCTAGACTAGTGGCAAAAGGTTATAGTCAACGCGAAGGCATTGACTATCAGGATACCTTTTCCCCAGTAGCTATGCTAAAATCCATCCGCACATTGCTTGCCTGTTGCAGCCTATTTCGATTATGAAATATGGCAAATGGACGTGAAAACGGCATTCCTTAAATGGATATCTTGAGGAAGATATCTATATGGAACAGCCGCTAGGTTTCACATCCAGTGATACTGATCACAAGGTTTGCAAGCTGCAAAGGTCCATATATGGACTTAAGCAAGCATCTCGGAGCTGGAACACTCGTTTCAATGATGTGATCAAAAAGTTTGGTTTCATCAAAAATGAAGAGGAACCATGTGTTTTCAAAAAGGGTCAGTGGGAGCGCTGTTGTCTTCCTCGTATTGTACGTGGATGACATCCTCCTTATTGGGAATGATATTCCCATGTTGACATCAGTCAAGATGTGGTTGTCCAAGGAATTCTCCATGAAAGACCTAGGTGAAGCATCCTTTATTCTAGGAATTAAGGTCTATAGGGATAGACCGAATAGGATGCTAGGACTTTCACAGAAGATGTACATAGAGGAAAGTACTAAAGAGGTTTAGTATGGAAAACTCTAAGAGGGGATTAATACCCTTCAGACATGGTATTCATCTTTCCAAGAAGATGTGCCCTAGCACACCTGAGGAAATAGAACGCATGAGCAAGATCCCTTATGCTTCTGCAATAGGGAGCCTCATGTATGCCATGCTATGTACACGACCTGATATAGCCCATGCTGTGAGTGTCACAAGCAGATATCAGTCAAATCCAGGTGAAGAACACTGGACTTCTGTGAAATGTATCCTTAAGTACTTGAGAAGAACTAAGGATATGATGTTGGTCTTTGGTAATGGAGAACTCCAAGTCCAGGGATACACAGACTCGGATTTCATGTCCGATATAGATGATCGAAAGTCGACATCTGGGAGTCTGTTTGTGTGCAATGGTGGTGCTGTCAGCTGGAAGAGTTCCAAGCAAACCGTGATAGCAGATTCCACCATGGAAGCAGAATATATATCGCTGCATCAGAGGCTGCGAAGGAAGCATTCTGGTACAAGAAGTTTGCTGCAGAAATTGGAGTAATGCCATCAGATGCCATTTCTCTATACTGCGATAACAATGGCGCCATAGCCCTTGCTAAGGAGCCGAGGTCTCACCAGAAGAAATCCAAGCACATTGAGCGGCGATACCACCTCATCCGCGATTACCTTCGAGAAAGGTTACGTTCGAGGTCAAGAGAGTCAACTCCACAGATAATGTGGCAGACCCACTTACAAAGCCGTTGGGCCAGCAGAAGATCGAAGCCCACCTTGAGAAGATGGGACTTAGACTTGTAGCCAATTGGCTTTAGGACAAGTGGGAGATTGTTAGATATATGTGCCCTAGAAGCCAGAATTGGCTGACACTTGTAATACACTTCTAGGGGCAAAATTATAATTTTGACTATAATCAATAAAATGGGTTATTTTCTATCACATATGTGTATTTAGTGTCTGTGATACATCCTTTGAGTTAATGGTAATGATAATTCATATTTTCAAGAGTTGAAAATTTAAGACATGAATAATCATTATTAACTCATAAAATGCTCCCGACCATAGGATCATCACGAGGATGGTGATTGATCCGGAAGGTTGGTGTACAATCGCTTCTCTTTAGTAGATGAGTCTTGAGTCTACGGTGTGGAGACACCGGAGCGAGAGTACAGGTACTCGTTAGAGAACGAGGGCACTGAGCGTGACCACCTCGAGTAGTCATTAGGAAGTCTACCTTCTCGTCAATGACTGACTCGATGCTGCAGTAGTGTGTCTGGTTCTTTGACCTGAGATGCATCGGCAGTTCACCTTGAGGGTGTTATAGTTTGACTACACCATTACTCGGTCTCCTAGCCATATGGAACCCTGAGGTGTATGTTGGCTATAGCATGTTCATTGTAGGAACTGGATTGCATCAAGATGGAATCTATCTACCTCGGTGGTAGAGGAGCAGCCCTATGATGATCATGAGAATCAAGTCCAGAAGCCCATGGCCATGGTAGAGTGAAATAATAGAAAGAGTTTCTATTTAGATTTTCACATTGGACTCGAATCGAATGATTACATCATATGACAGAGACTAGGGTTTGACGAGTTCACCTTAACCCTAATCTGATCGGGGCTCAAGATAGAAGAACTTAATCACACAGGTAGCTGCACCAAGAGGTTCGCATTCAGCTCTGATGGGTTGCCACCATATACTGCTAGGTGTCACTGGTGGATTTTGGGAGCAATTAGAATGATTTAGATGATCGATCATTCTAGCTGTTCGAATCAGAAGAGTTCTGATCCATCGAAAGGAGTTTCGATGATGTCGATGATAGAGATCATGACATATCCCATTACCATACAGAACTGAACCTAACTGGGTCACACAAACAAGGGTTTGAATCTGGTGATCATCAATTGAACTGATCTAGTTCAATTGATCTGAATGAGATTCAATTAGGTTCAAGGAAAATCGTGCTAGCACTCGATTGAACCTAACGTTCTTCTTTTACTATCATAAATAAGTTGTCCTGACTGAGCCAAAGGAGTTTGTGCTCAATCAGAGGCCTTCATATGGTCTGACTGGAGGTTGTCCAAGTCAGAAAAGGTTGTCTTATTTTGTAAGACATTACCTGCCATTTTTGGTCACCTGCCATTTCTTGTTCTTTGACTTTGGTCAAAAGTCTACCTTTGACTGGTCAAATGTTGACCATTGACACTTTGACTTTTGACCACATGTCATGCACCTATTGGAGAGCTGGTGGGGGCCTTGTCCCCCTGCCAGAACCTGGCAAGGAGGAGGGCGCACGCCACCCTTGGCGTGTGCCCAAGTTGGAGGCGCCTAGGAGTCCCTGTTGGACAAGGACTCCATCTCCTTTTTGGATTCCAATTAGAGTTCTCCTAAGAACCAAGTTTGACTGGTCTTAGGTGCCCTCTAAGGAGGAATCCAGGGGACTCTATTCCCACCAATCAGATTTAGATCTGATTTCACAAAGGGTTGTGATTGGTTGGGAAGAAGAGGAGTTGGATCATGCATAGTCTATAAATAAGACCCTGCGCCCAACTCAAAGAGCAATTGAAAAATTCCCACGCCCCAAGGCTGCCTCTCTCCTCCTCCTCCATGCCAAGCCCATCTTCTCCCTCTCCTCTCCATGTCCAAAAGTAGTTTTGGATCTTGGTTGGTGCAATCCAGATCAAGAGAAAGGCGATCAAAAGCTAGAAGGCTGCACTGCTGCAAAAGGACGACTGCTGATCTTCGAAAGGTGTTTTGAAGATCCTCTAGATCAGATCTAGATCTAATTTTTGGAGATATGATAGAGAAGAAGAGGATCTCTAGATCCAGCCTGAGTGAACACCGGTAGAGGCCAGGTACTTGCATGGCTAGATCCAGAACCTTTCACTGCTTATAAGATCATCAATGGGTAATAGGATTACCCTATATCAAGGTAAATTAAATTTGATTTAATTTATCTAGATTTTATTTTTATTATTAGAATAATAAGAATTAGATCTGAAACATCCTAGATCTGATCTGGATTTTTTTTTGAATTATATCTCTTCATCCGATTAGATCTGAACGAACCTAGTCTGAAAAATCAAAATTTTCCCTTCAGGCTAGTCAAAGTAGAGTCTTAGGTGCTACGTAAGTTTACTCCATGAAGCAACCTGGAGTCCCATCTGTATGGGACTCCAAGCCTCATCATCCTTGGGTGCACACCTCCCTAGGCATGTGCCCCCTCCCTTTCCTCCTTTTAGTAGGTGGACAAAGGTCAAATCTCTATCCTATGGGTGCATGACACATGGGCAGATGTGTAAGTGTCAAAGATCAATGTTTGACCAAAGTCAAAAGACAAAAATTAGTAGATGATGGAAAATGGCAGGTAGTTGTCTCAAATTTATCTTATAAATTAAGACAATTCTTTTCTAACGTAGACAAGCTTCAGTTAGATCAAGTAAAGGTATATAAGTGAGCCCAAATACATTTGGCTCAGTCGAGACAACTTTTAATGATTGTTGAAGGAGAACATTAGGCTTAATCATGTGCTAGCATGATTTTCTTGAACCTAATTGAATCTTATTCAAATCAATTAAATTGGATTAGTCCAATTGATGATATTCAGATCCAAACCCTTATTTCTGTGATCCAGTTAGGTTCAATTCAATATGGTAATGGGATATGTCATGATCCCTATCATCGACATCATCGAAACACCTTCCGATGGATTAGAACTTTTCTAATTCAGACAACTAGTATGATCAATTATCAAAATCATTCTAATTGCTCTCAAAATCCACCAGTGACACCTAGCAGTATATGGTGGCAACCCATCATAACTAGGAACGAACCTCTCGATGTAGTTATCTGTGTGATTAAGTTTCTCTATCTTGAGTCCCGATCGGATTAGGGCTAAGGTGAACTCGTCAAACCCTAATATCCGTCATATGATTAATCATTCGATTCAAGTCCAATATGAAAACCTTAATAGAAACTCTTTCTATTATTTCACTCTACCGTGGCCATGGGCTTATGGACTTGATTCTCATGATCATCATAGGGCTACTCCTCATCCACCGAGGTAGATAGATTCTCTATTGGGGCAATCCAATTCCTATAATGAACATGTTATAGCCAACATACACCTCAAAATTTTGAATGGCTAGGAGACCGAGTTATGGTGTTGTCAAACTATAACATCCTCAAGGTGAACTACCAATGCACCTCAAGTTAAAAAACTAGACACACAACTGCAGCTTCGAGCCAGTCATCGATGAGAAGGTAGACTTTCTAATGACTGCTCAAGGTGGTCGCGCTCAGTACCCTCATTCTCCAATGAGTACCTGTACTCTTGCTCTGATGTCTCTACACCATAGACTCAAGATTCATCTACTATAAAGAAGCGATTGTACACCAACATTCTGGATCAACCACCATCCTCGTGATGATCCTACGGTCGGGAGCATTTTATTAGTTAATAACGAAAATTCATGTCTTAAATTTTTAACTCTTGAAAATATGAACTACATTATCATTGACTCAAAGAATGTATCACAGACACTAAATATACATTATGATAGAAAATAATCTATTTTATTATTTATAGTCAAAATTATAATTTTGTCCTTACAAGTGTATAATAAGTGTCAGCCAATTCTGGCTTCTAGAGCACATATATCTAACAAAAACTTCATGTGAGATATGGATAGGATGTAAGCCAGCACTTTCACACCATAAGGTCAGGGGGTGCCCGACTTATGTCAAACGATTAATTATAGATAAACTTGGACCTACGTCTGATAAGTGCGCATTTATAGGATATCCAAAAGAGACCAAAGGATACTATTTCTACCATGCTGATGAACACAAGGTGTTCGTGAGCCTTAAGACAACCTTTTTGGAAAAAGGGTTCCTCAGTGAAGGAACCGTTTTCTCCAAGATTGAACTTAATGAAGTTCAACAGATAGAAAGTCCGACATAGAATGCTAAACCTAAGTCGAATTTGATCAGATTAGATCCAAAGTCTAGTGAACCCGCACCATTAAGGCGATCAAGTAGAGTATCATGCCATCTGGAGAGATACTATGGATTCTTGATCCAGGATGGTGATCATATCGCACTCGATGAGAATGATGAGGATCTGATCACTTACATGGATGCTATGCAGAGACCCGACTCTGAGAAATGGCTAGAAGCCATGAGATCCGAAATAGATTCCATGAAGGTCAATGATGTATGGACATTAGTTGACTCACCTAAAGGGGTTAAACCCATTGGGTGTAAATGGGTATTCAAAAGAAAAAGAGATGCAGATGAAAAGGTGGAGACCTATAAAACTTGTCTAGTTGCCAAGAGGTATCGTTAATGTTATGGTATTGACTATGACGAGACATTCTTCCTAGTGGAAATGATCAAATTCATTTGGATAATGCTTGCAATAGCTGCCCACCTGGACTATGAGATCTGATAGATGGATGTGAAGACAGCTTTCCTAAATGGAGAGCTGATCGAAGAGGTGTATATGATACAACCTGAAGGATTCACATCTATAGATGAGTCTAAGGTGTGTAGACTTCAGAGATCCATTTATGGATTGAAGTAAGCATCTTGGAGTTGGGACATGCATTTTGATAAAGTGATCAAAACATATGGCTTCGTTAAGAATGGAGAAGAACCCTACATTTATAAATATAGAAATGGTCTAATAGTGGTATTTTTTGTTTTGTACGTGGATGACATTCTCTTAATCAAAAATAACATCTTCACACTATAGGAAATAAAAGTCTGATTGTTAGCACGGTTCTCTATGAAGGACTTGGGTGAAGCATCCTACATCCTAGGGATGAAGATCTATAGGGATAGATCTAAAAGGATGCTTGGTATATCCTAGTCCACGTATATAAAAACTATGCTGAAGAGGTTTGGCATGGAGAATTCCAAAAAAGGCTATCTTCTGATAGGTCAAGGAATTTCACACTCTAAGAAGGATTGTCCGACAACTCCAGAAGAGAGAGTATATGAGTAGAATCCCATATGCTTCGATAGTGGGGTCTATCATATATGCAATGACATGTACGAGACAAGACATGGCATACTCACTAGGAGTAGTGAGTAGATATCAGTCTGACCCTAGAAAAAATCACTAGAAGGTGGTTGAGAAATACTAAGGACCAATGGTTGATTTATGGTAAGTCAGATCTAAAACATATGGGATTTACAGACTCTAGCTTTTAATTTGACCATGATGATAGCAGAAGCATGTCGGGATATATCTTTATTCTATATGGTTGAGCCATTTGCTGAAAAAGTTTTAAGCAACATATAGTGGCAGAGTCTGTTTGCGAAGCAAAGTACATGGCAGCATCAGATGTAGTATAAAAAGCTATGTGGCTGAGAAAATTCATCACCGAGCTTGGAGTAGCATCCTTCATTGATGGTCCAGTGTTGCTCTACTATGACAGCACTGACACCATAGTTCAAGCAAAGGAATCGAAGGCACACCAGTGGACAAAGCATATTCTGTGCCGCTTCTATCTGATCTATGAGATCATGTATTGTGGTGACATTGATCTTCAGAAGATTGATAGAAAGAAGAACCTAGCCGACCCCTTCACTAAAGCCCTGACAATCAAGGAGTTCGACAACCATAATTCGAAGATGGGTATTAGATACTATGTCGAGTGGCTTTAGGATAAGTGAGAGTTGTTGGGAACTATATCCTAAAAGCCAATTGTTAGCCTGTTAATGGTTGAGCTACTTTGTATATGTAATTGATCATTGATAAATAAAATACTTTGGCATGTTTTTCATCACAAGTCTTCCTCTTCTAACGAACTCCATTTTTGTGATGAAGTCCTTAGGACTATTTGGCTTCGATAAAGAAAGGATTTATCGATTAGTCCTTAAATTTGTTCACGACTAAATGATAGACTGTTAATTAGGACAACAACGTCTATCTAGCATAGGTCACTGTATACCATATAGGTTGGTTATCCTCTTAACCAAGGAGTGTGGAGACACTGGTATGGCATAGAGGTGAGATGTATGGGTACATCATCATTAAACGAGACCAACTCCAGAGCATTCTACTGTCGATGATGTCTCTGATGGGATATAGGTATAAGTGTCCCTTAGACCTGAGATCACCTCAGTGACTTGCAAGCAACTCACTATACTTCGGTACCAAACTAACTAAATTTTTAATTCAGTAATGAAAGGCTTCTAAGCAAAATCAAGTACTTGTAAAGTCGGTGTGTGATCAAGATGGAATTGACCACTCCAAGAGTTGGAGAAAAATGTATCACTATATTTCAATATAGCAAAACCTTGTTCAGGGTAATCTATCAGATGGATTTGATATTTTGAAATACAATGTGGACAATCTGATCAGAGTTGATAGTTGAACTCTGAGGTGTCCTACAAGCATTTTGGTCAAGGGGATGAATTATATGAAAACTATATCTGCATGGGTTCTAAGGATGGTGTTCTATATATTCGACCTATTCGATCGTCGGATATCATTGCTAGATAATCACTTCGATTGGTACAAAAATTTATTCCTATACTACTAACTTAGATTTGGATCTATGAGGTCACACATATTAGATCTCATGATCTGATCAGATGGTTGATCAACGATTGAGAATCATTCTAGGGTTAAACGATCAATACGATTGATGTTTAACCTAGTATAAGTATTCAATGAGGATTGATTAGCAGTTTGATTACTAATTGGCTTAATTTGATTAAGTCAAAGGATTGAGATTATGTCTAATTAAATATGATTTAATTAGATTTGATTTGGGCTTGATCGGATCAAGTCCAATTGACTTATTGGATAAGTCAAGTGCAAGGAAAAACTAGTCCTAGTTTAACTAAGACTTAGGTCAACCCAATTTTTTAATTTTATTAAAAAAATAAATCAAAATTAAATCTAATTTAATTAAACCATTAATTGAATTAGAACCTAATTTAATTTGGTAGAGTTGGTTTTGGTTTAGTTTGGTTTAAGAAACTCCTTTGACCAAGTCATAGATAGAATCTTTGTAAGACTAGGATTCCTCCTTGAGCCACCTTAGTCCCAACACCCCCCCATGCCTAGTTTTTTGATATTTTTAATGAAAAATTCTTTTCTTTTTTATCTTCATGTACACCCCCGCTCTCTCTCTCTCTCTCTTTCTCATATGGTAATTGGGTAGAAGACCAAGTCAAAGAAGGAGTTTGTTTTGATATTGGATTCTATGAGATAGAGTCCAAACAAACCCAAACATTTCCCAAAATGTGCTACCTCCTCTTCCAATTAATTTCTCTCTTATTCCATATGAAAAACCTCTTTCCTTGTGCTCCTTTCTATGCTGGTACATGCTAAAAATTATAGAGGGGGTGCCCAAGAGTTGGGCGCCCCTTGACTTGCCCTTTTTGACCATTCCTTGTCTAGTATTTGACCTTGACAAGGACTCTTTTTTTCCTATATATTTTGAATGAATTTTGGCTTAAAATTTTCGTGGGTTATAGATCTTTGAGATATATTTGAGGTGTGTGAAAATTAGGGAGAGAGAACCTTCGGGCATTGAGATTCAATAGACACAAAGCTAGGTGTCTAGGTGAGAGCAAAGAGAAGAAGAAGAGGGTCTTTTTCTAGGGTTGCCGTGTTCATCTCTTTCCTTCCTTCTTCCTTGGGTTTTCTAAAAGTGTCTCACATCTAAAACCTCTTCTCCTTCTTATCCTCTTTGAAAGAGTCCAATATAGATGAAAGGAGGCATCTGATCAACCATTAAAAAAAGATCAGCACAGTACTAGCATACTGTGCCGATTTCCAGCATCTGGATTTTTGATTATGATCATGGGCTCGTGTGAACGACTCCTAGAAGCCGGACATGTGTATGACTGAAACTTCATCTTTAAGCTTGGATCAATAAGTTAGAATATCTAACTCACTCAAGTAATAGGCCTGATCTATTATTTTTTTCATACATACATGAGATGTAGAGTAGATCTAGATTGATGTGATCAACCTTTCCTTCTAGTTTATTTTTTATTTTACATTTAAATGTCTTATAATAATCATATAATATGGTCTTAGATCTAGGGATTATATGATATTTAGAATTAATTAGATTAATTTTGAGTCTTCCGTTGCTAATCAAGAGAAAGTTTAAAGATCTAGTCCTTCACCCTAGATCTGGTTCCTTCACTCTTCCCTCAAGAGTTTGATCCAAATCAAACTCTATCAAAATTCAATCAAACCACAACTATAAATCACAAAATTTGGCACAGACATAGCATGACATGAGCCCTATCATATATCCAAAAATTAAATCAAAAATATTTTTAAAAAATTTTTTAGAAGCATTTGATCAGGTGACCCTCAATTCTCTCAATTAGGTCAACTTTTGACCCTAGTCCAATTACACTAGGAATGGATTTAATTTCTATAATTAATCTGATCTGGACTTATTCTAGTCAGATAAAAATAAACCCATTCAATATATTAGAATGAGTCAAATTAAATTTAACTCAATTGTGATGAATTAGAAAGATTATAGAAGGAGAAAGTCAAGCTCAATCGTGTGCTAACACGATTACCTTGAACCTAATTAGATCTAATCTAAGTGAATTGAACTGGGTTAGCTTAATTGATGACATCTAGATGCAAACCCTTATTTGTGTGATCTAGTTAGGTTTAGTTTCATATGGTAATGAGATATGTCGCAATCTCTTTCATCGACATCATCGAAATACCTTTCGATGGACCAGAACTTTTCTATTTTATATAATTAGAATGATTAATCATCAAAATGATTCTAATTGCTCCCAAAATCCACCAATGATACCTAGTAGCAAATGGGGGCAACCCATCAAAATTAAAAGTGAATCTCTCAGTGCAGCTACCTGTGTGATTGGGTTCTTCTATCTTGAGCCTCGATAGGATTAGGGTTAAGGTGAACTCATCAAACCCAAAATCCATCATATGAATTAATCATTCAATTTGAGTTTGATGTGAAACCTTAATAGAAACTCTTTCTATTATCTTCACTTTTCCATGGCCATGGGCTTAAGAACTCAATCTCATGATTATCATAGGGCTACTCCTCATCTACCAAGGTAGATAGATCCCCTATTGGTGCAATCCAATTCCTACAATGAACATGCTATAGCCAACATACACCTCAGGATTCTGAATGTCTAAGAGATTGAGTAATGGTATAGTCAAACTATAACACCCTCAAGATGAACTACCGATACACCTTAGGTCAAAGAACGAGACACACTACTGTAGCATCGAGCCAATCATCGATGAGAAGGTAGACTTTCTTATGACTGCTCGAATTGGTCACGCTCAGTGCCCTCATTCTCTAACGAGTATCTATACTCTCACTCTGGTGTCTCTACACCATAGACTCAAGACACATCTATCCTGAGAAAGTGATTGTACATTAACTTTATAGATCGATCACCATCCTCATGATGATCCTATGATCGAGAGCAGTTTATGAGTTAATTATGAAAATTCATATCTTAAATTTTTAACTCTTAAAAATATGAATTATTATTACCATTAACTCAAAGGATATATCATAGATACTTTAAATACACATTATGATAGAAAATAACCCTTTTATTAATTTTATAGCCAAAATTATAAAATTGCCTTTAGAAGTGTATTATAAGTGTTAGCCAATCTGACTTCTAGGGTACACATCTAACAAACTCCCACTTGACCTAAAGCCAATTGGCTATAAATCTAAGTTCCATCTTCTCAAGGTGGGCTTTGATCTTTTGCTGGCTCAATAGCTTTGTCAGTGGATCAGCCGCATTATCTATAGTGTCAACTCTCTTGACCTCGACGTATCTCTTCTCAAGATAATCATGGATGAGGTGGTATCACCGCTCGATGTGCTTGGATTTTTGGTGAGATCTTGGCTCCTTAACTAGGGCTATGGCACCATTATTATCATAGTACAGAGGAACGGCATCACTCCGAGCTCTGCGATGAACTTTTTGTACCAAAATTCCTCCTTTGCAGCCTCCAACGTAGCGATGTACTTTGCTTCCATGGTGGAGTCTGCTATCACCGTCTGCTTGAAACTCTTCCAACTGACAACTCTACCATTACAAATAAATAGACTTTCAAATGTTGACTTTCAATCATTTATATTCGACATAAAATTTGAGTCTGTATACCCCTGGATCCGGAGTTCTCCTATACCAAAAATTAGAAACATATCCTTAGTCCTTCTCAAGTACTAAAGGATATATTTCATAAAAGTCCAGTGCTCTTCATTTGGATTCGACTGATATCTGCTCATCACACTCACAGCATGGGCAATATCAGGTCGTATACATAGCATGGCATACATGAGATTTTCTATTATCGAAGCATAAGGGATCTTGCTCATGCGTTCAATCTCCTCAGGTGTGCTTGGGCACATCTTCTTGGAGAGATGAATGCCATGTCTAAAAGATACTAAACCCCTCTTAGAGTTTTTTATGATAAACCTCTTTAGCACCTCCTCTATGTACATTTTTTGTGAGAGACCTAGCATCCTATTCGGTCTATTCCTATAGATCTTAATTCTTAGAATAAAAGATGCCTCTCCAAGATCTTTTATAGAGAACTCCTTATACAACCATATTTTTACTATAGTCAACATGGGAATATCATTCCCAATTAAGAGAATGTCATCCACGTACAGTATGAGAGAGATAATAGTGCTCCCACTAATCTTTTTGAAAATATAAGACTCCTCATTCTTGATGAATCCAAACGATTTAATTACATCATTAAAATGAGCATTCTAGCTCCAAGATGCTTGCTTAAGTCCATATATGGATCTTTGCAACTTGCATACCTTATGATCATCATCACTGGATGTGAAACCTAGCAGTTGTTCCATATAGATATCTTTCTCAAGATATCTATTTAAAAATGTTATTTTCAAGTCCATCTACCATATTTCATAATCAAAATAGGCTGCAATAGCAAGCAATGTGTGGATAGACTTGAGCATGGCTACTAGTAAAAAAGTATCCTGATAGTCAATACCTTCATGCTAACTATACCCTTTTGCTACGAGCCTTGCTTTGAATGTCTCTACATTTCCATCGAGACCTATCTTTCTCTTGAAGATCTATTTACACCCAATAGGTACTATACCTTGAAGTGGATCTACCAAGGTTCAGACTTAGTTCGAACATATTGAGTCAATCTCTGACTTCATTGCTTCTAACTATTGCTCAGAGTTGATATCTAATATTGCCTTGTCATAGGTTCTGGGATCATCATCATGAACCTCATTTTCTATGAGGAACATTTTCTCTATGTCCTCTGAGATAGTACCTAAGTACCTTTCAGGAGGATGAGAAATTTCACTTGATTTATGAGGTGGAGGAGGTAGTGTCTGGGTTGGCTCAATTTAATTAGGTTTCATACCTTCCTTAACTCATGGCTCTTGGGAGACTTTCTCCTCGAGCCTAATCTACCTTCCAATGCCACCATCTTGAAAAAACTATTTTTTAAGAAAGATGGTATGTCGACTCATAATCACATTATAATCTTTCGAGAGATAGAAATAATATCCTAAAGACTTTTTACAATATCCAATAAACCAAGCTCTAAAGGACCTAGACTCTAATTTATCCACCTATTGTCTCTTGACATGGGCCAAAAACCCCAAATTTCGAGATGCCTCAGACTTGATTTCTTACCATGCCATATCTCATAGATGTGATAGGAACAATTTTAGTGAAAATCCTATTCAGTAAATATATAGCAGTCATCAGACTATGTCCTCAAAAAAATTTAGGAAGATCCGTGAAACTCATCATGGATCCGACCATATCTAATAGGATCTAATTTCTCCATTCTAAAATTTCGTTGAGTTGAGGCATTCCAAGTGGAGTCCATTGAGGACTATGCCTTTGTCCTTAAGATAGTCTATAAATTCTCAACTAAGGTATTCATCTTCTCGATCTGATCGAAGAATCTTAATGCATTTTCCTATTTATTTTTCTACTTCAAGTCTAAATTTTTTGAACCTTTCAAAAGCTTCAGACTTATATCACATCAAATACACATATCTGTACCGAGACAAATCATTGATAAAGATGATGAAGTAAATATAATTACCCCCATCCGACACATCAATTAAGCCACATACATGAGTATGTACTAGCGCAAGTAAGTCTGTGGCCCTTTCAACATGTCCTATAAAAGGGAGCATGGTCATTTTGCCATGAAGGCATGATTCATAAATCGGATATGACTCAAAAGTCAATGGACTTAATAGGCTAAATTTTTCTAATTTGTTAACCCTATCTTCAGCTATATGACCTAACTTAAAATGTGAAAGATACCTATCATTTAGACTATCCCTAGGTCACTTTGATCCTATGGCATTCACATTTTGCTTGATATTAAAAATAGAAACATGAATATGTAACTGATAGAGACCATTTATAAGAAAACCACTTATAATTTTATTTCTTTCATAAAAAATATTATAATGGTCCTTAAGAAAACTAATTACATAGCCTTCTTATGCTAAACATGAAAAAGAAATTAAATTTCTACTTGTTGTAGGCACATAAAAATAATCTCTAATAACTAGATCTAATCCTGATGGTAATCGAAGAGGATAGGTTCTTATGGCCACAGCAGTAACTCTTTCTCTATTTTCGATGCATAGGATCATCTCGCCATCCCTCAGCCTTCTGCTCTCCTCAAGATCCTGCATAGAAGTGCACAAGTGAGCAATAGAATTAGAGTCAAGCACCTAACTAGATACAGAAGAAACTATAAGGTTAGATTCTATAATGAGCATACATCCAAAAGGACCTGCCTCCTTCTTATTCTTCAGGCTGGCCAGGTAAAGAGGATAGTTTTGCTTCAAGTGGTTGTCTATATTACAATGAAAATATTTTTCCTCATCAGCGGCCTTCTTCTTTGGCTCTATCTTCTTCTTCTTCCCATCTTCTACCTTCTGCTTCTTCATGGTCTTCTTCTTCTTCTCAAAAGATTTTCTCTTGAAAGAAGTCCGCTTCATAGTAAGCACTGAGCCCTTTAAACCTTTCATAGTGAGCTCAGCAGTAACCATCATGTTCATAAGCTCAGCCAAGGTATTTTGTAGTTTATGCATATGGTAATTCATGATGAACTGCCCATACACATCAGTCAAAGACTATGAATTATATCAATCTCTAGGTCCTGATCTAACTTGACACTGAGCTTCTTAAGCTCTTTTAAGTTCTTGATTATCATCAGACAATGATCTTGGACCGGCTATCCATAATGCATCTAAATCTTAAAATATCTCTTAGTGACTTGATATTTGGCTGCGTGACTCTATTCTCCAAACAACTCTTGCAGGTGAGCTAACATTTGGTAGCTAGTCTTAATGTCTTCAAGTTGGTGCTAGAGCTCATCAGACATTGAGCCCAACATGTAATATCTGACTTTGTGATAGAGACTAGGGTTTGACGAATTCACCTTAACCCTAATCTGATCGGGGCTCAAGATAGAAGAACATAATCACACAGGTAGCTGCACCAAGAGGTTCGCATTCAACTCTGATGGATTGCCACCATATACTGCTAGGTATCATTGGTGGATTTTGGAAGCAATTAGAATGATTTAGATGATCGATCATTCTAGTTGTTTGAATCAGAATAGTTCTGATCCATCGAAAGAAGTTTCGATGATGTCGATGATAGGGATCATGACATATCCCATTACTGTATAGAACCGAACCTAACTGGGTCACACAAACAAGGGTTTGAATCTAGTGATCATCAATTGAACTGATCTAGTTCAATTGATCTGAATGAGATTCAATTAGGTTCAAGAAAATCGTGCTAGCACTCGATTGAACCTAACATTCTTCTTTTGCTATCACAAATAAGTTGTCCTGATTGAGCCAAAGGAGTTTGTGCTCAATCAGAGGCCTTCATATGGTCTAACTGAAGGTTGTCCAAGTTAGAAAAGGTTGTCTTATTTTGTAGGACATTACCTGCCATTTTTGGTCACCTACCATTTCTCGTTCTTTGACTTTGGTCAAAAGTCTACCTTTGACTGGTCAAATGTTGACCATTGATACTTTGACTTCTATCCATATGTTACGCACCTATTGGAGAGCTGGTGGGGGCCTATCCCCCTACCAAAACCTGGCAAGGAAGAGGGCGCATGCCACCCTTGGCGTGTGCCCAAGCTAGAGGTGCCCAAGAGTCCCTGTTGGATAGGGACTCCATCTTCTTTTTGGATTCCAATTAGAGTTCTCCTAAAAACCCACTTTGACTGGTCATAGGCACCCTCTAAGGAGGAATCCAAGGGACTCTATTTCAACCAATCATATTTAAATCTGATTTCATAAAAAGTTATGATTGGTTGGGAAAAAGAGAAGTTGGATCACAGACAGTCTAATAAGACCCTGTGCCCAACTCAGATTAGATGATTGTAAGATTGAATCATAATTCCCCACACCCCAAGGCTGCCTCTCCCCTCTTCCTCCATGCCAAACCCACCTTCTCCCTCTCCTCTCCACATCCAAAAGAGTTTTGGAGCTTGGTTGGTGCGATCCAGACGAGAGAAAGGCAACTGAAAGCTAGAAGGCTGTACTTCTGCATAAGACAACTGCTGATCTTCGAAAAGAGTTTTGAAGATCCTCCAGATCAGATCCAGATCTAATTTTTGGAGATGTGATAGAGAAGAAGAGGATTTCCAGATCCATCCTGAGTGGATACTGGTAGAGGCCAGGCACTTACGTGGCTTGATCCAGAACCTTCCGCTGCTTACAGGATCATCAACGGGTAATAGGATTACCCACTTCAAGGTAAATTAAATATGATTTAATTTATTTAATTTTATTTTAATTTTTAAAATAATAATAATTAGATCTAAAACATCTTAGATCTAATCTAGATCAAAGAAAAAAAATTTTGAAATATATCTCTTAATCTGATCAGATCTGAACGAACCTGGTTCGAAAAATCAGGATTTTCCTTCAGTAGGATCATCCAAATCTGATCAGATCTGAGGTAGATTTTTCTACAAAAATTTTTATAATCTGATCAAATATGAGAATTCTTATATCTAATCATGGTAATCTGATATTAAAAATTAAAAATTAAATTAAATTAGATTTAATTTAAGGTACCTTGCTAGGTAATCTGATTATCCTACGATGATCCTGTTGGTTCCTGAGGTTCTGGAAGGAGCCACATACGCGCTTAGCCTCTACCAGTATCCACTTAGATAGGATCTGAACATCATTTCCTCATGAATCACTCCTCCAAAGATCAGATCTAAATCTAATTTATTAATACTTCAAAAATATTTTTGAAGGCAGCCCATCCATCTCATGAATGCCGTCGCGTATATCCTGAATCTTGTGCCAAAAATCTTGGACCTTCAATTCAGATTTGTGCCTAACTTTCTAGGTTGTAGAGGAGAAGGAGAGAGGGGATAGAGAAGGTGTGGGATATGATATGGGCGACAGCACCTCTGCATGAAAAATAAAATCATGTGATGTTCTCTTTGGCATGAGAAAGGTTTATTAAACCCAGCGCCATTTATAGTCCTTTGACCAAATCACTTATTATTTGATCAAAGGAACTCTAGGACTTATTCTCCACATGAAAACCCAGATATCATCTAATTTTGTCACCAAAATTCAATCAGGAAGGTCACAGCATGAGTAGATAAGGAAGAATCCATTACGCCTAGGACTCTTCCCTCAGGAGTTTGATCCAAATCAAGCTCTATTAAAACCTAGTCAAACCATTATCATAAATTACAAAATTTGGAACACCTATAGCATGACATATCTAAAAATTAGATCAAAAAGATTTCTAAAAAATTTTCTAGAAGCATCTAATCAGGTGACCCTCAATTCTCTCAATTGGGTCAACTTTTGACCCTAGTCCAATTGCACTAGAAATGGATTCAATTTCTTCAATTATTCTGATCTAGACTTATTCTAGTTAGATGAAAATAAACTCATTCAAGATACAAGAATGAGTTAAATCAAATTTGACTAGATCGTGATGAATTAGAAAGATTAAAGAAGGAGAAAGCTAGGATGAGTCGTGTGCTAGCATGATTACCTTGAACCTGATTGGATCTATTCTAAATCAATCGAACTGGATTAGCTCAATTGATAACATCTAGACCCAAACTTTTGTTTGTGTAACAAAGTTAGGTTGAGTTCCATATGATAATGAGATATGTCATAATTTCTATTATCAGCATCACCAAAACATCTTTCGATGGATCAGAACTTTTTTGTTTCATACAATTAGAATGATCGATCATCAAAATCATTCTAATTGCTTTCAAAATTTACTAATGACACCTAGCAGTATATGGTGGCAATCCATTAAAACTAAAAGCGAACCTCTCGATGTAGCTACCTATATGATTGGGTTCTTCTATCTTGAGCCCTGACAGGATTAGGGTTAAAGTGAACTCATCAAACCCAACATCCATCATATGAATTAATCATTCAATTCGAGTCTGATATAAAATCCTAATAGAAACTCTTTCTATCATCTACACTCTGCCATGACCATGGGCTTAAGGACTCAATCTCATGATTATCATAAGGCTACTCCTCATCTACTGAGGTAGATAGATCTCCTATTGGTAAAATTCAATTCCTACAATGAACATGCTATAGCCAACATACACCTCAGGATTCTGAATGGCTAGAAGATCGAGTTATGGTATAGTCAAACTATAACACTCTCAAGATGAACTGACGATGCATCTCAGATCAAAGAACCAGACACATTACTATAGCATCGAGCCAATCATCGACGAGAAGATAGACTTTTTTATGACTACTCGAGGTGGTCATGCTTAGTGCACACGTTCTCTAATGAGCATCTATACTCTCACTCTGGTGTATCAACACCATAGATTCAAGACACACTATCCTAAGAAAGTGATCATATACCAATTTTTCTGATCGATCACCATCCTCATGATGAATCTATGGTTAGGAGCAGTTTATGAGTTAATTATGAAAATTCATATCTTAAATTTTCAACTCTTGAAAATATGAATTATCATTACCATTAACTCAAAGGATGTATCATAGATACTTTAAATACATACTGTGATAGAAAATAATTTTTTTATTAATTTTATAGTCAAAATTATAAAATTATCCTTAGAAGTGTATTACAAGTGTCAGCCAATCTTGCTTCCTAGCACATATCTAACAATATTAACAAGAATAGAATAAACAAGTTAGCATAAGAGGGTATCCTCAAAGTCAGTGATTATGAATCACTATCAACCTGTGAATCCTATCTGCCTAGGAAGATTATCAAATCATCTTTTATTAGAAAAAGCGAGCAAGCCAGTGATCTTTTGGGTCTCATACATACTGATATATGTGGATCTATGAGCACTAGTGCTAGAGATGGATATGACTACTTCATTACTTTTACAAATGATCTATCTGAAGAAAAATCCTGATTTCTCGGATCAGGTTTGTTCAGATCTGATCGGATCAAGAGATATATTTCAAAAATTTTTCTCTTTCATCTGAATCAGATCTGGAATATTTCAAATCTAATATTTATTATTCTAATGATTAAAATAAAAATTTTGATAAATTAAATTAGATTTAATTTACCTTGATGTAGGGTAATCCTATTATCCGTTGATGATCCTGTAAGCAGCGGAAGGTTCTAGATCTAGCCATGCAAGTGCCTGGCCTCTACCGATATCCACTTGAATTGAATCTGGACATCCTTTACTTCTCTATCACGTCTCCAAAAATTAGATCTGAATCTGATTTGGAGGATCTTCAAAATAGCTTTCGAAGATCAGTAGTTGCCCTTTGCAGCAGTGCAACCTTCTAGCTTTCTGTCACCTTTCTCTTGCCTAGATTGCACCAATTAGGATCCCAAACTACTTTGGGCATGGAGAGGAGAGAGAGATGATGGACTTGGCATGGAGGAGGAAGAGAGAGGCAGCCTTGGGGCATGGGGAATTTTACATGAGATACTCCTTGAGTTGGGCGTAGGGTCTTATTTACAGACTATGCGTGATCCAACTCCTCTTCATCCCAACCAATCACAACCCTTTGTGAAATTAGATCTAAATCTGATTGGTGAGAATAGAGTCCCTTGGATTCATCCTTAGATGGTGCCTGAGACCAATCAAAGTTGGTTCTTAGGAGGAGTCTAATCGGAATCCAATAAGGAGATGGAGTCCCTGTCCAACAGGGACTTTGGGCGCCTCAAACTTGGGTGCACGCCACCCTTGGCGTGCGCCCTCCTTCTTGCTAGTTTCTAATAAGGGGACAAGCCCCCGCGTGCACCCTCCTTCTTTCTAGTTTCTAATAGGGGGACAAGCCTCCACCAGCTCGGTGGCGTGCGCCCTCTTTCTTGCTAGTTTCTAATAGGGGGACAAGCCCCCGCATGCACCCTCCTTCTTGCTAGTTTCTAATAAGGGGACAAGCCTCCACCAGCTCTCCAATAGGTACTTGATATGTGGACAGAAGTCAAAGTGTCAATGGTCAACATTTGACCAGTCAAAGGTCAACTTTTGACCAAAGTCAAAGGACGAGAAATGGTAGGTGACCAAAAATGGCAGGTATTCTTTTACAAAATAAGACAACCCTTTTCTATCCTAGACAGGCTCCAGTCAGACCAAGTGAAGGCCTCTAATCGAGCACAAACTCTTTTGGCTCAGTCAGGACAACTATTTATGATAGTAAAAGAAGAACGTTAGGTTCAATCGAGTGCTTGCATGATTTTCTTGAACCTAATGGAATCTCATTCAGATCAATTGAACTGGATCAGTTCAATTGATGATCACCAGATTCAAACTCTTATTTGGGTGACCCAGTTAGGTTCAGTTCTGTATGGTAATGGGATATGTCATGATCTCTATCATCGACATCATCGAAACTCCTTTCGATGGATCAGAACTCTTCTGATCGAACAGCTAGAATGATCGATCATCTAAATCATTCTAATTGCTCCCAAAATCCACCAGTGACACCTAGCAGTATATGGTGGCAACCCATCAGAGCTGAATGCGAACCTCTTGGTGCAGCTACCTGTGTGATTAAGTTCTTCTATCTTGAGCCCCGATCAGATTAGGGTTAAGGTGAACTCGTCAAACCCTAGTCTCTGTCATATGATGTAATCATTCGATTCAAGTCCGATGTGAAAATCTAAATAGAAACTCTTTCTATTATTTCACTCTGCCATGGCCATGGGCTTCTAGGACTTGATTCTCATGATCATCATAGGGCTGCTCCTCTACCACCGAGGTAGATAGATTCCATCTTGATGCAATCCAGTTCCTACAATGAACATGCTATAGCCAACATACACCTCAGGGTTTTCCATATGGCTAGGAGATCGAGTAATGGTGTAGTCAAACTATAACACCCTCAAGGTGAACTACCGATGCACCTCAGGTCAAAGAACCAGACACACCACTACTGCAGCATCGAGTCAGTCATTGACGAGAAGGTAGACTTCCTAATGACTACTCGAGGTGGTCACGCTCAGTGCCCTCGTTCTCTAACGAGTACCTGTACTCTCGCTCCTGGTGTCTCCACACCGTAGACTCAAGACTCATCTACTAAAGAGAAGCGATTGTACACCAACCTTTCGGATCAATCACCATCCTCGTGATGATCCTATGGTCGGGAGCATTTTATGAGTTAATAATGATTATTCATGTCTTAAATTTTCAACTCTTGAAAATATGAATTATCATTACCATTAACTCAAAGGATGTATCACAGACACTAAATACACATATGTGATAGAAAATAACCCATTTTATTGATTATAGTCAAAATTATAATTTTGCCCCTAGAAGTGTATTACAAGTGTCAGCCAATTCTGGCTTCTAGGGCACATATATCTAACAATCTCCCACTTGTCCTAAAGCCAATTGGCTACAAGTCTAAGTCCCATCTTCTCAAGGTGGGCTTCGATCTTCTGCTGGCCCAACGGCTTTGTAAGTGGGTCTGCCACATTATCTATGGAGTTGACTCTCTTGACCTCGACGTAACCCTTCTCGAGGTAATCGTGGATGAGGTGGTATCGCCGCTCAATGTACTTGGATTTTTGGTGAGACCTCGGCTCCTTAGCAAGGGCTATGGCGCCATTGTTGTCGCAGTAAAGAGGAATGGCATCTGATGGCATTACTCCAATTTCTGCAGCAAACTTCTTGTACCAGAATGCTTCCTTCGCAGCCTCTGATGCAGCGATATATTCTGCTTCCATGGTGGAATCTGCTATCATGGTTTGCTTGGAAACTCTTCCAGCTGACAGCACCACCATTGCACACAAACAGACTCCCAGATGTCGACTTTCGATCATCTATATCGGACATGAAAGTCCGAGTCTGTGTATCCCTGGACTTGGAGTTCTCCATTACCAAAGACCAACAACATTATATCCTTAGTTCTTCTTCAAGTACTTAAGGATACATTTCACAGAAGTCCAGTGTTCTTCACCTGGATTTGACTGATATCTGCTTGTGACACTCACAGCATGGGCTATATCAGGTCGTGTACATAGCATGGCATACATGAGGCTCCCTATTGCAGAAGCATAAGGGATCTTGCTCATGCGTTCTATTTCCTCAGGTGTGCTAGGGCACATCTTCTTGGAAAGATGAATACCATGTCTGAAGGGTATTAATCCCCTCTTAGAGTTTTCCATACTAAACCTCTTTAGTACTTTCTCTATGTACATCTTCTGTGAAAGTCCTAGCATCCTATTCGGTCTATCCCTATAGACCTTAATTCCTAGAATAAAGGATGCTTCACCTAGGTCTTTCATGGAGAATTCCTTGGACAACCATATTTTGACTGATGTCAACATGGGAATATCATTCCCAATAAGGAGGATGTCATCCACGTACAATACGAGGAAGACAACAGCGCTCCCACTGACCTTTTGAAAACACATGGTTCCTCTTCATTTTTGATGAAACCAAACTTTTTGATCACATCATTGAAACGAGTGTTCCAGCTCCGAGATGCTTGCTTAAGTCCATATATGGACCTTTGCAGCTTGCAAACCTTGTGATCAGTATCACTGGATGTGAAACCTAGCGGCTGTTCCATATAGATATCTTCCTCAAGATATCCATTTAAGAATGCCATTTTTCACGTCCATTTGCCATATTTCATAATCGAAATAGGCTGCAACGGCAAGCAATGTGCGGATGGATGGATTTTAGCATAGCATAGCTACTGGGGAAAAGGTATCCTGATAGTCAATGCCTTCGCATTGACTATAACCTTTTGCCACTAGTCTAGCCTTGAATGTCTCCACATTCCCATCTGCACCAATCTTTCTCTTGAAGATCCATTTACACCCAATAGGTACTATACCTTCTGGTGGATCTACCAAGGTCCAGACTTGGTTTGAGTGCATCGAGTCAATTTCTGACTGCATTGCCTCTAGCCATTTCTCGGAGTCGATATCTGATATCGCCTCGTTGTAGGTTTTGGGATCATCACCATGAGCACCATTACCTACGAGGAACATTTTCTCTACTTCCTCTGAAATAATACCTAAGTATCTTTCAGGGGGATGGGAAAACTCTTTCCGATCTACGAGGTGGAGGAGGTAGTGTTCTTATTGGCTCAACCTGATTTGGTTCCAATTGGTCCTTAGCTCGTTGTACTTGTGAGACTTTCTCATCAAGCTTAATCTGCTTTTCCAATGCCGCTATCTTGAATAAACTATTTTTCAAGAAAGATGGCATGTCGACTCACAATCACATTGTGGTCTTCTGGAATGTAGAAATAGTATCCTAATGACTCTTTAGGATATCCTATGAATCGAGCTCTAAAGGACCTAAACTCTAACTTGTCCGCTTGTTGTCTTTTGACATGAGCCGGACAACCCCAAATTCTGAGATGACTCAGACTTGGTTTCTTACCGTGCCATATCTCATACGGTGTGGTAGGAACGGTTTTAGAGGGAACCCTATTCAGTAGATAAATTGAAGTTAACAATGAGTGTCCCCAAAGAAAATCAGGGAGGTCTGTGAAGCTCATCATGGATCGAACCATATCCAATAGAGTCCGATTTCTCCGTTCTGAAACCCCATTGAGTTGAGGTGTTCCTGGTGGAGTCCATTGAGAGACTATGCCATTTTTCTTGAGATAGTCTAGGAATTTCCGGCTAAGGTATTCACCTCCTCGATCTGATCGAAGAACCTTAATGGATTTTTCCAGTTTGTTTTTCTACTTCATGTCTGAATTCTTTGAACTTTTCAAAAGCTTCAGACTTGTGTCTCATAAGATACACATACCCATACCTAGACAGATCATCGGTAAAGGTAATGAAGTAGACAAAATTGCCTCTAGCCGGCACATCAAATGGGCCGCACACATCAGTATGTACTAGGGCAAGGAGATCTGTGGCCCTCTCCCCATGTCCAACAAAAGGGAGTTTAGTCATTTTGCCTTGAAGACAAGATTCACAAGTTGGATATGACTCAAAAGTCAATGGACTCAATAGCCCATTTTTCTCCAATTTGTTGATCCTATCTTCTGCTATATGACCTAATCTCAGGTGCCATAGATATCTATCGTTTGGACTATCCCTAGGTCGTTTGGCATTCACGTTTTGCTCGATAGTTAGAATAGGTACATCAATATGTAGCTGATAAAGACCATTAATAAGGAAACCATTTGCAATTTTATTTCTTTCATAAAGAATGTTACAATGGTCCTTAAAGAAGGTAATCACATAAGCCTTCTTGTGCTAAGCATGAAACAGAAATCAAATTCCTGCTAGCTGCAGGCACATAATAACAGTCTTTCAAAACTAAGTCTAAACCAGATGGTAATCGAAGAGGGTATGTTCCCACGGCTACTGCAGCAACTCTTGCTCCATTACCGATGCGTAGGATCATGTCTCCATCCCTCAGCCTCCTGCTATCCTCAAGACCCTGCATGGAAGTGCACAGATGAGCACTAGAACCAGAGTCAAGCACCCAACTGGATGCAGAAGAAATCGTAAGGTTAGACTCAATAACGAGCATACCTCCAGAAGGACCTTCCTTCTTGTTCTTCAGGGTGGCCAGGTAAGTAGGGCAGTTCCGCTTCCAATGGCCATCGCTGTTGCAATGGAAACACTTTTCTTTGACATCGGCCTTCTTCTTCGGCTCTGCCTTCTTCTTCTTTTCCTCCTTCCACCTTCTGCTTTTTTCACAGACTTCTTTTTCTTTCCATAAGACTTTCTTTTGGAAGAAGTCCATTCCATAGCAAGAACTGAGCCTTTAGAACCTTTCATAGAAAGCGTGTAACCAGCATATTCATTAATTCGGCCAAGGAATTTTGAAGTTTATGCATGTGGTAATTCATGATGAATTGCCCATATGCATCAGTCAAGGATTGCAGAATAATATCGTTCTGCAGGTCCAAGTCTAACTTCACACCGAGCTTCTCAAGCTCTTCCATGTCCTTGATCATTCATCAGACAGTGATCTTGGACTGACTGCCCATCACGCATCTTAGCCTTAAAAAGTCATTTCGTGACTTGATATTTGGCTGCGCGACTCTGTTCACCAAACATCTCCTTGCAGGTGAGCCAACATTTGGCGAGCAGTCCCGATATCTTCATGTTGGCGCTGGAGCTCATCAGACATCGAGCCCAACATGTAATATCTGGCCTTATTATCTTCGTCTATCCATTTTTCAGAGATGCTCTCTGTTCAGTGGATGGACGGGCTGGTAAGGTGGGAGGGTCCTGATCCAATACATGGGTTAACTTCTCAGAACCCAAAATTATTTTGTAGTTCCTGAGCCAATCTTTATAATTGGGTCCAGTCAGTCTATGTGTGTCCAGGATACGTGCCTAATGGGTTGGACGCAGACATTTTTCTGTAGAGAGTCAAAGATTCTAGTTAGATACTGTAATTATGACTTGACCAATTTATTTAAAAATTTTATTTTTAAACAAATTAGCTCCCACTATTTTCTCGGATCCCTACACTCCCTCTGTAGAGATGCGAAAATCTCCATGATTAATGATTTCTAGTGGGTGGTGCGGTCTCACCAACTGACTCATCACCTCACCTAACAGTTATTGGTGATGGGTTAGCCAATGAGTGAACAACTCTTGTTCAATGATTCTCTAATCATGGTGCACCCAAACTTGGTCTCTAATTCATGAATCTCACCGTATCCGAAATATTGATCCACTCCTTAGTTAAGTCAGACCCACCATTTGCATAGACTGGGTTCCTAATTGAGTCTCTCACCGTATCCAAAATATTGAGCCCAACTCATCCTCCAGCCCATAGCATCCAATGCCTAATAGACATGGTTGCATCTTTTCCGGTGCAACTGAGCCACTGTATCCAGTCGAGAACAATCAACCCCGGGAAGGGCCCGCACATCTACAATGGTGGAAGACCTCAGACTTAATCTTTTCTTAGGGAAGAATTGATTCAGGTCTCATTAAACTAGACTTGTCATAGTCATAACAATTATGACTAACCTAGTGGCATGGGTTAGCTCGGATTATTGACCACCTCAGATCAGAACTGTGTCAACAGATATGGCCAGGTAAGTGAGACCGGTGGAAGGAATATGCCATTAACTCGTACAAGAATGCATTCAGGTCGAGTAGCTTCCAATTAAAAACCAGTCGGTCGTATGTGCCAAACTTACCTTAGACACCAAATTGTTGAGTCAGAACCAATTGGGTTAGCCTACAATCCAGACTCTAACCTCTGAGCCTAATTAGGTCTTGCTTGATCGTGACTCGATCTTGACCCAGACTTAATCCTATTAGGCTGGTCAATTTAAGCATTGTTGATCCCATCTAACCAACTCTTGATTCGGTTTGATCAACCGCTTAGACCTAATTGAGCTACCCAAGCCCGAACCCAGTATTATGAATATGTCTTAGATCTGAAATTCTCAATTTTAGACCTAATTAATATTCCATAATCTTAATTCTTAATTAAGTAGGGTTCATAAACAAAATATGCACAATAAATCCTAGGGTTTCAGGATCTAGGGTTTTGCAGAAAGTAAGTTTTGGGATTTCTGATTAAGGACGAACACGCAGCACCCCTACACATCATAAGAACACCCCATCGAATGGGAAGAGAGGGCCTTTAAACCCTTCTTCGTTCTTATGACCGGACGGCCAAGAGGAACGCCTTAATCAGGAACATGCAATACTACAAAATAGTTTTAGATCTATATCATATATCTCATATACAAATTAGATCTAATCATGGCATATTTTGCATACATCTCATGTATCAAATCATGCATGTTTTTCAGATCTAAATTATCTCATAATAATCTAAAAAATTAGATTTAAATTGATCTAATCAAAATAAATTCTAATCTAGACAATTATGTAGAACTATTCTACAACTAGTCTAGACATGCATCAATCATATCTCATATGATGTTTAAAATTAAATAATTTTTATTTGCTATTTTTTAGATGTTATTATAATAATTATAATATCAAAAAATAGTAAATAAAATAGATCTAAAATATGATTTAATCAAATTAAATTCAAAAACATGCAAGACTATTCTATAGAACTATTCTATTTTAGAACTAGTCATGCATATTTTCTAATCTTAGATCCAAATCATTTAATTTTAATTTTTTCTGATTTTCAGATCTGATCACATCTCATGTGACATCTGAAATCACTTATTTTCTAATTAAAATAAATTTAAAATTAGATCTAAATACTTTTAGAACCTTGGCTCTGATACCAGTTGAAGGAAAATCCTGATTTTTTCGGATCCAGGTTCGTTCAGATCTGATCAGATCAAGAGATATATTTCAAAAATTTTTTCTCTTTGATCTAATCAGATCTAGATATTTTAGATCTAATTCTTATTATTTTAATAAATAAAATAAAAATTTAGATAAATTAAATCAAATTTAATTTACCTTGATTGGGTAATCCTATTACCCTGTTGATGATCCTGTAATGCAGCGGAAGGTTCTGGATCTAGCCACGCAAGTGCCTGGCCTCTACCGGATATCCACTCAGGCTGGATCTGGAGATCCTCTTCTTCTCTATCACATCTCCAAAAATTAGATCTGGATCTGATCTGGAGGATCTTCAAAACTCCTTTTGAAGATCAGCAGTCGTCCTTTGCAGCAGCGCAGCCTTCTTAGCTTTTGATCGCCTTTCTCTTGATCTAGATCGCACCAACCAAGTCCAAAACTCCTTTTGGACGTGGAGAGGAGAGGGAGAAGATGGACTTGGCATGGAGGAGGAGGGAGAGAGGCAGCCTTGGGGCATGTGGAGAATTTTCTCAAGATATCCTTGAGTTGGGCGCAGGGTCTTATTTATAGACTCTAGCTGTGATCCAACTCCTCTTCTTCCCAACCAATCACAACCCTTTGTGAAATCAGATCTAAATCTGATTGGTGGGAATAGAGTCCCCTGGATTCCTCCTTAGAGGGCGCCTAAGACCAGTCAAAGTTGGTTCTTAGGAGAACTCTAATTGGAATCCAAAAAGGAGATGGAGTCCTTGTCCAACAAGGACTCCTAGGCGCCTCCAACTTGGGCACACGCCACCCTGGGTGGCGTGCGCCCTCCTCCTTGCCAGGTTCTGGCAGGGGGACAGGCCCCCACCAGCTCTCCAATAGGTGCATGACATGTGGTCAAAAGTCAAAGTGTCAATGGTCAACGTTTGACCAGTCAAAGGTAGACTTTTGACCAAAGTCAAAGAACAAGAAATGGCAGGTGACCAAAAATGGCAGGTAATGTCTTACAAAATAAGACAACCTTTTCTGACTTGGACAACCTCCAGTCAGACCATATGAAGGCCTCTGATTGAGCACAAACTCCTTTGGCTCAGTCAGGACAACTTATTTATGATAGTAAAAGAAGAACGTTAGGTTCAATCGAGTGCTAGCACGATTTCCTTGAACCTAATTGAATCTCATTCAGATCAATTGAACTAGATCAGTTCAATTGATGATCACCAGATTCAAACCCTTGTTTGTGTGACCCAGTTAGGTTCAGTTCTGTATGGTAATGGGATATGTCATGATCTCTATCATCGACATCATCGAAACTCCTTTCGATGGATCAGAACTCTTCTGATTCGAACAGCTAGAATGATCGATCATCTAAATCATTCTAATTGCTCCCAAAATCCACCAGTGACACCTAGCAGTATATGGTGGCAACCCATCAGAGCTGAATGCGAACCTCTTGGTGCAGCTACCTGTGTGATTAAGTTCTTCTATCTTGAGCCCCGATCAGATTAGGGTTAAGGTGAACTCGTCAAACCCTAGTCTCTGTCATATGATGTAATCATTCGATTCGAGTCCAATGTGAAAATCTAAATAGAAAAACTCTTTCTATTATTTCACTCTGCCATGGCCATGGGCTTCTGGACTTGATTCTCATGATCATCATAGGGCTGCTCCTCTACCACCGAGGTAGATAGATTCCATCTTGATGCAATCCAGTTCCTACAATGAACATGCTATAGCCAACATACACCTCAGGGTTCCATATGGCTAGGAGACCGAGTAATGGTGTAGTCAAACTATAACACCCTCAAGGTGAACTGCCGATGCACCTCAGGTCAAAGAACCAGACACACTACTGCAGCATCGAGTCAGTCATTGACGAGAAGGTAGACTTCCTAATGACTACTCGAGGTGGTCATGCTCAGTGCCCTCGTTCTCTAACGAGTATCTGTACTCTCGCTCTGGTGTCTCCATATCGTAGACTCAAGACTCATCTACTAAAGAGAAGCGATTGTTTACCAACCTTCCGAATCAATCACCATCCTCGTGATGATCCTATGGTTGGGAGCATTTTATGAGTTAATAATGATTATTCATGTCTTAAATTTTCAACTCTTGAAAATATGAATTATCATTTTCATTAACTCAAAGGATGTATCATAGACACATGTGATAGAAAATAATCTATTTTATTGATTTTAGTCAAAATTATAATTTTGCCCCTAGAATTATATTATAAGTGTCAGCCAATTCTGGCTTCTAGGGCACGTATATGTAACACTATCAAAGTATGGGTATGTCTATATTATGAAGCAAAAATCTATGTCATTTGAAATATTCAAATAATTCCATACTAAAGTAGAGAAACAAATAGATAAAAGTATTAAAATTCTTTGATTAAGTCGAGGAGGTGAATATCTTACTGGTGAGTTTATGATATATCTGAAAGAAAATAGAATTCTCTCCCAATGGGTCCCTCCTGATATGCCATAGCATAATGGTGTGTCAGAAGCGAGGAATCTATTCTTATTGAACATGACTCGGTCCATGATGGGCTTTGCAAGTCTATCGATCTCCTTTTAGGGATATGCACTAAAGTTGGCTTGTTACATGTTGAATAAAGTTTCGAGTAAGTCTGTAAGTAAAACTGAAGGAAAATTCTGATTTTTCAAACCAGGTTCGTTCGGATCTGATCGGATCAAGAGATATATTTTAAAATTTTTTTTCTTTGATCTAAATTAGATCTAGGATGTTTCAGATCTAATTTTTATTATTCTAATAATTAAAATAAAATATAGATAAATTAAATCAGATTTAATTTACCTTGATGTAGGGTAATCCAATTATCCATTGATGATCCTATAAGCAGCGGAAGGTTCTGGATCTAGCCATGCAAGTGCCTGGCCTCTACCAGTATCCACTCAGACTAGATCTAGAGATCCTCTTCTTCTCTATCATGTCTCCAAAAATTAGATCTGAATCTGATCTGGAGGATCTTCAAAACTCTTTTGAAGATCAGCAGTCGTCCTTTGCAGCAGCGCAGCCTTCTTAGCTTTCTGATCGCCTTTCTCTGATCTAGATTCGCACCAACTGAGATCCCAAACTTCTTTGGGCATGGAGAGGAGAAGGAGAAGATGAACTTGGCATGGAGGAGGAAGAGAGAGGCAGCTTGGGGTGCAGAGAATTATTCTCCTCTTTGAGTTGGGCGTAGGATCTTATTTATAGACTATGCGTGATCCAACTCCTCTTCCCAACCAATCACAACTCTTTGTGAAATTAGATCTAAATCTGATTGGTTGGAAAATAGAGTCCCCTGGATTCCTCCTTAGAGGGTGCCTAAGACCAGTCAAAGTTGGATTCTTAGGAGAACTCTAATTGGAATCCAAAAGGAGATGGAGTCCTTGTCCAACAAGGACTCCTAGGCGCCTCCAACTTGGGCTCACGCCACCCTTGGCGTGCGCCCTTCCTCCTTGCCAGGTTCTGGCAGGGGGACAAGGCCCCCACCAGCTCTCCAATAGGTGCATGACACATGTGGTCAAAAGTCAAAGTGTCAATGGTCAACGTTTGACCAGTCAAAGGTAGACTTTTGACCAAAGTCAAAGAACAAGAAATGGCAGGTGACCAAAAATGGCAGGTAATGTCTTACAAAATAAGACAACCTTTTCTGACTTGGACAACCTCCAGTCAGACCATATGAAGGCCTCTGATTGAGCACAAACTCCTTTGGCTCAGTCAGGACAACTTATTTATGATAGTAAAAGAAGAACGTTAGGTTCAATCGAGTGCTAGCACGATTTTTCTTGAACCTAATTGAATCTCATTCAGATCAATTGAACTAGATCAGTTCAATTGATGATCACCAGATTCAAACCCTTGTTTGTGTGACCCAGTTAGGTTCAGTTCTGTATGGTAATGGGATATGTCATGATCTCTATCATCGACATCATCGAAACTCCTTTCGATGGATCAGAACTCTTCTGATTCGAACAGCTAGAATGATCGATCATCTAAATCATTCTAATTGCTCCCAAAATCCACCAGTGACACCTAGCAGTATATGGTGGCAACCCATCAGAGCTGAATGCGAACCTCTTGGTGCAGCTACCTGTGTGATTAAGTTCTTCTATCTTGAGCCCCGATCAGATTAGGGTTAAGGTGAACTCGTCAAACCCTAGTCTCTGTCATATGATGTAATCATTCGATTCGAGTCCAATGTGAAAATCTAAATAGAAACTCTTTCTATTATTTCACTCTCTGCCATGGCCATGGGCTTCTGGACTTGATTCTCATGATCATCATAGGGCTGCTCCTCTACCACCGAGGTAGATAGATTCCATCTTGATGCAATCCAGTTCCTACAATGAACATGCTATAGCCAACATACACCTCAGGGTTCCATATGGCTAGGAGACCGAGTAATGGTGTAGTCAAACTATAACACCCTCAAGGTGAACTGCCGATGCATCTCAGGTCAAAGAACCAGACACACACTACTGCAGCATCGAGTCAGTCATTGACGAGAAGGTAGACTTCCCTAATGACTACTCGAGGTGGTCACGCTCAGTGCCCTCGTTCTCTAACGAGTACCTGTACTCTCGCTCCGGTGTCTCCACACCGTAGACTCAAGACTCATCTACTAAAGAGAAGCGATTGTACACCAACCTTCCGGATCAATCACCATCCTCGTGATGATCCTATGGTCGGGAGCATTTTATGAGTTAATAATGATTATTCATGTCTTAAATTTTCAACTCTTGAAAATATGAATTATCATTACCATTAACTCAAAGGATGTATCACAGACACTAAATACACATATGTGATAGAAAATAACCCATTTTATTGATTATAGTCAAAATTATAATTTTGCCCCTAGAAGTGTATTACAAGTGTCAGCCAATTCTGGCTTCTAGGGCACATATATCTAACAATCTCCCACTTGTCCTAAAGCCAATTGGCTACAAGTCTAAGTCCCATCTTCTCAAGGTGGGCTTCGATCTTCTGCTGGCCCAACGGCTTTGTAAGTGGGTCTGCCACATTATCTGCGGAGTTGACTCTCTTGACCTCAACGTAACCCTTCTCAAGGTAATCGCGGATGAGATGGTATCGCCGCTCAATGTGCTTGGATTTCTGGTGAGACCTCGGCTCCTTAGCAAGGGCTATGGCGCCATTGTTGTCGCAGTATAGAGGAATGGCATCTGATGGCATTACTCCAATTTCTGCAGCAAACTTCTTGTACCAGAATGCTTCCTTTGCAGCCTCTGATGCAGCGATATATTCTGCTTCCATGGTGGAATCTGCTATCACAGTTTGCTTGGAACTCTTCCAGCTGACAGCTCCACCATTGCACACAAACAGACTTCCAGATGTCGACTTTCGATCATCTATATCGGACATGAAAGTCCGAGTCTGTGTATCCCTGGACTTGGAGTTCTCCATTACCAAAGACCAACATCATATCCTTAGTTCTTCTTCTCAAGTACTTAAGGATACATTTCACAGAAGTCCAGTGTTCTTCACCTGGATTTGACTGATATCTGCTTGTGACACTCACAGCATGGGCTATATCAGGTCGTGTACATAGCATGGCATACATGAGGCTCCCTATTGCAGAAGCATAAGGGATCTTGCTCATGCGTTCTATTTCCTCAGGTGTGCTGGGGCACATCTTCTTGGAAAGATGAATACCATGTCTGAAGGGTATTAATCCCCTCTTAGAGTTTTCCATACTAAACCTCTTTAGTACTTCCTCTATGTACATCTTCTGTGAAAGTCCTAGCATCCTATTCGGTCTATCCCTATAGACCTTAATTCCTAGAATAAAGGATGCTTCACCTAGGTCTTTCATGGAGAATTCCTTGGACAACCACATCTTGACTGATGTCAACATGGGAATATCATTCCCAATAAGGAGGATGTCATCCACGTACAATACGAGGAAGACAACAGCGCTCCCACTGACCCTTTTGAAAACACATGGTTCCTCTTCATTTTTGATGAAACCAAACTTTTTGATCACATCATTGAAACGAGTGTTCCAGCTCCGAGATGCTTGCTTAAGTCCATATATGGACCTTTGCAGCTTGCAAACCTTGTGATCAGTATCACTGGATGTGAAACCTAGCGGCTGTTCCATATAGATATCTTCCTCAAGATATCCATTTAGGAATGCCGTTTTCACGTCCATTTGCCATATTTCATAATCGAAATAGGCTGCAACAGCAAGCAATGTGCGGATGGATTTTAGCATAGCTACTGGGGAAAAGGTATCCTGATAGTCAATGCCTTCGCGTTGACTATAACCTTTTGCCACCTAGTCTAGCCTTGAATGTCTCCACATTCCCATCTGCACCAATCTTTCTCTTGAAGATCCATTTACACCCAATAGGTACTATACCTTCTGGTGGATCTACCAAGGTCCAGACTTGGTTTGAGTGCATCGAGTCAATCTCTGACTTCATTGCCTCAAGCCATTTCTCGGAGTCGATATCTGATATCGCCTCGTTGTAGGTTTTGGGATCATCACCATGAGCACCATTACCTATGAGGAACATTTTTTCTCTACATCCTCTGAAATAATACCTAAGTATCTTTCAGGGGGACGGGAAAACTCTTTCCGATCTACGAGGTGGAGGAGGTAGTGTTCTTATTGGCTCAACCTGATTTGGTTCCACTTGGTCCTTAGCTCGTTCTGCTTGTGAGACTTTCTCATCAAGCTTAATCTGCTTTCCAATGCCACTATCTTGAATAAACTATTTTTCAAGAAATATGGCATGTCGACTCACAATCACATTGTGGTCTTCTGGAATGTAGAAATAGTATCCTAATGACTCTTTAGGATATCCTATGAATCGAGCTCTAAAGGACCTAAACTCTAACTTGTCCGCTTGTTGTCTTTTGACATAAGCCGGACAACCCCAAATTCTGAGATGACTCAGACTTGGTTTCTTACCGTGCCATATCTCATACGGTGTGGTAGGAACGGTTTTAGAGGGAACCCTATTCAGTAAGATAGATTGAAGTTAATAATGAATGTCCCCAAAGAAAATCAGGGAGGTCTGTGAAGCTCATCATGGATCGAACCATATCCAATAGAGTCCGATTTCTCCGTTCTGAAACCCCGTTGAGTTGAGGTGTTCCTGGTGGAGTCCATTGAGAGACTATGCCATTTTCCTTAAGATAGTCTAGGAATTCCCGGCTAAGGTATTCACCTCCTCGATCTGATCGAAGAACCTTAATGGGTTTTTCCAGTTTGTTTTTCTACTTCATGTCTGAATTCTTTGAACTTTTCAAAAGCTTCAGACTTGTGTCTCATAAGATACACATACCCATACCTAGACAGATCATCGGTAAAGGTAATGAAGTAGACAAAATTGCCTCTAGCCGGCACATCAAATGGGCCGCACACATCAGTATGTACTAGGGCAAGGAGATCTGTGGCCCTCTCCCCATGTCCAACAAAAGGGAGTTTAGTCATTTTGCCTTGAAGACAAGATTCACAAGTTGGATATGACTCAAAAGTCAATGGACTCAATAGCCCATTTTTCTCCAATTTGTTAATCCTATCTTCTGCTATATGACCTAATCTCAGGTGCCATAGATATCTGTCGTTTGGACTATCCCTAGGTCGTTTGGCATTCACGTTTTGCTCGATAGTTAAAATAGGTACATCAATATGCAAGCTGATAAAGACCATTAATAAGGAAACCATTTGCAATTTTATTTCTTTCATAAAGAATGTTACAATGGTCCTTAAAGAAGGTGATCACATAACCTTCTTGTGCTAAGCATGAAACAGAAATCAAATTCCTGCTAGCTGCAGGCACATAATAACAGTCTTTTAAAACTAAGTCTAAACCAGATGGTAATCGAAGAGGGTATGTTCCCACGGCTACTGCAGCAACTCTTGCTCCATTACCGATGCGTAGGATCATGTCTCCATCCCTCAGCCTCCTGCTATCCTCAAGACCCTGCATAGAAGTGCACAGATGAGCACTAGAACCAGAGTCAAGCACCCAACTGGATGCAGAAGAAACCGTAAGGTTAGACTCAATAACGAGCATACCTCCAGAAGGACCTTCCTTCTTGTTCTTTCAGGGTGGCCAGGTAAGTAGGGCAGTTCCGCTTCCAATGGCCGTCGCTGTTGCAATGGAAACACTTTCCTTTGCCATCGGCCTTCTTCTTCGGTTCTGCCTTCTTCTTCTTTGATCCTTCCTACCTTTTGCTTTTTCACAGACTTCTTTTTCTTTCCATAAGACTTTCTTTTGGAAGAAGTCCGTTCCATAGCAAGAACTGAGCCTTTAGAACCTTTCATAGAAAGCTCAGCGGTAACCAGCATATTCATTAACTCGGCCAAGGAATTTTGAAGTTTATGCATGTGGTAATTCATGATGAATTGCCCATATGCATCAGTCAAGGATTGCAGAATAATATCGTTCTGCAGATCCAAGTCCAACTTCACACCGAGCTTCTCAAGCTCTTCCATGTCCTTGATCATTGTCAGACAGTGATCTTGGACTGACTGCCCATCACGCATCTTAGCCTTAAAAAGTCATTTTCGTGACTTGATATTTGGCTGCGCGACTCTGTTCACCAAACATCTCCTGCAGGTGAGCCAACATTTGGCGAGCAGTCCCGATATCTTCATGTTGGCGCTGGAGCTCATCAGACATCGAGCCCAACATGTAGTATCTGGCCTTATTATCTTCGTCAATCCATTTTTCCAGAGACGCTCTCTGTTCAGTGGATGGACGAGCTGGTAAGGTGGGAGGGTCCTGGTCCAAAACATGTGTTAACTTCTCTGAACCCAAAATAATTTTGTAGTTCCTGAGCCAATCTTTATAATTGGGTCCAGTCAGTCTATGTGTGTCCTAGGATACGTGCCAATGGGTTGGACGCAGACATTTTCCTGTAGAGAGTCAAAGATTCTAGTTAGATACTGTAATTTTGACTTGACCAATTTGTTTAGGAAATTTTATTTTTAAACAAATTAGCTCCCACTATTTTCTCGGATCCCTACACTCCCTCTGTAGAGATGCGAAAATCTCCACGATTGATGATTTCTAGTGGGTGGTGCGGTCTCACCAACTGACTCATCACCTCACCTAACAGTTATTGGTGATGGGTTAGCCAATGAGTGAACAACTCTTGTTCAATGATTCTCTAATCATGGTGCACCCAAACTTGGTCTCTAATTCATGAATCTCACCGTATCCGGAATATTGATCCACTCCTTAGTTAAGTCAGACCCACCATTTGCATAGACTGGGTTCCTAATTGAGTCTCTCACCGTATCCAAAATATTGAGCCCAACTCATCCTCCAGCCCATAGCATCCAATGCCTAATAGACATGGTTGCATCTTCCCGGTGCAACTGAGCCACTGTATCCAGCCGAGAACAATCAACCCCGGGAAGGGCCCGCACATCTACAATGGTGGAAGACCTCAGACTTAATCTTTTCTTAGGGAGAATTGATTCAGGTCTCATTAAACTAGACTTGGCTTAGTCATAACAATTATGACTAACCTAGTGGCATGGGTTAGCTCGGATTATTGACCACCTCAGATCAGAACTGTGTCAACAGATATGGCCAGGTAAGTGAGACCGGTGGAAGGAATATGCCATTAACTCGCACAAGAACGCATTCAGGTCGAGTAGCTTCCAATTAAAAACCAGTCGGTCGTCTGTGCCAAACTTACCTTAGACACCAAATTGTTGAGTCAGAACCAATTGGGTTAGCCTACAATCCAGACTCTAACCTCTGAGCCTAATTAGGTCTTGCTTGATCGTGACTCGATCTTGACCCAGACTTAATCCTATTAGGCTGGTCAATTTAAGCATTGTTGATCCCATCTAACCAACTCTTGATTCGGTTTGATCAACCGCTTAGACCTAATTGAGCTACCCAAGCCCGAACCCAGTATTATGAATATGTCTTAGATCTGAAATTCTCAATTTTAGACCTAATTAATATTCCATAAACTTAATTCTTAATTAAGTTGGGTTCATAAACAAAATATGCACAATAAATCCTAGGGTTTCAGGATCTAGGGTTTTGCAGAAAGTAAGTTTTGGGTTTCTGATTAAGGACGAACACGCAGCACCCCTACACGTCATAAGAACACCCCATCGAATGGGAAGAGAGGGCCTTTAAACCCTTCTTCGTTCTTATGACCGGACGGCCAAGAGGAACGCCTTAATCAGGAACATGTCAATACTACAAAACAGTTATAGATCTATATCATATATCTCATATACAAATTTAGATCTAATCAATGGCATATTTTGCATACATCTCATGTATCAAATCATGCATATTTTCAGATCTAAATTATCTCATAATAATCTAAAAAATTAGATTTAAATTGATCTAATCAAAATAAATTCTAATCTAGACAATTATGTAGAACTATTCTACAACTAGTCTAGACATGCATCATATCATATCTCATATGATATTTAAAATTAAATAATTTTTATTTGCTATTTTTTCAGATGTTATTATAACACTTATAATATCAAAAAATAGTAAATAAGAAGATCTAAAATATGATTTAATCAGATTAAATCAAAGACATGCAAAACTATTCTATAGAACTATTCTATTCTAGAACTAGTCATGCATATCTTCATAATCTTAGATCCAAATCATTTAATTTTAATTTTTCTGATTTCAGATCTGATCACATCTCATGTGACATCTGAAATCACTTATTTTTTCTAATTAAAATAAAATTTAAAATCAGATCTAAACAATTTTAGAACCATGGCTCTGATACCAGTTGAAGGGAAAATCCTGATTTCCCGGTCCAGGTTCGTTCAGATCTGATTCAGATCAAGAGATATATTTCAAAAATTTTTCTCTTTGATCTCAATCAGATCTTGATATTTTCAGATCTGATTCTTATTATTTTAATAAAATAAAATAAAAATAAGATAAATTAAATCAAATTTAATTTACCTGATTTGGGTAATCCTATTACCCTGTAGATGATCCTGATTGCAGCGGAAGGTTCTGGATCTCTAGCCACGCAAGCGCCTGGCCTCTACCGGTATCCACTCGGGTTGGATCTGGAGATCCTCTTCTTCTCTATCACACCTCCAAAAATCAGATCTGGATCTGATCTGGAGGATCTTCAAAACTCTTTTGAAGATCTGCAGTCGTCCTTTTGCAGCAGCGCAGCCTTCTTGCTTTTGATCGCCTTTCTCTTGATCTGAATCGCACCAACCTAAGTCCAAAACACTTTTGGACGTGGAGAGCAAGGGGAGAAGAGACTATGGCATGGAGAAGGAGGGGAGAGGCAGCCTTGGGGCATGGGAAATTTCATTCTTCTCTGAATTAGGGTTGGGCGCAGGGTCTTATTTATAGACCTCTTGCTGTGATCCAACTCCTCTTCCTCTCAACCAATCACAACCCTTTGTGAAATCAGATCTAAATCTGATTGGTTGGAATAGAGACCCCTGGATTCCTCCTTAGAGGGCGCCTAAGACCAGTCAAACTGGATTCTTAGTAGAACTCTGATTGGAATCCAAAAGGGAGGATGGAGTCCTTGTCCAACAAGGACTCCTAGGCGCCTCCTACTTGGGCTCACGCCACCCTTGGGCGTGCGCCCTTCTCCTTGCCAGGTTCTGGCAGGGGGACAGGCCCCCACCAGCTCTCCAATAGGTGCATGACATGTGGTCAAAAGTCAAAAGTGTCAATGGTCAACGTTTGACCAGTCAAAGGTAGACTTTTGACCAAAGTCAAAGAACAAGAAATGGCAGGTGACCAAAAATGGCAGGTAATGTCTTACAAATAAGACAACCTTTTCTGACTTGGACAACCTCCAGTCAGACCATATGAAGGCCTCTGATTGAGCACAAACTCCTTTGGCTCAGTCAGGACAACTTATTTATGATAGTAAAAGAAGAACGTTAGGTTCAATCGAGTGCTAGCACGATTTCCTTGAACCTAATTGAATCTCATTCAGATCAATTGAACTAGATCAGTTCAATTGATGATCACCAGATTCAAACCCTTGTTTGTGTGACCCAGTTAGGTTCAGTTCTGTATGGTAATGGGATATGTCATGATCTCTATCATCGACATCATCGAAACTCCTTTCGATGGATCAGAACTCTTCTGATTCGAACAGCTAGAATGATCGATCATCTAAATCATTCTAATTGCTCCCAAAATCCACCAGTGACACCTAGCAGTATATGGTGGCAACCCATCAGAGCTGAATGCGAACCTCTTGGTGCAGCTACCTGTGTGATTAAGTTCTTCTATCTTGAGCCCCGATCAGATTAGGGTTAAGGTGAACTCGTCAAACCCTAGTCTCTGTCATATGATGTAATCATTCGATTCGAGTCCAATGTGAAAATCTAAATAGAAACTCTTTCTATTATTTCACTCTACCATGGCCATGGGCTTCTGGACTTGATTCTCATGATCATCATAGGGCTGCTCCTCTACCACCGAGGTAGATAGATTCCATCTTGATGCAATCCAGTTCCTACAATGAACATGCTATAGCCAACATACACCTCAGGGTTCCATATGGCTAGGAGACCGAGTAATGGTGTAGTCAAACTATAACACCCTCAAGGTGAACTGCCGATGCATCTCAGGTCAAAGAACCAGACACACTACTGCAGCATCGAGTCAGTCATTGACGAGAAGGTAGACTTCCTAATGACTACTCGAGGTGGTCACGCTCAGTGCCCTCGTTCTCTAACGAGTACCTGTACTCTCGCTCCGGTGTCTCCACACCGTAGACTCAAGACTCATCTACTAAAGAGAAGCGATCGTACACCAACCTTCCGGATCAATCACCATCCTCGTGATGATCCTATGGTCGGGAGCTGTTTATGAGTTAATAATGATTATTCATGTCTTAAATTTTCAACTCTTGAAAATATGAATTATCATTACCATTAACTCAAAGGATGTATCACAGACACTAAATACACATATGTGATAGAAAATAACCCATTTTATTAATTATAGTCAAAATTATAATTTTGCCCCTAGAAGTGTATTACAAGTGTCAGCCAATTCTGGCTTCTAGGGCACATATATCTAACAAAAATACATTAGTATGAAGAGGTAGTATCCCACTAGGACTAATATACTTGCAACTTAAACATAACTACTATCGACAAGTTATATGGTTCAAAAACAAAAAATATCTACTAGAAAAACAAAAGTTGTTTGTCAATAATAAAGCAACCTTTTTGGAAAAGGAGTTCCTTGGGAAAAACTAGTGCTTCCAAGGTTTAACTTAAGAACATTCGATAGATAGAAGAACCAACACCAGTGACTAAACATGAATTGGATTTGATATGATCAAATTCGAAATCCAGTGTAGAGCCATCCTTAAGGCGATCTAGTAGGGTACTGCATCAGTCAGATAGATACTGAAGTTTCTTGATCTAGAATGATGATCCCATCGAGCTCGATGAGGATGATGAAGATCCTATCACCTATATAGGTGCTATGCAGAGATTTGATTTTGAGAAATGGCTGAAAGTAATTAGATCCGAAATGGAGTCCATGAAGGTCAATAATGTATGGATATTAGTTGATCTACCTGAAGGGATAAAATTCATAGAGTGTAAGTGGGTCATCAAAAGAAAAAAAGATGCAAACAGCTAGATGTAGACCTATAAAGCCCATCTAGTTGCTAAGCGATATCATCAGCGTTATGGTATTGACTATAATGAAATATTTTCACCTATAGCAATGTTGAAATTCATTTGGATCATGCTTGTGATATCTACATATCTGGACTATGAGATCTAGTAGATAGATGTAAAAATAGCTTTCTTAAATGGAGAGCTAGAAGAAGAGGTGTATATGATATAATTTAAAGGTTTCACATCCTCAGATGAGTCTAAGGTATGCAAGCTTTAGAGATCCATCTATGGATTGAAGCGAGCATCTTGGAGTTGAAACATGCATTTAATAGCATGATTAAAAAGTATGGCTGCATTAAGAATGAAGAGGAACCCTGCATCTACAAATAGATTAATGGTCTAGTGGTTGTATTTCTTATTCTATATGTGGATGATATTTTCTTAATCGAGAATGATGTTCTTGCATTACGAGGAATAAAGGTATGGTTATCATCACAGTTCTCCATGAAGGACTTGGGAGAAGAATCCTGCATCCTAGAGATGAAGATCTATAGGGATATATCTAAAAGGATGCTTGGATTATCCCAGTCCACGTATATTGATACTATGCTAAAGCAGTTCAGTATAGAGAATTTCAAGAAAGGCTATCTTTTGATAAATTATGGAATTTCTCTCTTGAAGAAGAATTATCTGACAACGCTTCAATAGAGAGAGCATATGAGTAGAATATCATATGTTTTAACAATGGATTCTATAATGTATGCCATGATATGTATGAGACTAGATATGGTATACTCACTAGGAGTAGTGTACAGATACCAATCTGATCCAAGAGAGAATCATTAAAAGGTTGCTAAAACCATCCTTAAGTATTTAAGAAATACTAAGGATCAATGGTTAGTCTATGGAAAATCTGATTTGAAATTTATGGAATGCACTGATTCCAACTTTCAATCAGATCATGGTGATAGCAAAAATATTTTGAAATTTGTATTTACCTTTAATGGTGGTGCAGTTTATTGAAAAAGTTTCAAACAGCACACCGTCATCGATTCAATATGCAAGGTAAAGTATATTATTGCATCAGATGCTGTAAAAGAAGCTGTATATTTATGAAAGTTCATCAGTGAGCTCGGAGTGGCACCCTTTATTGATGATCTAGTTTTGTTGTATCGTGATAGTATTGGAGCTATATCTCAAGCGAAAGAATCAAAGGTACATCAGTGTACAAAGTAGATTCTATGTCGCTACCACTTTATACGAGAGATCATGGAATGAGATGACATTGACCTTCAAAAGCTCAATCAAAAGAAGAACTTAGCCAATCCATTCATTAAAGCCCATATGGTTAAGAAGTTTAAGAAAAATAAATCGAAGATGGGAATTTGATACGGTACCGATTGGCTTTAGTCCAAGTGAAAGTGGTTGAGAATTGTGTCCCAAATCTAATTATTTAGCTTGTAGATGATTGAGATCATTTTTGTATATGTGTATGAATCATTCAATAATAAAATTTATTTGGCATATTTCATCGTAAGATTGTACATCTTCTTAATCGAACTCTATTGTTATGATGAAAGTCCTTAGAACTGAATGAACAAACCTATTTTCCGGGTCAGGTTTGTTCAGATCTGATTGGATCAGAAGAAATATTTCAAAAAAAATTTCTCTAAGATCCTAATCAGATTTGAGACTCCTAAGATCTAATCTTATTAATTTGATAATAAAAATAAAAATAAAAATTAAATCTAATTTAATTATATCTTTATTTTGGATAATCCAATTATCCTATGATGATCCCAATATTTGCCTGAGGTTGTGGATATAGCCACGCAAGTGCCTGGCCTCTACCAGTATCCACTTGGATAGGATTTGAAGATCTTCTCCATTTCAATCAATCCACCAAAAATTAAATCTAGATCTGATCTTGAAGATCTTCAAAATGGCTTTTGAAGAACAACTATTGTCTCTTGCAGCAGTGCTGCCTTCTTTCTTTCCTAGCACGTTTCACTTGCTTGGATCGCACCTTCTTCATGCCCAAAGGCCCTTAGACATGGAGAGGAGAGAGAGGACCAAAGGGTGGCATGGAGAGGGAGAGGGGCTATGTGGCATGGGCCAAACATAGACAGGGTTTATATAGACCTTGCTGCACCATGCAGTGCCACATCATCCTAGCCAATCATGGCCCTCTATGCAATAAGATCTAAATCTGATTGGTGGGATGACATCATCTGATCTAATCAGATTAGAGACCCTCAAAACTCTTCTTAGGTGGTGCCAAGACTGGATTAAATAAGTCTTCTTGGTGCCACACAATTTAATCCCCTAAAGCAACCGGAGTCCCATCTATATGGGACTCCATCTTTTATCCTCATGGGGCGCACACCTAGGGAGGCATGCACCCCCTTCCTATCTACTTTTTAGCAGGGGGACAAGTCCACAGGTTCTCTCGTATGGGTGTATGACACATGGGCAGATGTCTAAGTATCCATGGTCAACATTTGACCAATATTCGAAGACAAGATTTAGGAGGTGATGGAAAATGGCAGGTGTTGTCTCAAATTTATCTCAGAAATTAAGACAACCCTTTTCTGACCTAGACAAGCTCTAGTTAGACTAAGTAAAGATTTCTGAGTGAGCCCAAACACATTTGGCTCAGTCGAGACAAGCATTAATGATTGATAAAGAAGAACATTAGGCTCAATCGTGTGCTAGCACGATTTTCTTGAACCTAATTGAATCTTATTCAAATTAATTGAACTGGGTTAATCCAATTGATGATATCCAGATCCAAATCCTTGTTTGTATGATCTAGTTAGATTCAGTTTTGTATGGTAATGGGATATGTCGCGATCTCGATCATTGACATCATCGAAATATCTTTCGATGGATCAGAACTTTTTTGATTCAGACAACTAGTATGATCGATCATCCAAATCATTCTAATTGCTCCCAAAATCCACCAGTGACACCTAGCAGCATATGGTGGCAACCCATCAGAACTAAAAGCGAACCTCTTGGTGCAGTTACCTATGTGATTAAGTATCTCTATCTTGAGCCTCGACTGGATTAGGGTTAAGGTGATCTCGTCAAACCCTAATTTTCGTCATATGAATTAATCATTCGATTCAAGTTCAATGTGAAAATCCTAATAGAAACTCTTTCTATTATTTCACTCTGCCATGGCCATGGGCTTATGGACTTGATTCTCATGACCATCATAGGGTTACTCCTCATCTACCGAGGTAGATAGATCCTCTATTGGTGCAATCCAATTCCTACAATGAACATGGTATAGCCAACATACACCTCAGAATTCTGAATGGCTAGGAGACTGAGTTATGGTATAGTCAAACTACAACACCCTCAAGGTGAATTACCGATGCACCTCAGATTAAAGAATCAGACACACTACTGCAGCTTCAAGCCAGTCATCGACGAGAAGGTAGACTTCCTCATGACTGCTCGAGGTGGTCACGCTCAGTGCCCTCGTTCTCTAATGAGTATCTGTACTCTTACTCCGATGTCTCTACACCGTAGACTCAAGACTCATCTATCTAAAAGAAGCGATCATACACCAACCTTCCAGATCAATCACCATCCTCATGATGATCCTACGGTCGGGAGCATATTATGAGTTAATAATGAAAATTCATGTCTTAAATTTTCAACTCTTAAAAATATAAACTATCATTACCATTAACTCAAGGCATGTATCATAGATACTTTCAAATACACACTGTGATAGAAAATAATTTATTTTATTATTTATAGTTAAAATTATAATTTTTTCCTTAGAAGTGTATTACAAGTATCAGCCAATCTGGCTTCTAGGGCACACATATCTAATAAACTCGCACTTGACCTAAAGCTAATTGGCTACAAATCTAAGTCCCATCTTCTCAAGGTGGGCTTCGATCATCTACTAACCTAACGGCTTTGTAAGTGATCTGCCATATTGTCTATGGAGTCGACTCTTTTAACCTCGACGTAATCTTTTTCAAGATAATCACGGATGAGGTGATATCGCTGCTCGATGTGCTTGTATTTTTGGTGAGACCTTGGCTCCTTATTAAGGACTATGGTGCCATTATTATTGCAGTACAGAGGAATGGCATCCAATGGCGTCACTTCAATATCTGTGGTGAACTTTTTATACCAGAATACCTCCTTCGTAGCTTCTGACATAGTGATATACTCTGCTTCCATGGTGGAATCTACTATCACAGTCTGCTTGAAACTCTTTCAACTGACAGCACCACCATTACACACAAATAAACTTTCAGATGTTGACTTTCGATCATCTATATCGAACATAAAATCTAAGTCTGTATATCCCTAGACTTGGAGTTATCCATTACCAAAAATCAACATTATATCCTTAGTTCTTCTCAAGTATTTAAGGATACATTTCATAGAAGTCCAGTATTCTTCATCTGGATTCGACTGATATCTACTCATGATACTCACAGCATGGGCTATATCAAGTTGTGTACATAACATGGCATACATGAGGCTCCCTATTGCTGAAGCATAAGGGATCTTGCTCATGCATTCAATCTCCTCAGTTGTGTTGGGACACATTTTCTTAGAGAAATGAATGCCATCTTTGAAGGGTACCAATCCTCTCTCTTTAGCACTTCCTTTATGTTCATCTTCTATGAAAGACCTAGCATCCAATTCGATCTATCTCTATAGATCTTAAGTCCTAGAATAAATGATGCTTCTTCTAGATCTTTCATGGAGAATTTCTTAGATAACCATATTTTAATTATTGTCAAGATGAAAATATCATTTCCAATAAGGAGGATATTATCCACGTACAGTACGAGGAAGATAATAGCACTCCCACTGACCTTTTTGAAAATACATGGTTCCTCCTCATTCTTGATGAAATCAAATAATTTGATCACATCATTAAAATAAGTATTCCAGCTCCGAGATGCTTGCTTTACTCCATATATGGACCTTTACAGCTTGCATACTTTTGCTGGAAATATGTGCTTTTTCCACATGGATCGGCATGGTCGTCGGTGATTAGCCAAGAAATCAAGAAAGTACTTCTTAGAGATCTCTGCAGAAGCACAATCAAATAAATCAAGGAATAGAGAAGAAGAGAAGAAGAGATTTTTAGGAGAAAAAAGCTTTTATTCAGTATATTTCAGCATAGTTACAACCTTGACCTATTTTTAGTATATATACTTTACAAAAGATCAAGCCCAAGCTTATAGAAAAACTCTCCAAACTTAAACAACCCACGTACACAAAATAATAACTCACGAAAAATGAGCCGGTCTAGTTTCAAACTGAGCCGGCTAACCTACAACTAGGTTGGCTCAGTCTGATATTGAGCCGACCCAATTGTGTACCGTGCCAATAGTTCAAAAATGCTACTTTCTATCTAAATTTTTTTCTAAGATCTAGCTGACCCAGTCCTGAACCGAGCCATCCCAGTTTCCAACTGAGTCGGCTCAGTCTCAAAGTGAGCCGACCCAGTTTTTGAACTTTACATTGAGACTGATTCTTCTTCCAGCTCGCTTTCATCTTTCCATGATCTATCTTCTCATATTTACAAGACCTGAGAGTACCACTTCTGAGTTCACATTCTCCACCTTGGTGCTTCTAAGTTCTTGTGAACTCATCTCTTCTCAATAGATCCATCCGTGCCATACATCTCTGAAAGCTATCTCTAGGAAGTACCTTCGTGAGTACATCAGACTGATTCTCCTTGGTATGGACCTTTATCAGTTTCACTTCACCTTCCTCCACCAACTCTCTGATCTTATGGTACCTCACATCTATATGCTTTGTGCGTACATGATAGACTGGGTTCTATGCCAACAATAGAGCTCTCTGACTATCACTGAATAGTGTAACCTTGCTCTGCTCCACCCCCAACTCATCAATCAGCCTCCTAAGCCAAAGGACTTCCTTTGCAGCCTCCATTATCCCAATGTACTCGACCTCTATGGTAGACAAGGCCATGATTGGCTGAAGGATTGATCTCCAAGACACTGGTCCACCATATACATAGAAGAGGTATCCAATAGTAGACCTCCTTATATCAAGATCACCAGCATAATTTGCATCAACAAACCCTTTCAGAGGACCTAAACTTTCACACATCTTCATAGATTGTTCTCCAAATCCTTCCGACTGCCCACCAAACCATAATCTCTTGTTCCATGCAGATATCTCAATATCCATTTTAATGCTTTTCAGTGTTCCTTTCCAGGGTTAGCCATATATCTACTAACCGTGCTCACAGCATGTGCTATATCTGGTCTACAGCACACCATAGTGTACATCACACTACCTACAGTATTTGCATAAGGGACTCATTTTATGTACTCTCTCTTCTCTTCTAACTGAGGGCACTATAACTTGGAGAGAGACATATGGCTCGACAATGGCGTATCTATAAGTTTGACCTTCTCCATCCCAAACTCTCCAAAACCTTCTGGACATACTTTCCTTATGACAAATGGAGCACTCCATTGCATCTATCTCTGCAAATCTTCATTCCAAGGATTTTCTCAGCTAGACCCAAATCTTTCATCTCAAATTCAGATGATAATGCCCTTTTCAACCTTTTCACAGCATCCATGCTTCTACTAGCTATGAGCATATCATCTACATACAATAATAGGTACAAGGCATCCTCTTCATCTATATCCTTGACGTAGATACAATAATCATGTTCACATCTGCTGAAACCCAGGCTCAAGACAAAGCTATCAAACCTTTGATACCACTGACGAGAGGATTGTTTCAAGCCATACAAAGACTTTCTGAGTAAACACACCTTTTCTTCAAATCCCATCTTCATGAAATCATCTGACTGCTTCATATAGATTCTTTCCTCCAAAGTCCCATGAAAGAAGGCCATCATCATGTCCATCTATTCCAATTCCATGTTATGCTGTGCCACCAATGATAGCAAAACTTGAATAGATGTATGACGCACCATAGGAGAGAAAATTTCTATATAGTCAATCCCTTCCCTTTGTGAGTATCCCTTTGCTACCAGCCTTGCTTTGAATCTGACTCCATCTTGTTCTGAAGGTGCTTCTTTCTTTGTGAACACCTACTTTGAGCCAATAGATCGAGCACCCTCTAAAAGATCCACTAGCTACCATGTCTGATTCTTCTCAAATGATTTCATCTCCTCCATCATAGCCTACATCTATGAATCATGATCCTCACTCTCCATATCCTCTGCATAATTCTTTGGATCTCTATTAGTAGTGATGAGTGCATAGGAGATAACCTCATCAATGCCATATCTGATCGATCTCCTAATAGTACACCGAGGCTTATGCAAAGCCACTCCCACTGGCACATCTCTGCCTGATGTCTGTGGCTGCTCCTACACATCAGTCTGAACTACCAGTCCTTCATGCTAATTTTCAATCTGAGACAATACTTTTTTGCTTAGCTCTACCTCAATAGGAACACTCCAGTAAGTGAATGTAACCTGCATGCCATCATTCTCTGACTGACCATCGTTGTTCACCTTTGTTTCTCTAGTTCCATCTATCCCAGACCTCCTTAAGATGCCTTCTTATCAAAGATAACATCCTTGCTGATCACTGACTTCTATGCTCGAGAGTCCCATAGCAGGTACCCCTTGACTCCTTGTGAATATCCTATGAATATCATCTTTTGAGATTTTGGATCCAATTTGCTCCTCTCAATTGCCTCCATATGTACATAGGCTGTGCAACCGAAGACTTTCAGGTGGCCAAGCTCCACCTTCTTCCTACTCCAAACCTCTTCTGGAATGCCTCCATTTATCTTATAATGAGGAGACCTATTCACAAGAAAATAAGAAAAGTTAGAGGATCACCCCAAAAGGACTTTAGGAGTAATGTCTACAACCTCAAACTCTGTGCCTTCTCGGTCAGTGTCCGATTCATCCTCTCTGCAACACCATTTTGCTGAGGAGTCATCGTCACTGTGTAATGGCGTTTGATGCCATTTTCCTCATAGTACCTTCTGAACTTTAGGCTAGTATACTCTCCTTCATTGTCCGACTCAGATACTTTACCTATCTTTCTGACTCCTTCTCTACTTCAGCTCTCTAGGCTCTAAATCAAAAAAATATCTCTAATTTTTCTCTGATTAGATAAACCCATACCTTCCTTGAGAAATCATCAATGAAAATAATAAAGTATTTTGCCCCACCTTTAGCTGATACAAGAGCTAGTCCCCACACAATCGAGTGCACTAAATCTAGTACTCCCTCACTGCGCTTGGTACTTTTGGCAAACTTCATCCTATGCTGTTTGCCAAAGATACATGGCTCATAAAGATCTATGCCCTCCTTCTTTAGGGCTGGGATCATACCTCTTCTGCTTAGTTCTATGAGCCCACGGTCACTCATATGATCTATCCGATAATGCCATTGTCGATATAAAATCTGCTCCTCCTGTGCCGCTGCTAGCATCTCTACACTATCATTTACCATTGAGTCTTTCATTTTGTAAAGATTGTTGCTCAGTCTTCTACCTCTCATCACCACCAAAGCTTCCTTAGAAATTTTCAGACATCCACTCCCAGCCTAGCTTCTAAAAGCATAACCCTACTCCTCCAAGTAGCCCAAAAAAATCAAATTCTTTTTTAACTCTAGTACATGCCTGACATTTGATAATGTACGAATGATCCTGTCATACATTCTCACTCTGATAGAGCCAATTCAAGCAACTTTGCACGAATGATCATCTCCAAGACTGACACTTCCACCATTGGCCTTCTGGTAGGTAGCAAACTACTTCTGATGAGAAGTATAGTGGTGCAAGCATGCTGAATCAAATATCCACATAGTATCGCACTCTATGGATCCATCTGATATAACTAGCAGATTTTTTCCACTGCTCATAGAAGCTGTGTCATCTTCCTTGCTGGCCTTTCCTTTTTTTGATCTCAAAAGGGGATAATCTCTCCTCAAGTGTCCAGGCTGATGACATTTATAATATTTCAATGTCATCTTCCTCTGATTGTGAGACTTTAACCTACCCTTGGATTTTTCTCATCTTCTCCTTTGATCTTTCCTATCTTTCGTTCACAGCCAAGATCTCAGACTTAGGATCTTTCTTGCAGATCTTCTTCTTTTGCTCAATTGATCTGAGCACACCAACAACCTCTTCATAGTTTAGGGTCTTCTTTCCATAAACTAGAGTTGTTATGAGACCATCATACGAACCTAGGAGAGAACATAATAGCAGTAATGCCCAATTCTCCTCATCGATCTTCACATCCAAACTCATCACCTCAGAACACACCTGATTGAACCTTTGGATATGTGTAACAGGATCTCTGCCTTTGGGCATCCTAAGACTATATAGCTATTTCTTCAACCATAGCTTGTTCATCATGTTCTTCCCCATGTATGTGTTCTCTAGTCTCTTCCAGAGCCCCTTTGTCATAGTCTCTATGCAAACCTTAGGCAAAACCTGATTGGCCAAGTACATCTGGATTGTGCTAAAAGCTCCAACTCTTTCCAATCCTCAGCACTGATCTTTTTTAGCCTTTCTTTTGTCAAGACCTTATAGATCCTCTGCTGAACCAACAAGTCCTTTACTCTTTGCTGACATAGGATAAAGTTTTCCTTATCATCGAACTTCTCAAAATCCATCTTGAATTTACTTGATCCCATGACTTCAAACAAGTCAAGAATAAATCCCTAACACCCTTCATGATCACACACCGATAAAACTACCCTTCACAGAAGATCTAACTAGCCCTGGATCCTCTTTCCAAACTTTTGTATCACCATTCCTCCATGTAAACAATCTTCACCTCAATCTAGAGACAACCATGAAGCAAACAAGAAGTTTTAGGATAAAACCTGGTGCAACAGATCCTAGATATAGTAAATCCTAGGTGTCTTCCTTCCTTCCATGCAATACTGCTCTGATACCAAATATTAGGAATATGCGCTCTTCCCATACGGATCGGCATGGCCGTCGGTGATTAGCCAAGCAATCAAGAAAGAACTTCTTAGAGATTTCTGTGGAAGCACGATCAAATAAATCAAGAAATAGAGAAGAAGATATTTTTGAGAGAAAAAAGATTTTATTCAGTATATTTCAGCACACTTACAATCTTGACTTGTTTCTAGTATATATAGTTTACAAAGGGTCAAGCTCAAGTACATAGAAAAACTTTCCAAATCAAAACAACCCACGTACACAAAATAATAACCCATAAAAACTGAACCAACCTAGTTTTAGACTAAGCCGGCTAACCTATGACTAGGTCAGCTCAGTCCATTACAGAGCTGACCTAGTTGTGTATCGTGCCAATAGTCCAAAAATGCTGCTTTTTATCTAAATTTTTCTCTGAGACCTAGCCGACCCAGTTTCCAACTAAGCTGGCTCAGTCTTCGAGTGAGCCGGCCTAGTTTCTGAACTTTACTATTAAGATTGATTCTTCTTTCAACTCACTTTCATTTTCCCATGACTTGTCTTCTCATGTTTATAAGACTTGGGAGTGCCACTTCTGAGCTCACAACTTTATGAACAACATCACTGGATGTGAAACCTAGTGGCTGTTCCATATAGATATCTTCCTCAAGGTATCCATTTAAGAATGTCATTTTCACATCCATTTACCATATTTCATAATCGAAATAGGCTGCAACAATAAGTAATGTGCGGATAAATTTTAGCATGGCTACTAGTGAAAAGATATCATGATAGTCAATTTCTTCATGCTGACTATACCTTTTTGCCACTAATCTAGCTCTGAATGTCTGCACATTCCCATCTGCACCAATCTTTTTCTTTTAGATCCATTTACACCCAATAGGTATTATTCCTTCCGGTGGATCTAACAAGGTCCAAACTTGGTTTGAGCGCATCGAGTCAATTTCTGACTTCATTGCCTCTAACCATTTCTTGAAGTCGATATCCGATATCGTCTCGTCATAGATTTTGCGATCATCATCATGAACCCTATTGCCTACGAGGAACATTTTCTCTACTTTCTTTGAAATAGTACCTAAGTACCTCTCAGAAGGATGAAAAATTCTTTTTGATCTATGAGGTGGAGGAGGTAGTGATTGTATTGGCTCAACCTAATTTGGTTCTATAGGGTCCTTAGCTCGTTGCTCTTGTAAGATTTTTTTCTCGAACTTGATCTTGTTTCCAATGCCACCATCTTGAATAAAATATTTTTCAAGAAAGATGGCATGCCAACTCACAATCACATTATGGTCTTCTGGAATGTAGAAATAATATCCAAATGACTCTTTAGGATATCCTATGAATCGAGCTCTAAAGGACCTATAGTCTAACTTGTCCACTTGTTGTCTTTTGACATGAGCCAGACAACCCCAAATTCTGAGATGACTCAGATTTGATTTCTTGCCATGCCATATCTCATACGATGTTGTAGGAATGATTTTAGAGGAAATCCTATTCAATAAATATATAGTAGTTAACAGACTATGTCCCCATAGAAAATCAGGAAGGTTTGTGAAGCTCATCATAGATCAGACCATTTCTAATAGGGTTCAATTTTTTCATTCTGAAACTCCATTGAGTTGAGGTGTTTCAGGTGGAGTCCATTGAGAGACTATGCCATTTTGCTTGAGATAGTCCAAGAATTTTTGACTAAGGTATTCACCTCCTCGATCTAATTAAAGAATCTTAATGGGTTTTCTAGTTTGCTTTTTAACTTTGTATCTGAATTTCTTAAACTTTTCAAAGGTTTTAGACTTGTGTCTCATAAGATACACATATCCATACTGAGATAAATCATTGATAAAGATTATGAAGTAGTCAAAGTTGCCTCTAGCCGACACATCAAATGGTCCGCACACATCAGTATGTACTAGGGCAAGTACTTTCGTGGCCCTTTCCCCATGTTCTACAAAAGGAAACTTTGTCATTTTGCCATGAAGACATGATTCACAAATTGGATATGACTCGAAAGTCAATGGACTCAATAGTTTGATTTTCTCTAATTTATTAATCCTATCTTCTGCTATTTGATCTTGCCCTAGGTGCCATAGAAACCTATCGTTTGGACTATCCCTGGGTCGTTTTGATCTTATGGCATTCACATTTTGCTCGATATTAAAGATAGATACATCAATATGTAACTGGTAAAGATTGTTAATAAGAAAATTACTTGCAATTTTATTTTTTTCATAAAGAATATTACAATGGTCCTTAAAAAAACTAATTACATAGCCTTCTTGTGCTAAACATGAAACAAAAATCAAATTCCTGCTTACAGTAGGCACATAATAACAATTCCTAAGTACTAAATCTAAGCTAGATGGTAGTTGAAGAGGATAGGTTCCCATAGCCACAACAGCAACTCCTGCTCCATTTTTTATGCGTAAATCTCACCATCCCTCAACCTCCTGCAATTCTTAAGACCCTGCATAGAAGTGCAAAAATGAACACTAGAACTAGAGTCAAGCACCCAACTGAAAGCAGAAGAAACCATAAGGTTAGATTCAATAACGAGCATACCTCCAGAAGGATCTATCTTCTTCTTATTCTTTAGGGTGGCCAGGTATGTAGGACAGTTTCGCTTCCAGTGGCCGTCAGTATTATAAAGAAAATACTTTTCTTTATCAACGACTTTCTTCTTCAACTCTGTCTTCTTTTTCTTTCCACCTTTTATCTTCTATTTTTTTATAGATTTTTTCTTCTTTCCAAAAAACTTTCTCTTGGAAGAAGTTTGTTTCATAGCAAGTACTGAGCCTTTAGAATCTTTCAAAGAAAGCTCAGCAGTAACCAGCATATTCATAAGCTCGACCAGAGTATTCTGATGTTTATGCATATGGTAGTTCATGATGAACTGCCCATACACATCAATTAAGGGTTGCAGAATTATATCATTCTATAGATTCTGATCTAACTTTACTCTGAGCTTGTAAAGCTCCTCCAAGTTCTTAATCATCATCAGATAATGATCATGGACTGACTGTCCATCATACATTTTAGTCTTAAATAGTTATTTAGTGATCTGATATTTGGCTGCACGACTCTGTTCACCAAACAACTCTTGCAGGTGGGCCAACAATTAGCGGGCAGTCTTGATATCTTCATGTTGGCACTGAAGCTCATCAGACATCGAGCCCAACATGTAGTATTTGGATTTATTATCTTCATCCATCCATTTGTCAAGAGACGCTCTCTATTCAATGGACGAACGAGCTGGTAAGGTGGGGGGATCTTGGTCCAATACATGAGTCAACTTCTTAGAATCCAAAATAATTTTGAAGTTCCAGAGCCAATCCTTATAATTGGATCTGGTCAGTCTATGGGTATCCAGGATACAGACTAGTGGGTTGGATGCAGACATTTTTCTTTTTTCTGTAGAGAGTCAAAGTTTTTAGTTAGATTTTATAATTAAGACTTGACTAATTTATTTAGGAGTTTGATTTTTAAACAAATTAGCTACTACTAATTTTTTGGATCCCTACACTCTTTTTGTAGAGATGCAAAAATCTTCATGATTACTAATTTCTAGTGGATGGTGTTGTCCCACCAACTGACTCATCACCTCACCTAACAGTTATTGATAATGGGTTAGCCAATGAGTGAACAACTCTTGTCCAATGATTCTCTAATCATGGTGCACCCAGACTTGATCTCTAATTCATGAATCTCACCATGCTCGGAATATTGATCCACTCCTGAGTTAAGTTAGATCCACCATTTGCACATATTGAATTTCTAATTGGGTCTCTCACCGTATCCAAAATATTAAGCCCAATCCATCCTCGAACCCATAGCATCCAATACCTAATAGACATGATTGCATCTTTTCGATGCAACTGAACCACTGTGATCAGCTGAGAACAATCAACCCCAGGAAGGGCCCGCACATCTACAATGGTGGAAGACCTTAGACTTAATCTTTTCTTAGGAAGATTTGATTTAGGGCTCTTTAAACTTGACTTGACATAGCCATAACCATTATGACTAACCTAATGGCATGGGTTAGCTCGTATTGTTAGCCACCTTAGATTGAAACTGGGCCAACAAATATGACCAGGTAAGTGAGATTGGTGGAAGGGATATGCCATTAACTCGATAAGAATGCATTCAAGTCAAATAGCTCCTAATTAAAAATCAGTCGGTCATATTTGCCAAACTTATCTTAGACACCAAAATGTTGAGTCAGAACCAATCAAGTTAGCCTACAAACCAGACTCTAACCACTGAGCCTAATTAGGTCTTAACTTGATCGATCACTTATGTGACTCAACCTTGACCTAGACTTAATCATATTAGGAAGTACTTTTGATCCCACCTAACCAACTCTTAATTCGCTTTGATCAACCGCTAGACCTAATTAGCTATCCAAGCTCGAACCCAATTTTATGAATATGTCTTAGATCTAAAAATTCTTAACTTTAGATCTAATATATTTTATAATCTTAATTTTTAATTAAGTTTAATATTCATAAATAAAATATATATATATAATCCTAGGATTTTAGGATCTAAGATTTTATAGAAAAAAAGTTTTGATTTTTGATTAAGGTCCAACGCACAGCACCCCTACACACCATAAGAACACTCCATCGAATGGGAGGAGAGAGCCTTTAAACCCAACTTCATTCTTATGATTGGACGGCCAAGGAGAACGTCTTAATCAGAAACATGATAAATCTACAAAACTAGTTAGATCTACATCATATATCACATATATAAAAATTAATCTAACTAAAAATATATTTTGCATACATCTCATGTATCATATCATGGATGTTTTTAGATCTAAATTATCTCATAAATATCTAATAATAAGATTTAAATTTGATCACATTAAATTAAAATTTATTCTAAAAATTTTGTAGAACTATTCTACAAGTAGTCTAAACATGCATCTATTATATCTCATATGAATAAATTAAATAAATTTATTTTTTATTTTTTAGATCTAATTATAATATTTGTAATATTATAAATATTAAATAAATAGATCTAAAAATTATAATTAATAAAATTAAAATTATGATCATGCTAGACTATACATAGAATAATTCTATTCCTAATCTAGTCATTCATCTCATACATCCTAGATCAAGATTATTTAATTTTTAATTTTTTAATTTTAGATCTAATAACATCTAATGTGACATCTAAAATTATCTAATTATTAGATCAAAAATAAATTAAAATTAGATCTAATGAATTATAGAACCTGGCTCTTATACCAGTTGAAGGAAAAAATCTATTTTCCGAGTCAGGTTCGTTCAGATTTGATTGGATCAAGAGAGATATATCAAAAAAAAAATTTCTAAAATCCTAATTAGATATAAAACTCCTCAGATCTAATCTTATTGATTTGATAATAAAAATAAAAATAAAAATTAAATCTAATTTAATTATACCTTTATTTTGGATAATCCAATTACCTTGTGATGATCCCGATGTTTGACAGAGGTTCTGAATGTAGCCACGCAAGTGCCTGGCCTCTATCGGTATCCACTCGGATAGGATCTAAGGATCTTCTCCTTCTTAATCAATCCTTCAAAAATTAGATCTAGATCTGATCTTGAAGATTTTCAAAATGACTTTTGAAGAACAACCGTTGTCTCTTGCAGCAGTGCTGCCTTCTTCCTTTTCTGGCGCCTTTCACTTGCTTGGATCGCACCTTCTTTATACCCAAAGGCCCTTGGGCATGGAGAGGAGAGAGAGGACCAGAGGGTGGCATGGAGAAGGAGGGAGAGGGGCTATGTGGCATGGGCTAAAGGCAGAAGAATTAAGGCACAGATAGGGTTTATATAGACCCTACTGCGCCATGCAATGCCACATCATCCTGGCCAATCACGATCCTTTGTGCAATCAGATCTCAATCTGATTGGTGGGATGACATCATCTAATCCAATCAAATTAGAGACTTTCAAAACTCTCCTTAGGTGGCACCAAGACTGGGTTAAACAAGTCTTCTTGGCGCCACACAATTTAATCCCCTGAAGCAACTGGAGTCCCATCTATATGGGACTCGATCTTTTATCCTCATGGGAAACATGCCTCCCTAAGCATGCACCCCCTTCCTGTCTACTTTTTAGCAGGGAGATAAGTCCCCAGGTTCTCTCCTATGGGCGCATGACACATGGGCAAATGTCTAAGTATCCAGGGTCAACATTTGACTAATGTCCGAAGACAAGATTTAGTAGGTGACAAAAAATGGTAGGTGTTGTCTAAAATTTATCTCATAAATTAAGACAATCCTTTTTTAATCTGGACAAGCTCCAGTTAGACTAAGTAAAGGTTCCTGAGTGAGCCCAAACATATTTGGCTCAGTCGAGACAAGCTTTAATGATTGATAAATGAGAACATTAGGCTCAATCGTGTGCTAGCACGATTTTCTTGAACCTAATTGAATCTTATTCAAATCAATTGAACTGGATTAATCTAATTGATGATATCCAAATCCAAACACTTATTTGTATGATCCAATTAGATTCTATTCCATATGGTAATGGGATATGTCGCGATCTCTGTCATCGACATCATTGAAATATCTTTCGATGGATCAAAACTTTTTTGATTCAGACAACTAGTATGATAGATCATCCAAATCATTCTAATTTCTCCCAAAATCTTTCAGTGATACCTAGCAGCACATGATGGCAATCCATCAGAACTAAAAGTGAACCTCTCGGTGCAGTTATCTATGTGATTAAGTTCCTCTATCTTGAGCCCCGATCGGATTAGGGTTAAGGTGATCTCGTCAAACACTAATTTTCATCATATGAATTAATCATTTGATTCAAGTTCAATGTAAAAATCCTAATAGAAACTCTTTCTATTATCTCACTCTGCTATGGCCATGGGCTTATGAACTTGATTTTCATGATCATCATAGGGCTACTCCTCATCTACCGAGGTAGATAGATCCCCTATTGATGTAATCCAATTCCTACAATGAACATGCTATAGCCAACATACACCTCAAGATTTCGAATGACTAGGAGATCGAGTTATGGTGTAGTCAAACTATAACACGCTCAAGGTGAATTATCGATGAACCTCAGGTCAAAGAACCAAACATGTTACTGTAGTTTTGAGCCAGTCATCGATGAGAAGGTAGACTTCCTTATGATTGCTCGAGGTGATCACACTCAGTGCCCTCATTCTTTAATGAATATCTGTACTCTCACTCTGGTATCTCTACACCGTAGACTCAAGACTCACTATCCAAAAGAAGCAATCGTACACCAACCTTTTAGATCAATCACCATCCTCATAATGATTCTACGATCGGAAGCATTTTATGAGTTAATAATGAAAATTCATGTCTTAAATTTTCAACTCTTAGAAATATGAACTATCATTATCATTAACTCAAGGGATGTATCACAGACACTTCCAAATATACACTATGATAGAAAATAACTTATTTTATTATTTATAGTTAAAATTATAATTTTATCTTTAGAAGTATATTACAAGTGTCAGCCAATCTGAATTTTAGAGCACGCATATCTAACAAGAACTACATCTAATGTGATAAAAGAGGTTTCATCATGTGGTTCTTAAACTTGTTTGTGAGCAAATGATATAGTATTAATAAGGATTGTATCGAGTATAGGTAATTATGTGCCATATGAGTTAGTTGTCCTCTTAACCAAGAAGTATGTTGACACTAATATAGTATACAGGTGGAATATGATATGCACTGAACGTGACCATTCTAGAGTACTCTACTATCAAAAGTATAATCTGAGGGAATATAGGTATAAGTATCCCATCGATCTGAGATTATTACGGTGACTAGCAAGCAACTCACTGTACTTTGATATCAAACTATTTGAATTTCTAATTCAGTGATGGAAGATTTTTGGATGTTTAAGTCGGTGTGTGGGTCAAGATGGGATTTAACCACTCCAAGTAAATTGGAAAGAATGTTTTAATATGTTTCAATTTATTAAAATCTTAGCCAAGGTGATCCATGCGAGAGTCACAGGATTGAGTAGGTTAAAATACTATAAAGATTACTGTTCAAGAGTTGACAATTAACTCTGATATTTTTCTAAGCATTATTGATCAAAGGCATGAATTTTATGGTAACCATATTTCAATAGGTTATGAATGTTACTTCAACTACATTCAACTCTATCCGGTCATCGGATACCATGGCTAGATGGTTACTTTAATTGGTATAGGAAGCTTATTCCCATGCTACTAGCTTAGTGTTCGAACCTATAGGATCACACATACAGAAGTTTTGATCCAATCAAGTGGTTAATTAATGATTATGAATCATTGAAGGGTTCAATTATTAATGTGATTGATAATTAATCTAATATAATTAATTAAAAAATAATTAATAATAGGATTATTAATTGACTCAATTTGATTGAGTTATGAGGGTTAGATCAAGTCTAATTGAATTAGATTCAATTAGGTCTTACCCGATTAGGTTGTTAGATAATCTAATTGTTAAGGAAGATGAGATTCTAATTTGATCAGATTTTAGACTCAATTAATCTATGATTTGATTAAGAGATTAGGAACCTAATTAGATTAGGTAAACTCATATGTTTGGGTTTAATTAAAGTTGTTTTGATTTGAACCAAACTAGATGAGAACCACAGAGTCCAAGTGGACTGCACTTGTTCCCTTGCACCTAGCCTTTATTACCACCCCCTATTCTCGACGCACAAAGGGGTTTGTGTGTGTGAGATCTTGATACCCAATCCCCTTGCTGCCCACTCTTTGATAGCGCTAGGGTTTGGTGAATTTTCAATTCAAAAAAGAGTTTGAATTAGACTTCGTTCTAATCTTCAACTTTATGTTTTTGCACTCTACATAAACAACCCTTGGTGAGACAAAGGGGTATGGGGTATGTTGAACAATCAGAAAATTCTAAGCTTTTGGACATAAGTAACCTAAAGAGAAAGTCTCTAGGCATAAGGCTTGGGGTGGCCATCCTTGGCATGTGAGATCTAAGGGAAGCTATTCCTCTATTGGGTGAGAGGCTAGGGTTTTATGAGAGAAACAAGAGAAGTCTATTCTCATGTATCAAATTCTCTTCTCCTTCTTCCTTGTTCTGCTAAGAAAGTCTTCATAAGGAGCTAGCACTCCAGGAGTTGATCGATCGGGCTTCGCATGGATACTCTTCGAGTCCATTCATGTATGCGGCTAAAGCAACGAATAGAATCTACAAGATGTTGCAATCTTCTACTCAGGTATGAGATTTGATCTCATATGTTAGATTTTATATGCACAATATCATATCATTGGTCTTGATAAAGGGTTTTATAGATTAGATCTAATGCATGTTTAGATTAAAGGGTTTAATCAAAAGTCTTATATTGTGTTATTTTTTAAAAAAAAATTAAAATCATGCATGAAAATCCCATGCTTCTCCAGCACATCAAGCACCTACATCTACTCCCCAAGCGATCTTCTTGGAAATTCCACTATAATGTACTCAAGATTATAGTTGGATAGTTATTCTAGGCTTACTATCCAAAAATTCAGTTGGTTTTAAATAGGTGCACCAACCTCAATCTTTACAAGCCTTTACCCAAGGTAAACAATCTAATTTTAAGGCTTGGATCAACCTATCCTCAAGTTTCAGATCTTTTGAAACTTGTTACACAAATGAAGAAAAGAATTTTAGTACAACAAGAAATGGCTCCTTGATTTGAGCAGATTTGTTGTCATGGAAGCTTGATTGTTATGTGCTTGAATGTTCGCAATTAAAGCTCTTGAATTGCTCTTCAATGATCTCACAAAAGTCAAAAGGAAGTAGGTTGGAAATAGATGAACTCTCTTGAAGACAATGAATGCTGAAATTTGAGCTCTTTTTCTATTAGAACAATGTTTTCTCTTTGTCCCTTTATTTCTTATATATTTTTTCTTTGAGTTTTAGCAAGTTTGATCAAGTTTGAACCCAAAAATAGCCATTTTTGACCATTAGAGCCAAAATATAGCTATTGGAAAAAGTTCTGGGTGAACAAGATCCTTTATAGAACTAGCTATTATTCCTTTTAGAGCCTTTGGAGTTGACTTGAAATGCCCTTGAGTCAGCTTAGTTTCAAATAGAGTTGGCTTAAATTTTTTGGAGTTAGCTCACTTGTAGAACATCGAGAAACATTTTTCTGTATATCCTGAGAGAGCCAGATTGCTTGATTTTGAGTTGGCTTGCCTGTAATTCGAGTTGACTCAAAATTGCTGTAAGTCGGCTCACCAACCTATTTCAAAAAATCTACTTTCTATTTTTCTGAGATAGCTGACTCAGCTCTCTTTCAAGTTGGCTCAACCTTGTTCCATTTCTCCATGCCAGTTCTAGAATGTGCCAAAGTCGACTCTATTCCATCTTGAGTTGACTCAAACTCTTCAAATGATTTTTTTATATGGGATTTGGCTCTAATTCATGTCTCATTAGCTCAAGATGTTCTCAATTGGTTTTAATCCTGTCTCAATAATGCTTTATATCTATAAAAATATTCTTGAGAAAACCTAAAAGATATTAGTATACTTTTTATGCTCTAATGTTTGGTTATTATCAAAATCATCCTTAGGGTCAACATTGACCATAGGGGAGGGCTATGGTAACTAATAAAAATAGTGAGTGACATGACTAGATAGAAGACCTTATCTAGTTATTGTTAGATATGTGTGCCCTAGAAGCCAGATTGGCTAACACTTGTAATACACTTCTAAGGGCAAAATTATAATTTTAACTATAAATAATAAAATAGATTATTTTCTATCATAGTGTGTATTTGAAAGTATCTGTGATACATCCCTTGAGTTATTGGTAATGATAGTTTATATTTTCAAGAGTTGAAAATTTAAGACATGAATTTTTATTATTAACTCATAAAATGCTCCCGACCGTAGGATCATCATGATGATGGTGATTGATCTGAAAGGTTGGTGTACGATCACTTCTTTTGGATAGATGAGTCTTGAGTCTACGGTGTAGAGACATCAGAGTGAGAGTATAGATACTCGTTAGAGAATGAGGGCACTGAGCGTGACCACCTCGAGCAGTTATGAGGAAGTCTACCTTCTCATCGATGACTGGCTCAAAAGCTGCAGTAGTATGTCTGGTTCTTTGACCTGAGGTACATCGATAATTCACCTTGAGGGTATTGTAGTTTAACTACACCATAACTCGATTTCCTAGCCATTCAGAATCCTAAGTGTATGTTGGCTATAGCATGTTCATTGTAGAAATTGGATTGCACCAATAGGGGATCTATCTACCTTGGTAGATGAGGACTAGCCCTATGATGATCATGAGAAACAAGTCCATAAGCCCATGGCCATGGCAGAGTGAAATAATAGAAAGAGTTTCTATTAAAATTTTTATATTGGATTTGAATTGAATGATTAATTCATATGACAAAAATTAGGGTTTGACGAGATCACCTTAACCCTAATCCGGTCAGGGCTCAAGATATAAGAACTTAATCACATAGGTAATTGCACTGAGAGATTTGCTTTCAGTTTTGATGGATTGACACCATATGCTGCTAGATATCATTGATGGATTTTGGAAGCAATTAGAATGATTTGGATGATCGATCATACTAGTTGTCTGAATCAGAAAAGTTCTGATCCATTGCAAGGTGTTTCGAGGATGTTGATGATAGAGATCGCGATATATCCCATTACCATACAAAACTGAACCTAACTGGATTACACAAATAAGGGTTTGGATCTAGATATCATCAATTAGATTAATCCAATTCAATTGATTTAAATAAGATTTAATTAGGTTCAAGAAAATTGTGCTAGCACATGATTGAGCCTAACATTCTCCTTTAATAATCATTAAAGCTTGTCTCGACTGAGCCAAATGTGTTTGGACTCACTTAAAAACCTTTACTTAGTCTAACTGAAGCTTGTCCAGGTTAGAAAAGGGTTGTCTTAATTTATGAGATAAATTTGAGACAACACCTACCATTTTTCATCACCTACTAAATCTTGTCTTCGAATATTGGTCAAATGTTGACTCTAAATACTTAGACATCTGTTCATATATCATGCACCCATAGGAGAGAACATAGGGACTTGTACCCTTGCTAAAAAGTAGATATGAAGGGGGTGCACGCCTAGGGAAGCACCCCATGAGGATAAATGATGGAGTCCCATATAGATGGAACTCTAGTTGTTTCAGGGGATTAAATTATGTCGCGCCAAGAAGACTTGTTTGACCCAGTCTTGGCACCACCTAAGAAGTATTTTGAGGGTCTCTAATCTAATTGGATCAAATGATGTCATTCCATCAATTAGACTTAGATCTAATTGCATAAAGGGCCATGATTGGCTAGGATGATGTGGCACTGCATGGCGCAGTAGGGTCTATATAAACTCTGTCTGCGCCTAGAATTTAATTCTTTTGCCTTTAGCCCATGCCACATAATTCCTCTCCCTCCTTCTCCATGCCACCCTCTGGTCTTCTCTCTCCTCTCCATGCCCAAGGGACTTTGGGCACAAAGAAGGTGCGATCCAAGCAAGTGAAAGGTGCCAGGAAAGGAAGAAGGCAATACTATTGCAAGAGACAACAGTTGTTCTTCAAAAGCCATTTTGAAAATCTTCAAGATCAGATCTAGATCTAATTTTTGGAGGGTTGATTGAGAAGAAGAAGATCCTCAAATCCTGCTTGAGTGGATATCGGTAGAGGCCAAGCACTTGCGTGGCTACGTCTAGAACCTCAGGCAAACATCGGGATCATCACAGGATAATTGGATTACCCAAAATAAAGATATAATTAAATTAGATTTATTTTTTTATTTTTACTTTTATTATTAGATTAATAAGATTAAATCTGAAGAGTCTCAGATCTAATTAGAATCTTAGAGAAAATTTTTTTAAAATATTTCTCCTGATCCAATCAGATTTGAACGAATCTGACCGAGAAAATAAGTTTTTTCCTTCAACTGGTATCAGAGCCAGGTTCCATAATTCATTAGATCTGATGTTAATTTATTTTTAATCTAATAATTAGATTATTCAAATTTCATATTATATGTGATTAGATCTAAAATCAAAAAATTAAAAATTAAATAATCTAGATCTAAGATGTATGAGATGCATGATTAGACTAGGAATATAATTATTCTATGTAGTCTAGCATGATCAAAATTTTAATTTGATTAATTATAATTTTTTAGATCTATTTATTTATTATTTTCTTAATATTATAAATATTATAATTAGATCTTAAAAAAATAAATTTATTTAATTTGTTCATATGAGATATGATATATGCATTTTTAGACTAGTTGTAGAATAGTTCAACAAAATTTTCTAGAATAAATTTTAATTTGATATGATTAAATTTAAATATTATTTTTTAGATATTTATGAGATAATTTAGATCTAAAAATGTGCATGATATAATATATGAGATGTATGCAAAATATGATTTTAGTTAGATTAATTTGTATATATGTGATATATGATGTAGATCTAACTAGTTTTGTAGATTTATCATGTTTCTGATTAAGGCATTCCCCTTGACCGTCCAGTCATAAGAATAAAGTAAAATTTAAAGGCCCTCTTCTTTCGTTCGATGGGATATTCTTATGGTGTGTAGGGGTTCTGTGCGTTCGACCTTAATCAGAAATTAAAATTTATTTTCTGCAAAACCCTAGATTCTGAAACCTTAAGATTTTATATACATGTTTTATTTATGAACCCTAAATATAATTAAGAATTAAGATTATGAAATATATTAGATCTAAAATTGAGAATTTTTAGATCTAAGATATATTCATAAAATTGGGTTCGGACTTGGGTAGCTCAATTAGGTGTAGCGGTTGATCAAACCGAATCAAGAGTTGGTTAGGTGGGATCAAGAGTACTTAAATTAACCAGCCTAATAGGATTAAGTTTGGATCAAGGTCGAGTCACATGAGTGATCGATCAAGTTAAGACCTAATTAAGCTCAGCGGTTAGAGTCTAGATTGTAGGCTAATTCGATTGGTTCTGGCTCAATATTTTGGTGTCTAAGGTAAGTTTGGCAGATATGACTAATTGATTTTTAATTAAGAGCTACTCGACTTGAATGCATTCTTATCGAGTTAATGGCATATCTCTTCCATCGATCTCACTTATCTAGCCATATTTGTTGACCCAGTCCTAATCTAAGGTAGCTAACAATCCGAGCTAACCCATGTCACTAGGTTAGTCATAATGGTTATGGCTATATCAAGTCAAGTTTAAAGAGACCTAAATCAAATCTTCCTAAGAAAAGATTAAGTCTAAGGTCTTCCACCATTGTAGATGTGCGGGCCCTTTCTGGGGTTGATTGCTCTTGACTGGTCATAGTGGTTTGTTGCATCAAAAATATGCAACAATGTCTATTAGGTATTGGATGCTACGGCCTGGAGGATGGATTGGGCTCAATATTTTGGATACGATGAGAGACCTAATTAGAAATCTAATCTATGCAAATGATAGGTCTGACTTAACTAAAGAGTGGATCAATATTCTAAAAATGGTGAGATTCATGAATTAGAGATCAAGTCTGGGTGCACCATGATTAGAGAATCATTGGATAAAAGTTGTTCACTCATTGGCTAACCCATAACCAATAACTATTAGGTGAGGTGATGAGTTAGTTGGTGGGACTGCACCTTCCACTAAAAATCAGTAATCATGGAGATTTTTGCATCCCTACAAAGAGAGTATTCTGAGAAAATAGTGAAAGCTAATTTATTTAAAAATTAAATTTCTAAATAAATTAGTCAAGTCTTAATTACAAAATCTAACTAGAAACTTTGACTCTCTATTAAAAAAAAAAATCCTGCATCCAACCCACTAGTCTGTATCCTGGGCACCCATAGATTGACCAAATCCAATTACAAGGATTGACTCCAGAACTTCAAAATTATTTTAGATTTTAAGAAGTTTACTCATGTATTGGACCAGGATCCCCCCATCTTACCAGCTCGTTCGTCCGTTGAACAGAGAGCGTCTCTTGACAAATGGATGAATGAAGATAATAAGGTCAGATACTACATGTTGGGCTCGATGTCAGATGAGCTTCAGTGCCAACATGAAGATATCAAGATTACCCACCAAATGTTGGCTCACTTGTAAGAGTTGTTTGATGAACAGAGTCGCGCAGCCAAATATCAGGTCACTAAATGACTATTTAAGGATAAAATGTGTGATGGACAGTCAGTCCAAGATCATTGTCTGATGATGATCAAGGACTTGAAAGAGCTTGAGAAGCTCGAAATGAAGTTAGACCAGGATCTACAGAATGATATAATTCTGCAATCCTTGACTGATGCGTATGGGTAGTTCATCATGAACTACCATATGCAAAAACTTTAGAATACTCTCGCTGAGCTTATGAATATGCTGATTACTATTGAGCTTTATATGAAAGGTTCTAAAAGCTTAGTACTTGCTATGGAATGGATTTCTTCCAAGAGAAAATTTTTTGGAAAGAAAGAAGAAGTTTGTGAAAAAATAGAAGGTGGAAGGTGGAAAGAAAAGAAAGGCAGAGCTAAAGAAGAAAGCCACTAATAAAGAAAAGTATTTTCATTATAATATTGATGACTACTGGAAGTGGAACTACCCTCTATACCTGGCCACCCTAAAGAATAAGAAGGAGAGAGGTCCTTCTGGAGGTATGCTCGTTATTGAATCTAACCTTATGATTTCTTCTGCATCTAGTTGGGTGCTTGACTTTGGTTCTAGTGCTCATTTGTGGACATCTATGTAGGATCTTGAGGATAGTAGGAGGCTGAGGGATGGTGAGATGATCCTATGCATCGAAAATGGAGCAAGGGTTGCTGTTGTGGTCGTGGAAACCTACCATCTTCGACTACCATCTGACTTAGATTTAGTACTTAGGGATTGTTATTATGTGCCTGCTATAAGCAGGAATTTGATTTTTGTTTCATGTTTAGCATCAGAAGGCTATGTAATTAGTTTCGTAAGGACTATTGTAATATTCTTTATGAAAGAAATAAAATTGCAAAATTAAGATCTCTACCAATATATATTGATGTATCTATCTTTAATATCGAGCAAAATGTGAATGCCATAAGATCAAAACGACCCAAGGATAGTCCAAATGATAGGTATCTATGGCACCTAAGGCTAGGTCATATAGCAGAAGATTGGATTAACAAATTAAAAAAAATTAGGCTATTGAGTCCATTGACTTTTGAGTCATATCTAATTTGTGAATCATGTCTTAATGGCAAAATGACTAAGCTCCCTTTTGTAGGACATGGGAAAAGGACCATGAAACTACTTGCCCTAGTACATACTGATGTGTGCGGTCCATTTCATATGCCAGCTAGAGGCAACTTTGACTACATCATAACCTTTACCGATTATTTATCTCGATATGGGTATGTGTATCTTATGAGACACAAGTCTGAAGCCATTAAAAAATTTAAGGAATTCAGACATGAAGTTGAAAAGCAAACTGAAAAATCCATTAAGGTTCTTTGATCAAATCGAGGAGGTGATTACCATAGTCAGAAATTCTTGGACTATCTTAAGCAAAATAGCATAATCTCTCAATGGACTCCATCTAGAATACCTCAACTTAATTTGATTTCAGAATGGAGGAATCGGACCCTATTAGATATGGTCCGATCTATGATGAGCTTCACAGACATCCCTAATTTTCTATGGAGATATAGTCTGTTAACTGCTATATATTTACTGAATAGGATTCCTTCTAAAACCATTCCTACCACACCATATGAGATATGGCATGATAAGAAACCAAGTATGAGTCATCTCAAAATTTGGAGTTGTCCGACTCATGTCAAAAGACAGCAAGCAGACAAGTTAGACTATAGATCCTTTAAAGCTCGATTCATAGAATATCCTAAAGAGTCATTAGGATATTATTTCTATATTCTAGAAGACCATAATGTGATTGTGAGTTCATATACCATCTTTCTTGAAAAATAGTTTATTTGAGATGGTGACATTGAAAAGCAGATCAAGCTCGAGGAAAAAATCTCACAAGAGCAACGAGCTAAGGATCATATGGAACCAAATCCGATTGAGCCAATACAATCACTACCTCCTCCACTTCATAGATCGAAAAAGATTTTTCATCCTCCTGAGAGGTACTTAGGTACTATTTTAGAGAAAGTAGAGAAAATATTCTTCATAGATAATGGGGTTCATAGTGATGATCCCAAAACCTATGATGAGGCGATATTGGATATCGACTCTGAGAAATGGTTAGAGGCAATGAAGCCAAAAATTAACTCGATATACTCAAACCAAGTCTAGACCTTGGTAGATCTACCAGAAGGTATAATACCTATTGGTTGTAAATAGATCTACAAGAGAAAGATTGGTGTAGATAAAAATGTGGAGACATTCAAAGCTAGATTAGTGGCAAAAGAGTATAGTCAGTGTGAAGAAATTGACTATCAAGATACCTTTTCGTCAGTAGCCATACTAAAATCCATCTGCACATTGCTTGCTGTTGCAATCTATTTTGATTATGAAATATGATAAATGGATGTGAAAATGGCATTCTTAAAAGAATACCTTGAGGAAGATATCTATATGGAACAGTCACTAGGTTGTACTATTAGATATATGAACCCTAGAAGCCAAAATTGGCTGACACTTATAATACACTTTTAGGAGCAAAATTATAATTTTGATAAATATCAATAAAATAAATTATTTTTATCACATATGTGTATTTAGTGTCTATGATACATCCTTTGAGTTTATGGTAATGATAATTCATATTTTCAAGAGTTGAAAATTTAAGACATGAATAATCATTATTAACTCATAAAATGCTCTTGACCATAGGATCATCACGAGGATGGTGATTGATCTAGAAGGTTGGTGTACAATCGCTTCTCTTTAGTAGATGAGTCTTGAGTCTATGGTGTGGAGACACCGGAGCGAGAGTATAGGTACTCGTTAGAGAACGAGGGCACTGAGCGTGACCACTTCGAGTAGTCATTAGGGAGTCTACCTTCTCATCAATGACTGACTCGATGCTGTAGTAGTATGTCTGGTTCTTTGACCTGAGGTGCATCGATAATTCACCTTGAGGGTGTTATAGTTTGACTAACATTACTTCGGTCTCAGCCATATGGAACCTGAGGTGTATGTTGGTCTATAGCATGTTATTGTAGAACTGGTTGGCATCAAGATGGAATCTATCTACCTCGGTGGTACAGGAGCAGCCCTATGATGATCATGAGAATCAAGTCCAGAAGCCCATGGCCATGGCAGAGTGAAATAATAGAAAGAGTTTCTATTTAGATTTTCACATCGGACTCGAATTGAATGATTACATCATATGACAGAAACTAGGGTTTGACGAGTTTACCTTAACCCTAATCTGATCGGGGCTCAAGATAGAAGAACTTAATCACACAAGTAGCTGCACCAAGAGGTTCGCATTCAGCTATGATGGGTTGCCACCATATACTGCTAGGTGTCATTGGTGGATTTTGGGAACAATTAGAATGATTTAGATGATCGATCATTCTAGTTGTTCGAATCAAAAGAGTTTTGATCCATCGAAAGGAGTTTCGATGATGTCGATGATAAAGATCACGATATATCCCATTATCATACAGAACTAAACCTAACCGGATCACATAAATAAGGATTTGAATATGGTGATCATCAATTGAACCGATCCAGTTCAATTGATCTGAATGAGATTCAATTAGGTTCAAGGAAATCGTGCTAGCACTCGATTGAACCTAACGTTCTTCTTTTGCTATCACAAATAAGTTGTCCTGTCAACCCAAAGGAGTTTGTGCTCAATCAGAGACCTTCATATGGTCTGACTGGAGGTTGTCCAAGTCAGAAAAGGTTGTCTTATTTTGTAAGACAATACCTACTATTTTTGGTCATCTGCCATTTCTTGTTCTTTGACTTTGGTCAAAAGTCTACCTTTGACTGGTCAAATATTGACCATTGACACTTTGACTTTTGTCCACATGTCACGCACCTATTGGAGAGCTGGTGGGGGTCTGTCCTCCTACCAGAACCTAGCAAGGAAGAGGGCGCATGCCACCCTTGGCGTGTGCCCAAGTTGGAGGCACCTAGGAGTCCCTGTTGGATAGGGACTACATCTCCTTTTTGGATTTCAATTAGACTTCTCCTAAGAACCAACTTTGATTGGTCTTAGGCACCCTCTAAGGAGAAATCCAGGGGACTCTATTCCCACCAATCAGATTTAGATCTGATTTCATAAAAAGTTGTGATTGGTTGGGAAGAAGAGGAGTTGGATCACAGATAATCTATAAATAAGACTCTGCGCCCAACTCAAATTAAGTTTGAGAAATTCAAACCTCATGCCCCAAGGCTGCCTCTCCCCTCTTCCTCCATGCCAAACCCACCTTCTCCCTCTCCTCTACATGTTCAAAAGAGTTTTGGAGCTTGGTTCGTGCGATCTAGATCAAAGAAAGGTGAGTGAAAGCTAGAAGGCTGCACTGCTACAAAGGACGACTGCTGATCTTCAAAAGGAGTTTTGAAGATCCTCCAGATCAGATCCAGATCTAATTTTTGGCAATGTGATAGAGAAGAAGAGGATCTCTAGATCCAGCTTGAGTAGATATCGGTAGACGCCAGGCACTTGTGTGGCTAGATCCAGAACCTTCCGCTGCATATAGGATCATCAACGGGTAATAGGATTACCCATATCAAGATAAATTAAATTTGATTTAATTTATCTAGATTTATTTTATTTTTAAAATAATAAAATACAACTCTAAAATATCTCAGATCTAATTAGGATTAAAGAGAAAAATTTTTGAAATGAATCTCTTGATCTAATCAATCCTAAATGAACCTGATCGGGAAATCAGGATTTTCCTTCAACTGTAATCAGAGCCAAGGCTTCTAAAAGTATTTAGAAATCTGATTTTTAAATTTATTTTAATTAGAAAATAATATAATCTTCAGTTTCACCATGAGATACTGATTTAGATCAAAATTAGAAAAAAAATTAAAATTAAATAATTTGGATCTAAGATTTAGAATATGCATGACTAGTTTCCAAAATAGAATAGTTTTTATAGAATAGTCTTTGCATGTTTTCAATTTAATTTGATTAAATCATATTTTAGATTTGTTATTTACTATTTTTTGATATTATAATGGTTATATAATATCTAAAATAGAAATAAAATTATTTAATTTTAATATCATATGAGATATGATAATGATCATGTCTAGACTAGTGTAGAATAGTTCTACATAATTATCTAGATTTAGAATTTATTTTTGATTAGATCATTTAATCTAATTTTTTTAGATTATTATGAGATAATTTAGATTCAGAAATATGCATGATTCGATACATGAGATGGCATACAAAATATATCATGATTAAGATCTAATCTGTATATGAGATATATGATCATAGATCTAAAACTGTTTTGTAGTATGCAGTTTCCTGATTTAATGCATTCCCTTGGTCCGTACGGTCCATAAGAATGAAGAGGTTAAAGGCCCTCTTTTCTTCTTCGATGGGATGTTCTTATGATGTGTAGGGGTGTGCATGTTCGTCCTTAATCAGAAATCCCAAAACCTTACTTTCTGCAAAACCTAGATCCTAAAACCCTAGGATTTATTGTGCATATTTTGTTTATGAACCTAAACTTAATTAAAAAATTAAGATTATGGATTATTAAGTCTAAAATTAAGAAATTTTAAATCTAAGACATTTAATAATACTGGGTTCGGGCTTGGGTAGCTCAATTAGGTGTAAGTGGTTGAGCAAACCGAGATCAAGAGTGGTTAGATGGGATCAACAATGGCTTAAATTAACACGCCTAATAAGGATTAAGTCTGGGTCAAGATCGACGTCACGATCAAGCAAGACCTAATTTAGGCTCAGAGTTAGAGTCTGGATTGATAGGCTAACCCAATTGGTTCTGACTCAATAATTTTGGTGTCTAAGGTAAGTTTGGCACATACGACGACTGATTTTTAATTGGAAGCTACTACTCGACCTGAATGCGTTCTTAATACGAGTTAATGGCATATCTTTCCACGATCTCACTTATCTTGGCCATATCTGTTGACAAATCTATGATCTTGAGGTGGTTAATAATCCACTAAACCCTATGCCACTAGGTTAGTCATAATGTGTTATGACACTATGAACGTCATAGTTTAATGAGAATTGAATATCAATTTCTTTTAAGAAAAGATTAAAGTCTAAGGTCTTCCACCATTGTAGATGTACGGGTCTTTCGGGGTTGATTATTTCGGTGGATAAACAGTGGCTCAGTTGCACAGGAAGAATGCAACCATGTCATTAGGCATGTGGCTGCTATGGGCTGGAGGATGAGTTGGCTCAATATTTCGATACGGTGAGAGACCTCAATTAGAACAGTTGTGCAAATGGTGGGTCTGACTTAACTAAGGAGTGGATCAATATTTCGGATACGGTGAGATTCATGAATTAGAGACCAAGTTTGGGTGCACCATGATTAGAGAATCATTGAACAAGAGTTGTTCACTCATTGGCTAACCCATCACCAATAACTGTTAGGTGAGGTGATGAGTCAGTTGGTGAGACCGCACCACCCACTAGAAATCATTAATCATGGAGATTTTTGCATCTCTACAGAGGGAGTGTAGGGATCCGAAAGAAAATAGTGGAAGCTAATTTATTTAAAAATAAAATTTTCCTAAATAAATTGGTCAAGTCATAATTACAGTATCTAACTAGAATCTTTGACTCTCTATAGAAAAATGTCTGCGTCCAACCCATTAGCACGTATCCTGGACACACATAGACTGACCGGACCCAATTATAAAGATTGGCTCAGGAACTACAAAATTATTTTGGGTTCTGAGAAGTTAACCCATGTATTGGACCAGGACCCTCCCACCTTACCAGCCCGTCCATCCACTGAACAGAGAGCATCTCTGAAAAAATGGATAGACGAAGATAATAAGGCCAGATATTACATGTTGGGCTCGATGTCTGATGAGCTCCAGCGCCAACATGAAGATATCGGGACTGCTCGCCAAATGTTGGCTTACCTGCAGGAGATGTTTGGTGAACAGAGTCGCGCAGCCAAGTATCAAGTCACGAAATGACTTTTTAAGGCTAAGATGCATGATGGGCAGTCAGTCCAAGATCACTGTCTGATGATGATCAAGGACATGGAAGAGCTTGAGAAGCTCGGTGTGAAGTTAGACTTGGATCTGCAGAATGATATTATTCTGCAATCCTTGACTGATGCATATGGGCAATTCATCATGAATTACCACATGCATAAACTTCAAAATTTCCTTGGCCGAATTAATGAATATGCTGGTTACCGCTGAGCTTTCTATGAAAGGTTCTAAAGGCTCAGTTCTTGCTATGGAACGGACTTCTTCCAAAAGAAAGTCTTATGGAAAAGAAAAAGAAGTCTGTGAAAAAGCAGAAGGTGGAAGGAACAAAGAAGAAGAAGGCAGAGCCCAAAGAAAAAGGCCGATGTCAAAGGAAAAGTATTTCCATTGCAACAGCGACGGCCATTGGAAGCGGAACTGCCCTACTTACCTGGCCACCCTGAAGAACAAGAAGGAAGGTCCTTCTGGAGGTATGCTCGTTATTGAGTCTAACCTTACGGTTTCTTCTGCATCCAGTTGGGTGCTTGACTCTGGTTCTAGTGCTCATCTGTGCACTTCCATGCAGGGTCTTGAGGATAGCAGGAGGCTGAGGGATGGAGACATGATCCTATGCATCGGATAATGGAGCAAGAGTTGCTGCAGTAGCCGTGGAACATACCCTCTTCGATTACCATCTGGTTTAGACTTAGTTTTGAAAGACTGTTATTATGTGCCTGCAGCTAGCAGGAATTTGATTTCTATTTCATGCTTAGCACAAGAAGGCTATGTGATTACCTTCTTTAAGGACCATTGTAACATTCTTTATGAAAGAAATAAAATTGCAAATGGTTTTCTTATTAATGGTCTTTATCAGCTACATATTGATGTACCTATTCTAACTATCGAGCAAAACGTGAATGCCAAACGACCTAGGGATAGTCCAAACGATAGATATCTATGGCACCTGAGATTAGGTCATATAGCAGAAGATAGGATCAACAAATTGGAGAAAAATGGGCTATTGAGTCCATTGACTTCCGAGTCATATCCAACTTGTGAATCTTGTCTTCAAGGCAAAATGACTAAACTCCCTTTTGTTGGACATGGGGAAAGGGCCACAGATCTCCTTGCCCTAGTACATACTGATGTGTGCGGCCCATTTGATGTGCCGGCTAGAGGCAATTTTGTCTACTTCATTACCTTTACCGATGATCTGTCTAGGTATGGGTATGTGTATCTTATGAGACACAAGTCTGAAGCTTTTGAAAAGTTCAAAGAATTCAGACATGAAGTAGAAAAACAAACTGGAAAAACCCATTAAGGTTCTTCGATCAGATCGAGGAGGTGAATACCTTAGCCAAAATTCCTAGACTATCTTAAAGAAAAATGGCATAGTCTCTCAATGGACTCCACCAGGAACACCTCAACTCAACGGGGTTTCAGAATGGAGAAATCGGACTCTATTGGATATGGTTCCGATCCATGATGAGCTTCACAGACCTTCCTGATTTTCTTTGGGGACATTCATTGTTAACTTCAATTTATCTACTGAATAGGGTTTCCCTCTAAAACCGTTCCTACCACACCGTATGAGATATGGCATGGTAAGAAACCAAGTCTGAGTCATCTCAGAATTTGGGGTTGTCCGGCTCATGTCAAAAGACAACAAGCGGACAAGTTAGAGTTTAGGTCCTTTAGAGCTCGATTCATAGGATATCCTAAAGAGTCATTAGGATACTATTTCTACATTCCAGAAGACCACAATGTGATTGTGAGTCGACATGCCATCTTTCTTGAAAAATAGTTTATTCAAGATAGCGGCATTGGAAAGCAGATTCAAGCTTGATGAGAAAGTCTCACAAGTACAACGAGCTAAGGACCAATTGGAACCAAATCAGGTTGAGCCAATAAGAACACTACCTCCTCCACCTCGTAGATCGGAAAGAGTTTTCCATCCCTCTGAAAGATACTTAGGTATTATTTCAGAGGAAGTAGAGAAAATGTTCCTCGTAGGTAATGGTGCTCATGGTGATGATCCCAAAACCTACAACGAGGCGATATCAGATATCGACTCTGAGAAATGGCTAGAGGCAATGCAGTCAGAAATTGACTCGATGCACTCAAACCAAGTCTGGACCTTGGTAGATCCACCAGAAGGTATAGTACCTATTGGGTGTAAATGGATCTTCAAGAGAAAGATTGGTGCAGATGGAAATGTGGAGACATTCAAGGCTAGACTAGTGGCAAAAGGTTATAGTCAACGCGAAGGCATTGACTATCAGGATACCTTTTCCCCAGTGGCTATGCTAAAATCCATCCGCACATTGCTTGCCGTTGCAGCCTATTTCGATTATGAAATATGGCAAATGGACGTGAAAATGGCATTCTTAAATGGATATCTTGAGGAAGATATCTATATGGAACAGCCGCTAGGTTTCACATCCAGTGATACTGATCACAAGGTTTGCAAGCTGCAAAGGTCCATATATGGACTTAAGCAAGCATCTCGGAGCTGGAACACTCGTTTCAATGATGTGATCAAAAAGTTTGGTTTCATCAAAAATGAAGAGGAACCATGTGTTCTTCAAAAAGGTCAGTGGGAGCGCTGTTGTCTTCCTCGTATTGTACGTGGATGACATCCTCCTTATTGGGAATGATATTCCCATGTTGACAACAGTCAAAATTATGGTTGTCCAAGGAATTCTCCATGAAAGACCTAGGTGAAGCATCCTTTATTCTAGGAATTAAGGTCTATAGGGATAGACCGAATAGGATGCTAGGACTTTCACAGAAGATGTACATAGAGGAAAGTACTAAAGAGGTTTAGTATGGAAAACTCTAAGAGGGGATTAATACCCTTCAGACATGGTATTCATCTTTCCAAGAAGATGTGCCCTAGCACACCTGAGGAAATAGAATGCATGAGCAAGATCCCTTATGCTTCTGCAATAGGGAGCCTCATGTATGCCATGCTATGTACACGACCTGATATAGCCCATGCTGTGAGTGTCACAAGCAGATATCAGTCAAATCCAGGTGAAGAACACTGGACTTCTGTGAAATGTATCCTTAAGTACTTGAGAAGAACTAAGGATATGATGTTGGTCTTTGGTAATGGAGAACTCCAAGTCCAGGGATACACAGACTCGGATTTCATGTCCGATATAGATGATCGAAAGTCGACATCTGGGAGTCTGTTTGTGTGCAATGGTGGTGCTGTCAGCTGGAAAGAGTTCCAAGCAAACGTGATAGCAGATTCCACCATGGAAGCAGAATATATCGCTGCATCAGAGGCTGCGAAGGAAGCATTCTGGTACAAGAAGTTTGCTGCAGAAATTCGGAGTAATGCCATCAGATGCCATTCCTCTATACTGCGACAACAATGGCGCCATAGCCCTTGCTAAGGAGCCGAGGTCTCACCAAAAATCCAAGCACATTGAGCGGCGATACCACCTCATCCGCGATTACCTCGAGAAGGGTTACGTCGAGGTCAAGAGAGTCAACTCCACAGATAATGTGGCAGACCCACTTACAAAGCCGTTGGGCCAGCAGAAGATCGAAGCCCACCTTGAGAAGATGGGACTTAGACTTGTAGCCAATTGGCTTTAGGACAAGTGGGAGATTGTTAGATATATGTGCCCTAGAAGCCAGAATTGGCTGACACTTGTAATACACTTCTAGGGGCAAAATTATAATTTTGACTAATATCAATAAAATGGGTTATTTTCTATCACATATGTGTATTTAGTGTCTGTGATACATCCTTTGAGTTAATGGTAATGATAATTCATATTTTCAAGAGTTGAAAATTTAAGACATGAATAATCATTATTAACTCATAAAATGCTCCCGACCATAGGATCATCACGAGGATGGTGATTGATCCGGAAGGTTGGTGTACAATCGCTTCTCTTTAGTAGATGAGTCTTGAGTCTATGGTGTGGAGACACCGGAGCGAGAGTACAGGTACTCGTTAGAGAATGAGGGCACTGAGCGTGACCACCTCGAGTAGTCATTAGGAAGTCTACCTTCTCGTCAATGACTGACTCGATGCTGCAGTAGTGTGTCTGGTTCTTTGACCTGAGGTGCATCGGCAGTTCACCTTGAGGGTGTTATAGTTTGACTACACCATTACTCGGTCTCCTAGCCATATGGAACCCTGAGGTGTATGTTGGCTATAGCATGTTCATTGTAGGAACTGGATTGCATCAAGATGGAATCTATCTACCTCGGTGGTAGAGGAGCAGCCCTATGATGATCATGAGAATCAAGTCCAGAAGCCCATGGCCATGGCAGAGTGAAATAATAGAAAGAGTTTCTATTTAGATTTTCACATTCGGACTTGAATCGAATGATTACATCATATGACAGAGACTAGGGTTTGACGAGTTCACCTTAACCCTAATCTGATCGGGGCTCAAGATAGAAGAACTTAATCACACAGGTAGCTGCACCAAGAGGTTCGCATTCAGCTCTGATGGGTTGCCACCATATACTGCTAGGTGTCACTGGTGGATTTTGGGAGCAATTAGAATGATTTAGATGATCGATCATTCTAGCTGTTCGAATCAGAAGAGTTCTGATCCATCGAAAGGAGTTTCGATGATGTCGATGATAGAGATCATGACATATCCCATTACCATACAGAACTGAACCTAACTGGGTCACACAAACAAGGGTTTGAATCTGGTGATCATCAATTGAACTGATCTAGTTCAATTGATCTGAATGAGATTCAATTAGGTTCAAGAAAATCGTGCTAGCACTCGATTGAACCTAACGTTCTTCTTTTACTATCATAAATAAGTTGTCCTGACTGAGCCAAAGGAGTTTGTGCTCAATCAGAGGCCTTCATATGGTCTGACTGGAGGTTGTCCAAGTCAGAAAAGGTTGTCTTATTTTGTAAGACATTACCTGCCATTTTTGGTCACCTGCCATTTCTTGTTCTTTGACTTTGGTCAAAAGTCTGACCTTTGACTGGTCAAATGTTGACCATTGACACTTTGACTTTTGTCCACATGTCATGCACCTATTGGAGAGCTGGTGGGAGCCTGTCCCCCTGCCAGAACCTGGCAAGGAGGAGGGCGCACGCCACCCTTGGCGTGTGCCCAAGCTGGAGGCGCCCAGGAGTCCCTGTTGATAGGGACTCCATCTCCTTTTTGGATTTCTAATTAGAGTTCTCCTAAGAACCAACTTTGACTGGTCTTAGGCACCCTCTAAGGAGGAATCCAAGGGACTCTATTCCCACCAATCAGATTTAGATCTGATTTCACAAAGAGTTGTGATTGGTTGGGAAGAAGAGGAGTTGGATCACAGATAGTCTATAAATAAGACCCTGCGCCCAACTCAAATTAATTGAGGAAATTCAAATTCCCCATGCCCCAAGGCTGCCTCTCCCCTCTTCCTCCATGCCAAACCCACCTTCTCCCTCTCCTCTCCATGTCCAAAAAAGTTTTGGAGCTTGGTTGGTGCAATCCAGATCAAAGAAAGGCGACTGAAAGCTAGAAGGCTGCACTGCTGCAAAGGACAACTGCTGATCTTCAAAAGGAGTTTTGAAGATCCTCCAGATCAGATCCAGATCTAATTTTTGGAGATGTGATAGAGAAGAAGAGGATCTCTAGATCCAGCCTGAGTGGATATCGGTAGAGGCCAGGCACTTGCGTGGCTAGATCCAGAACCTTCCGCTGCTTACAGGATCATCAACGGGTAATAGGATTACCCACATCAAGGTAAATTAAATTTGATTTAATTTATCTAGATTTTATTTTAATTTTAAAATAATAATAATTAGATCTAAAATATCTTCAGATCTGATTAGGATCAAAAAAAAAAATTTTTGAAATATATCTCTTGATCTGATCAAATCTGAACGAACCTGGTCCGAGAAATCAGGATTTTCCTTCATTTACATCCAATGATGTTGATCATAAAGTATGCAAGCTGCAAAGGTCCATATATGGACTTAAGCAAGCATCTCAGAGTTGGAATACTCATTTTAATGATGTAATCAAATTATTTGATTTCATCAAGAAGGAGGAACCATGTGTTTTCAAAAAGATCAGTGGGAGCGCTATTATCTTTCTCATACTGTACGTGGATGATATCCTCCTTATTGAAAATGATATTTTCATGTTGATCATAGTTAAAATATGGTTATCTAAAGAATTCTCCATGAAAAATTTAGGAGAAGCATCCTTTATTCTAGAAATTGAGATATATAGAGATAGACTGAATAGGATGCTAGGTCTTTCACAGAAGATGTACATAGAGGAAGTGCTAAAGAGGTTTAGCATGAAAAACTCGAAGAGAGGATTGGTACCCTTTAGACATGGCATTCATCTCTCCAAGAAAATATGTCCCAACACACCTGAGGAGATTGAACGCATGAGCAAGATCCCTTATTCTTCAGCAATATGGAGCCTCATGTATTCCATGTTATGTACATGATCTGATATAGCCCATGCTGTGAGTGTCACGAGCAGATATCCATCAAATTCAGATGAAGAACACTGGACTTCTGTGAAATGTATCCTTATGTACTTGAGAAGAACTAAGGATATGATATTGGTGAACTCTAAGTTCAGGGATACACAGACTTGGATTTTATGTTTGATATAGATGATCGAAAGTCGACATCTACGAGTCTGTTTGTGTGTAATGGTGGTGCTATCAATTGAAAAAATTTTAAACAGATAGTGATAGCAGATTCCACCATAGAAGTAGAGTATATCGCTGCATCAGAAGCTTCGAAGGAGGCAATCTAGTATAAGAAGTTCACCATAAAGATCGGAGTGATGCCATCAAATGTAATTTCTCCATACTGCGATAATAATGGCACCATAGCTGTTGCTAAGGAGCCAAGGTCTCACCAAAAATCTAAGCACATCAAGCAACGATACTACCTCATCCGTAATTATCTTGAGAAAGGTTACGTCAAGGTCAAGAGAGTCGACTCCATAGACAATATGGCAGACCCACTTACAAAGCCATTGGGCCAGCAGAAGATCGAAGCCCACCTTAAAAAGATTGGACTTAGATTTGTAGCCAATTGGCTTTAGGTCAAGTGGGAGTTTGTTAGATATGTGTGCCCTAAAAGTTAGATTGGCTGACACTTATAATACACTTCTAAGGGTAAAATTATAATTTTAATAATAAATAATAAAATAAATTATTTTCTATCATAGTGTGTATTTAAAAGTGCCTATGATACATCCCTTGAGTTAATGGTAATGATAGTTTATATTTTCAAGAGTTGAAATTTAAGACATGAATTTTCATTATTAACTCATAAAATGCTCCCGACCGTAGGATCATCATGAGGATGGTGATTGATCCAAAAGGTTGGTGTACGATCACATCTTTTGGATAGATGAGTCTTGAGTCTATGGTATAGAGACATCGAAGTGAGAGTACAGATACTTATTAGAGAATGTGGACACTGTGTGTAACCACCTTGAGTAGTCATGAGAAAGTCTATCTTCTCGTTAATGACTGGCTCGAAGCTGTAGTAGTGTATCTGATTCTTTGATCGGAGGTGCATCGATAATTTATCTAGAGGGTGTTGTAGTCTGACTGCACCATAACTCGATCTCCTAGCCATTTGGAATCCTGAAGTGTATGTTGGCTATAACATGTTCATTGTAAGAATTGGATTGCACCAATAGGAGATCTATCTACCTCGATAGATAAGGAGTAGCCCTATGATGATCATGAGAATCAAGTCCATAAGCCCATGGCCATGGCAGAGTGAAATAATAGAAAGAGTTTCTATTAGTGTTTTCACATTGGACTTGAATTGAATGATTAATTCATATGACGAAAATTAGGGTTTGACGAGATCACCTTAATCCTAAGCCGATCAGGGCTCAAGATAGAGGAACTTAATCATACAGGTAACTACACCGAGAGATTTGCTTTTAGTTCTAATGGATTGCCACCATATGCTGCTAGGTGTCATTGGTGGATTTTGAAAGCAATTGGAACGATTTGGATGATCGATCATACTAGTCTAAATAATTAAAGTTTTGATTCATCGAAAGATATTTCGATGATGTCGATGATAGAGATCATGACATATCCTATTATCATACGGAGCTAAACCTAACTGGATTATATAAATAAGAGTTTGGATCTAGATATCATCAATTAGATTAATCCAGTTCAATTGATTTGGATAAGATTCAATTAGGTTCAAGAAAATCATGCTGGCACACGATTACGTCTAATGTTCTCCTTTAACAATTATTAAAGCTTATCTTGACTGAGCTAAATATGTTTGGGCTCACTTAGGAATCTTTACTTAGTCTGACTAGAGCTTGTCCAGATCAAAAATGGGTTTCTTGATTTATGAGATAAATTTGAGAGAACACCTACCATTTTTCGTCACCTGCTAAATCTTGTCTTCGGACATTGGTCAAATATTGACCCTAGATACTTAGATATTTCCCATGTATCATGCACCCATAGGAGAGAACCTGAGGACTTGTCCTTCTGCTAAAAAGTAGATAGGAAGGAGGCACATGCCTAGGGAGGCATGTGCTTCATGAGGATAAAAGATGGAGTCCCATACATATGGGACTCCAATTGCTTCAGGGGATTAAATTGTGTGGCACCGAGAAGACTTGTTTGACCCAGTCTTGGGATCACCTAAGAAGAGTTTTGAGGGTCTCTAATCTAATTAGATTAGATGATGTCATCCCATAAATCAGATTTACATCTGATTGCACAAAGGGTCCTGATTGGCTAGGATGATGTGGCACTGCATGGTGCAGCAGGATCTATATAAACCCTGTCTGCACCTAAAATTCAATTCTTCTACCTTTAGCCCATGCCACATAGCCCCTCTTTCTCCTTCTCCATGGCACCCTCTGATCCTATCTCTCCTCTCCATGCCCAAGAGACTTTGGGCACGAAGAAGGTGCGATCCAAGCAAGTGAAAGGCACCAGGAAAGGAAGAAGGCAGCACTGCTACAAGAGACAATGACTGTTCTTCAAAAGCCATTTTGAAGACCTTCAAGATCATATCTAGATTTGATTTTTGAAGGATTGATTGAGAAGATGAAGATCTTCAAATCCTATCCAAGTAGATATCAATAGAGGCTAGGCACTTGCGTGACTACATCCAGAACCTCAGGCAAACATCGATATCATCATAGGATAATTGGATTATCCAAAATAAAGGAATAATTAAATTAGATTTAATTTTTATTTTTATTTTTATTATCAGATCAATAAGATTAGATCTGAGGAGTCTCAGATCTGATTATGATCTTAGAGAAAAAATATTTAAAATATTCGTCCTGATCCAATCAAATCTGAACGAATCTAATTCAAAAAATAGGATTTTTTTATTCAGTTATAAATGTCATCATGAATAGTCTGCTTATATAATTGTTCTTAATTTATGTAGATACATTATGCCTTTATCACTCTCTTTGCGTGGTATTATTGATACAAATAACTTAACTAGTCCTAACTTTGTGGATTGGTTGAGGAATTTGCAAATCATTCTAATCCAAGAAAAGATCTCCTATATTCTGGATAGTCCTGACCCTAGTTCGATCAGAGAAGATGCTACCGAGGAGGAGAAAGCCACATATAAGATATGGCAGACTGATAGTATGGTTGTTAAGTACATTATGTTGGCCTAAATGAGTAATGAATTATAGAGGCAACTTGAGGAATGGATCTTCACTCCATTCTCCTCAATCTTAAGAAGTTATATGGAGAACAGAGCTAGATTGCTAGACACGAGTTATCTAAGCAACTCTTTCGAGCTAGGATGACTGAGGACACTTCTGCATAAGCCTATGTCTTAAAGATAATTAACTTATTCACTAGATTGGGTCAATTAGGCTTTACTATGGATGGAGATCTCAGTTAGGATCTAATCCTTCAATCACTCCCAGACTCCTCCCAATTTGTGGTAAATTATCAAATGAACAAATTGGATGTATCCCTATTAGAGCTACTAAATATGTTGAAAGTAGCTAAAACTTATATCAAGGGAGAGAAGGGTCCACTTCTTCTAGTGGATAATAAAAGATTTGGCAGGAAGGGTTCTAAGAAAAATCAAAAATTGAATCCTAAAGGTGGCATTTTCAAAAGAAAGAAAGAAAAGAATGTCCCCACAAATATCACCTATTTTCATTGTAGCAAGATGGGACATTGGAAGAAGAATTGCAAGAGTTATCTTGCAAGTTTGAAGCAAGGTGTAGGTGCTCACAGAAAGGTATGTATATGATACATACTAACTAATCATTGAGTAATTTAGCCAGTGATTTATGGGTATTGGATATCACTTGTGGTTCACACATCTACAAATTCTTGCAGAGATTGTAGAGAATCTAGGGCTAAACAAAGGTGATCTCATGCTTTTAGGCGCAAGTGGAGAATCCATTAGCATAGAAGCAGTGGAAACCTATATGCTGAAGTTATCTTTGGACAAGACTCTAAAACTAGAAGAATGCTACTATATACCCAAAATCAATAGAAATATCATTTTTGTACCTTTGTTAATCAAATAAGATTTTGAAATAAAGATTATGGGTACTAGATGCTCTCTTTATTATTCTAATGATTTCTTTGATAGTGGCTATTTTGATAATGATCTTCTATGTCATGCACTCAATGAAAATATCTTTCACATTGATGAAGATAAGAAAAGAAAGAGAGAAGATGTGAATATCACATATCTCTGGCATTGTTGCCTAGGTCATACTAATGAGTCCAGGATATATAAATAGGTTGTATAAAGAGAAATTCTTTGAGCCCTATGATTATGAATCATATAGAATCTGTGAATCCTATCTTATGAGAAAAATGATGAAAACTCCATTTACAGGGCATGAAGAAAAGGTAAAAGAGCTGTTAGCCCTAGTACATTTAGATGTATATGGGTCGATGACAACTTTGGCTAGAGGAGGATGCTCCTATTTCATCACCTTTATAGATGATTTATCAAGATTTGGATATCTGTATTTAATAAAATACAAGTTCGAAGCCATTGATAAGTTCAAGGAGTATCAAAGTATGGTCAAAAAATAAACTAAAAAAGTATCAAGGTTTTTCAATCTGATTGAGGAAAAGAATACTTATCTAGTAAATTTTGTAACCATCTCAAGAATAAAGGCACTCTCTCTGAATAGACCACTCTATATACACCATAGTTAATGTAGCATAAAGGAGGAATCACACTCTTATAGATATGGTGTGGTCTATGATGTGCTTCACTGATCTTTCAATATCATTCTGGGGTTATGCCCTCAAAACTACTGCATATATATTGAATAGGGTGCCTTCTAAGTATGTTGCTAGCACTCCATATAAGATATGGAATGGAAGAAAGCCTAATCTTAAATATTTTAAGATTTGGGGCTGTACTGCTTATGTCATAAATATTTTTAGGCATAAGTTAGGTTGTAGATCAGATAAATGTAGGTTTATAGAATATCTTAAGGAAACCAAAGGATATTATTTCTACCATCTCACTGAACAAAAAGTTTTTCGTCAGTAGGCATGATATATTCTTGGAAAAGAAATTTATCCAAGAAGGAGAAAATGGGAGGAATGTTTAACTTAGAGAAGTTCAAGACCTACAAACCATTGTAGAATTATCTATAAATGATTCTCAAATTGATCCTCAACTAGAAGTGCCTATATACACACCTCCTCTCTGAAGATCAAATGGAATGCGACAGGCACCTCTTAGATATGGCTTTGTCATTGGGAATGACAATGAGATTAACATCATTGAAGATGATGATCCACAGATATATTTGGAGGCTATCATGAGTAAAGACTCTAACAAATGGATAGATGTCATGAAATCTGAGATGAAATCAATGTACCTCAATCAAGTGTGGACTTTGGTTGATGCACCCGGGGGTGTGACCCCAATGGGGTGTAAGTGGATCTTCAAGAAGAAGATTAGAGCAGATGGCTAAGTTGAAACCTTCAAGGCCAGGTTGGTGGCAAAAGGTTTCAAACAGAAGTATCATAGACTATGATGAAACTTTTTCCTAGTGGCTATGTTAAAATCCATTAGGATTTTGCTTGCTATAGCTGCATACTATAACTATGAAATCTATAGATGCATGTTAAGACCACTTAATGGTAATCTTGAGAAAGTGGTTTATATGACTCAACCAGAGGGATTTATCTCAAGTGGGAGAGCAAATCAAGTATGCAAGTTGAAAAAAATCTATTTATAGATTAAAGCAAGCTTCGAAGAGTTGGAACATTTATTTTGATGTTACAGTCAAAGATTTTAACTTCATCAAAAATGAAGATGAACCTTATGTATTGATAAGTATAACAAATATACTAATAAAAGCATTAAATTATAAAATAATTTATCTTTTTTAAAAAAATTGATGCTTTTATTTATCTTTTGTAGGAAAGATGGTCGCCAATGAAAAAAGCTCGATTTTCTTGTTAAAAGAAAAAAAATTTGAAGCAAATTAGATTTTATTTGGATCCAAAATAAAAATTTAGATGAAAATAAAAAAATAAAAAAAATAATAGAAAGCTGGCCGGTTCAATCCAAACCAACTCAGAATTATTAGAAATCATGTAGTACGCACGTTGATTTTTATAGTTTGCATAAAATATAGTGGAAAAGATATTTAAAATATTTGTGAAATCTATCTAAGCATGCTGATCTAAATCAAGACTACCTAAGAATCATGTAACATGCTTCAATAAATTTTTATTCAGATCTAAAATTAAAAACAAAAAGGTAGAACTTATATATGTTGTTGTTCCCTCCTCCTTTCTTCAACTGAATCAATTGGATCTCTAGGGCTCCTATCGTAGCCACGCATGTACCCAACCTTTGTTGGTATCCACATAAAGCTCTCTCTTATCAGAACTCCGAAGTCACCAAGGTGCTATCTCTCTTGCAATCTTTGTTCTTTGGCTTAGATCTAGATTTATTTCTCAAAAAAGACTACTGCAGCTTTCAGGGAACTTATCGAACCATCAAAAATAATCAAGAACTCATTCTTGATTTCCTTTTCTTCTCACTAAAAGGGATTTCTCTCTTATCTTAGATTTGATCTATAGAAGGGAGAGTAGTGGGCATGGAAAGGATGGAATAAGGAAGAAGAAGTGGGCAGCAATCTATGTATTGCAGCAAGAAGGAGAGCAATAATAATTGACGCACTCCCATGCCCTTCCCTTTTATTTTGTCACAAAAAAACACCAGGTATTTCACACCCCAAATGGATAAGAACAAGGTTAAGATAGATAGGGTTTAAATTCTTATCATATAAGAGTCCTAATCTATCAAGTAGATGAGGTGGAGCCTCATCCAAACCCTAATACGCATGCTAAGAGAGTGAGAGGACATGAAAAATCACTTTCCCACCCTTTTTTTGGTCAGCCAAAAAGATAAAGAAGCCTAGAGAACATGGGCTTTGAATGTCTGGGTTAACTGGTTCAAATTTAGCTTGAATTGGATCCAAATTGAGCTTGAAATGAATAAAATTCTGAAAGGCTGTCAAACTTGAATTTTTAGGATTGAAATCCAAATCTGATTTGGACTAATAAACCCAATTAATCATTAAACTAAATTAAATTAAATCTAATTTAAATTAATTAAAACTTAATTTATAATTTAATCATCTCTTAATTAAATTACAATACTTGTAATAAAATCAACGTACTAACAATTAGCAGCTGCCAAATCTATAATGTTTACAAATTAGTAGTTTCTAAAATTCAAACCACTAATCTAATTGATAATTTAGACATAATCTGAACTCTTGATCAGGTGAAACTTCTTTTGTATGTAACTCCTCAGGTTCTATTCTATCTACCAGTGAGACATACCATGATCTCTATCGTAGTATCATTGAAACTCATTTAGATGGAACAGAACAATTCTGGCTCATCCCAATAGGGATCATTGATCTATTGTAAGTTCTCACAATCCACTAATGATGCCTAGCAGGTTTAGTGGCAATCTAGTAGAGTAAAAAACTATTAATTTCTAGGTGCAGTTAATGTGTGATTCAGTCCTTCTATCGTGAGTCTCAACTTAATGGAGGTCATGGAGAACTCATCAAAACCCATCATCAGTCATATTCCAGATTAGCTCGACTCGAGTTCATTTGTGAATCCTGTAGAAATTCTTTTCCATTATTCATACTTGGTCAGCTGAAGATTTTCTAAACTCAGTCTCATTGATCGCATAGGACTTTCTCCTTTTTTACTAAGGTCGATAGATTCTATCTTAATGCATCCTACTTTAAATAGTGAACCTGAACCCATTGAAGCCAATATACATAGCAAGGACCCGAATAGCTAGGGACCAAGGGAATGTGCAATTAAATCCAGCAGCCTCATTGCAAATAGCCAATGCACCACAAGTCAAAGGACTAGTCACAGTATGGTAGTCTCGAGAAAAATCACTAATGAGCGAGTAGACATCCAAGTGATTTCTCATGATGGTCACACTCAGTATAAGTTGTTCTCTAACAATTACCTACACTCTCACCCCAATGTTCCTATGCTACAAACTCAAGACCCATTTGTCCAATAGAGAGGTGATCCGTGCACCAATCTTGATGAGATCAATCACTATCCTTCATGATGATTCTATGATCGGGAGCATTTAGAAACTAACCACTAATAATGTATGTCTTAAATTCTCAAAACATTGAGAATATATAAAATTATTTTTATTAATTTTTAGAATAAATCATGGACAGATAAGCACGATTGATAATAAAAATACCTTTATTGATAATAAAAAATTTATAACTACAAAGATAAGCCCTAGAATTACATTTGTGTTAGCCAACAATTGGCTTCTAGAGCACACTTCTAACAAACTCTCCCTTGACCTAAAGCCAACTGGCCATATACCTAAGATCCATCTTTTCAAAGTGAGCTTTTTGCTGGCTAAGAGGGTTTGTTAATGGGTCCGCTATGTTTTATGCGGAGTCAACTCTCTGCACCTCGATGAACTACTCGAGCTATTTGCATATGATATGGAATCGGCGCTCTATATGCTTAGACCTTTGATAAGACCTGGGCTCCATAGCAAGTTCTATGGTGTCATTGTTATTGTAGTGCAATGCAATGGCATCACATTCAGCTTTGCAACAAACTTCTTAAACAGTAGGCTTCCTTAGTAACTTTAGAAACAATGATGTCCTCAGCTTCCATAGTCGAATCTGCAATGACTGGCTGTTTGTAACTTTTCTAACTAACTGATCTACGATTATATAGAAAAATACATCCCAATGTAAACCTTCTACCATTAGACATGAAGTCTGAATTAGTGTACCCTTTTATTTTCAGCTCCGATCCTCCACCAAAGATCAAAAATAAATCCTTAGTTTTCTTAAGTACTTAAGGATGTTCTTTACAGCTATCTAGTGCTCTTCGCCTAGATTTGTCTGATATCTGCTCGTGACACTCACGACAAGGGCTATATCAAGTCGAGTACATAGCATGGCATATATGAGATATTCTATAGCCGAAGCATAAGGGATCTTGCTCATGCATTGGATTTCCTTAGGTGTGTCAGGGCACATCTTCTTGGAGAGATAAATGCCATGTCTAAAAGGTAAGAGACCTCTCTTAGAGTTTTACATGCTGAACTACTTTAGCAACTCCTCATGCATACGCTGTGAAAGTCCTATCATTCTTTTAGATCTATCTCTATAGGCCTTAATACCAAGAATGTAGAAAGCTTCTCCTAGATCCTTCATTGAGAATTTCTTTGACAATCATACCTTGACCAACGTCAGCATGGGAATATCATTTCCAATCAGGAGTATATCATCCATGTATAATATGAGAAATATGACAACACTCCCATTGACCTTTTTGTATACGTAGGACCCCTCCTCATTTTTGATGAAATCAAATGATTTAATCATATCATTAAAGCGAGTGTTCCAGCTTTAGGATGCTTGCTTAAGTCCATAAATGAATCTTTGCAGCTTATAGACTTTGTGATCATTATCACTAGATGTGAAATCCATAGGTTGCTCTATATAGATATCTTCCTCAAGATGTCCATTTAGGAAGATAGTTTTTATATCCATCTACCAGATCTCATAATCATAATAGGCTGCAATCACAAGCAAGGTATAGATGAATTTCAACATGGCTATAGGTGAAAAGTTTTTCTGATAGTCAATGTCTTCATGTTAACTATAATCCTTTGCCACCAGCCTTGCCTTATAGGTTTCTATCTTACCATCTGATCCAATTTTTGTTTTGTAGATTCATTTACATCCAATAGGTACAATACCTTTAGGTGTATCTATTAAGGACCAAACCTAGTTGGAATGCATGGAGTCACTCTCAAACTTTATTGGTTCCATTCATTTCTTGAAGACTATATCTAACACTGCTTCTTCATAGGTTTTGGAATCATTCCTAATGTCCCTATCTCTCAGAAGGAATGCTTCCTTTAGATTCTCTTTAAGGATACTGAAGTACCTTTTAGGAGGATGGGAGACCCTACTTTATCTATGAGGTGGAGGAGGTACCACATCAATTGGCTCACTAACAGGTTCAAGTTCTTGGACTCGACGCTCTTCAAAAACTTTTTCTTCAAGCTTAATCTTCCTCCCACTACCTCTCTCTTGGATGAACTCCTTTTCCAAAAAGATGGCATGACGGCTCACAATCATATTATAATCCTCTAGAAGATAGAAATAGTATCTCATAGATTCCTTAGGATACCTTATGAAGCAAGCCCTAAGTGACCTAGCCTCTAATTTTTCCACCTGCTATTGCTTGACATGGGTTAGACATCTCCAAATCTTGAGATAATCGAAACTTGGTTTCTTACCATGCCATAACTCATATGGTGTGGTAGAAATAAATTTAGAAAAAATCTAATTTAAAATATAAATAGCAGAAAGTAATGCATGTCCCCAAAGAAAAGAATGAAGATCTATGAAGCTCATCATAGATCAAACCATATCCAATAGAGTCTGATTCCTTCTTCGGATATCCCATTGCATTGAGACATCCCTAGAGGTGTCCACTATGAGACTATACCATTATCCTTAAGATAGGTTTGAAATTTTCTACTAAGATATTCTCCTCCTCGATCAAATCAAAGAATCTTTATGGATTTATTGATTTATTTTTCTACTTCATGTCTGAACTCTTTGAACTTTTCAAAGCATCAGACTTATGGTGCATCAAATATACGAACCCATACCATGAATAATCATAAGTAAAGATTATAAAGTAGATATAGCCATCCTTGGCCAGTCCATTGAATGGACTACACATGTCAATATATATCAGGGCTAATATATCAATGGTCGTTTCCTCTTGTCCTATAAAGGATAGCTTAGCCATCTTTTCTTGAAGACAAGACTCATAAACTGTATAAGATTCAAAAGTTAATGGTCCAAGTAGACTATCTTTCTCTAATTTGTTAAGTCTGTCTTTCCAATATGGCCAAGCCTAAGGAGCCATAGATATTTTTGGCTAATTCTATCTCTAGGTCATTTAGACCCTACAGTATTTATGATTTGCTCATCATTATACTTGCATCCACAAGCAAATAATAAAGTCCATCAATCAAATAGGCACATGCAATAAATTTATTTCCAAAATAAATTAAACACATATCTTTATTGAAATGAAAATTGTAAGTATCCTATGCTAGCATAAATACGAAAACTAAATTTCTACTGGCTACAAGAACATAATAATAATTCTTTAAAAATAAACTAATTTCTAATGGTAACTTCAGAGAGTAGGTCCTGATGGCAACAACAGCAACTTTTACCCCATTGCTAGGGCTGGAAGTGGGTCGGGCCGGGTCAGGTTTTACCCTTACTTGAGCTCAGTATGAATTTTTTCTTTGGGCTTCGAGCCTAGCTTAAGTCCAAAATTTTCTAAAAAATTCAGGCCCAAGCTCGAACCGAGCTTGGCCCGAAGCTCGATTGGAATGCCTGCAGGGGCAGGGTGAAGGGAGGGGGTGGGCGGGCCGACAGTGGGGGATGGGGGGGTGTCACCTGGAGGGCATGTGGTGTCGCCTGCGGGGGCGTGGGGGAGGGCCGTAGTGGGAGGATGGGGGGGGTTGTCACCTGGAGGCATGGGGGGCCGCATGCACTAAGGAGTGGGTAGTGCCGATTGGGGATGGGGGAGGGCACTTGTGCATCGGGAGGGTGGAGGCCGACCCATGGCTGGTGGTGGAAAGTGGTGGAGAGGATGGGGGGCAGGAGGGTGGGGGGGTGGTGGGTGTGGGCATCCACCATAGGGTGGGGCATGAGGGGAGGGCCACCTACACGCCGATTGGGGGAATGGGTCGGAGGCAGTACTGGTGGATGGAGAGGCAGAGAGGACTAGGGGGTGGGTTGGGGGCAGGTAGGGTGTGTCAGGGCATGGGGATGGCCGCCTATGGGCGGGGGGGGTGGCTGCCTACTGGGGCATGGGGAGGGCCGATGAGGGGTGGGGTAGGCCGCCTGCGGACCAAGGGGGAAGAGGGCCGAGAGGAAGAGGGGAGGGAGGGGTTTCCAAGAGGGGAGGGAGGGGTTCTAATCAGGCCCAAGCCCAGACCAAGCCAAAGTTAGGCTCGAGCCTGGCTTAAAAATAAAATGGGCTCTATATTTTGGTCTGAGTCCGATCAAAATAGTTTCAGACTGAACTAAAAGCTTGATCCAAAGTCAGTCCGACCCGATGGGCCTTGAGCCAGCTTGAGACCACTTCCAGTCCTATCCATTGCCCACTCAAAGAGTGATCTCATCTTCTCTTAGTCCTCTAACCTCTTCAAGACCCTACATAGAAGTGCATAAATGAGCACTTGAATCAGAATATAGAACCTAACTAGAAAAAGAGGAAACCTTTAGATTGGTCTTAATTATGAGTTAATCAGAGACAAGCCCTTTGAACTTTTCAAGGTGCCCTCGACTGTCACCAACATATTCAATAGTATGGGCAAGGTGCTATCAATCTTGTTCATATGGTAATTCATAATGAACTACCCATATGAATCAAAAAGGGATTGGAAGATCAAATCTATCTATAGTTCCCTATCTATATCCACACCAAGCTTCTGAAGTTCTTCTATGTCCTTAATCATTGTCCGACAATGATCGTGGATGGACTGCCCATCACGCATCTTAACTCTAAAAAATCTTTGAGATATTTCAAAGCGGGTTGTGCGACTTTGCTCACCATACAACTCTTGTAGGTGAGTCAGAATCTTCCTAGCAATCCTAATATCTTCATGCTAATGCTGAAGATCATTGAACATGGATGCTAGAATATAGCACTTGATCTTATTATCATCATCCATCTACTTATCAAGTGCAGCTCATTGATCAGCTAATGGACAAGCTGGCAATAAAGGCATTTTCTAGTCTAAGACATTGGTTAATTTCTTAGAACTGAGAACAATTCTCAAGTTCTAAAGCCAGTCTTTGTAATTAGGGCTAGTCAACCTATTTGTGTCAAGGATTTAGGCTAAAGAATTTGAACTCAATATGGTTAACTGTAGAGAGAAATAATTTCTAATTAGAAGTTTGTATTTGTAATAAAGTTTGTTATAAGGACTTTAACAAATAAATAATGCTCCCACTATTTCTATGAATCTCCTATACTTCTTAGGTAGAGAAACAAAAATCTATATACAATTAGTTTCTAGTGGGTACTGTGCTCCTACTAATCCATGCACACCTCAGCTAATAGTTATTAGTAAACACAGACCAATGAGTGGACAACACTTTGTCTATTACTTCATTAGGCAAGATGCAGCAGGTTCGATCTCTAAGTCCTATGGCCTCACCAAATAGTTATTGGCATATTTCTTAGTTAAGTCAGACCAACCATATACCAATGGAGCAAAGCCATCGTTAGGTCCCTCACCTAACATTTATTAAGCCCAACCCTATCTCTATGCCGGAGCATCCAATTGAAGAAAAAACCTATTTTGCCGGCACAGGATCGTTCAGATCTAATTGGATTTGAAGAAATATTTCAAAAGTTTTTCTTAAAATCCTAATTAGTTCTGAGACTTCTCAGATCTGATCATAGAGATCTGATATTAAAAGTTAAAAATAAAATTAAATTAGATTTAATTTTAAGTACCTGATTTGGTAATCTAATTATCCTATGATGATCCTATTGATTCCTGAGGTTCTGGAAGGAGCCATGCATGTACCTGGCCTCTACTGGTATCCACTTGGATAGGATCTGAACATCTTCTCCTCATAAATCTCTCCTTCAAAAATCAAATCTGGATCTGATTTGAAAAGCCTTCAAAATGACTTTTGAGGGCAGTCTGTTCGTCTCACAAACACCATCGCATAGATGCTGAATTTTGTGCCAAAACCCTTAGACCTTCAACTCAGATTTGTGCCTAACTTTTTAGACATGTAGAAGAGAGGGAGAGACAGAGGATAGAGGGGCCATGGATATCAGAGGAAAGGCTCCTTTGGGTGTGAAAAAAAATAAATTATGTTGAGGCAATTTCATGAGATGTGTTCTTATACAAGACATAGCGCCATAAAGAGTCCCTTTTTGACTAAAAACTTTATTAATTCAACCATTAGAACTCTTGGACCTCATCTCCATGAAAAGCCACAGATCTCAACTAGTTTTGATGCCAAAAAACCATCTGGAAGATGGCAGCATGAAAGGATAAGGAAGAGTCTATGTGCATCTAGGACTCTTCCCTCAAGAGTTTGATCCAAATCAAACTCTATCAAAATCCAGTCTATACACCTCCAAAAATCACAAAACTTTGCACACCCAAAGTATATCTTGAGCCCTATCACATAACCAAAAATTAGAGCAAAATAATTTTTAAAGATTTTCTAAAATTCTCTGATCACATGATCTTCAATTCTCTCAATTGGGTCAACTATTGACCCTAGTCCAATTGCACTAGGAATGAATTTAATTTTCATAATTAATCTAACCTGGACTTATTCTAATCAGTTGAAAGTAAACCCATTCAAGATACAAAAATGAGTTAAATCAAATTTGACTTTATTGTAATGAATTAGAAAGATTACAGAAAGAGAAAGTCAGGCTTAATCGTGTGCTAGCACGATGAACCTGATTGAATCTAATCCAAATCAATCGAACAAGGTTAGCTTAATTGATGACTTCTAGACCCAAACCCTTGTTTATGTGATCGAGTTAGGTTTAGTTAAGTATGGTAATGAGACATATCATGATCTTCATCATCGACATCATCGAAACACCTTTCGATGGACCAGAATATTTCTAATTCATATAATTAAAATAATCGATCATCAAAATCATTCTAATTGCTCCCAAAATCCACTAGTGACACCTAGTAGTATATAGTGGCAATCCATCAAAACTAAAAGTGAACCTCTTGGAGCAGCTACCTATGTGATTGGGTTCTTCTATCTTGAGCCCCGACAGGATTAGGGTTAAGGTGAACTCGTCAAACCTAATATCTATCATATGAATTAATCATTCGATTCGAGTCCTCTATAAAATTATTATAGAAACTCTTTCTATCATCTTCACTCTACCATGGCCATGAGCTTATGGACTTGATTCTCATGATCATCATAGGGCTACTCCTCATCTACCGAGGTAGATAGATTTCTTATTGGTGCAATCCAATTCCTACAATGAACGTACTATAGCCAACATACACCTCAAGATTACGAATGGCTAGGAGATCAAGTTATGGTGTATTCAAACTACAATACCCTCAAGATGAATTGCCAATGCTCCTCAGATCAAAGAATCAGACACACTACTGCAATATTGAGCCAGTCATCGATGAGAAGGTAGACTTTCTTATGAATGCTCAAGGTGGTCACACTCAGTGCTCTCGTTCTCTAATGAGTACCTGTACTCTCACTCCAGTGTCTCCACACCATAGACTCAAGACTCATTGACTCAAAAAAGTGATCATACACCAACCTTTCAGATCAATCACCATCCTCGTGATGATCCTATGATCGAAAGCAGTTTATGGATTAATTATGAAAATTCATGTCTTAAATTTTCAACTCTTTGAAAATATGAATTGTCATTACCATTAACTCAAAGGATGTATCACATACACTTTAAATACACACTATGATAGAAAATATTTTTTTTATTAATTTATAGTCAAAATTCTAAAATTATTCGTAGAAGTTTATTACAAGTGTTAGCCAATCTAGCTTCTAGGGCACACATCTAACAAACTCCCACTTGACCTAAAGCCAATCAGTTACAAATCTAAGTCCAATCTTCTTAAGGTGGGCTTTGATCTTCTGCTGGCCTAAAAACTTCATCAATGGATCTATCGCATTGTCCATGGAGTCGACTCTCTTGACCTCGACATAACCCTTCTCAAGATAATCATAGATGAGGTGGAATCGCCGTTCGATGTGCTTGGATTTCTGATGAGACCTCAGCTCCTTAGCTAGGGTTGTGGCACCATTATTGTCACAGTATAGAGGGATGGCATCTAATGTCATCACTCTGAGTTCTATGGTAAACTTCTTGTACCATAATGCTTTCTTTATAGCTTTCGATGCAGCGATGTACTCTACTTCCATGATGAAATCTGCTATTACAGTCTGCTTGAAACTCTTTCAGCTGACAGCATCATCATTACACATAAATAGACTACCAAATGTTGACTTTCGATCATCTATATCAGACATAAAATTTGAGTCTATATAACCCTGGATATGGAGTTCTCCATTACCAAAAATTAAGAACATATCCTTAGTCCTTCTCAAGTACTTAAGGATACATTTCACAGAAGTCCAGTGCTCTTCATCTGAATTCCACTAATATCTACTCGTGACACTCACAGCATGGGCGATATCAGATCGTGTACATAGCATGGCATACATTAGGCTTTCTATTGCCGAAGCATAAAAAATATTGCTCATGCATTCAATCTCCTCAGGTGCATTGGGACACATCTTCTTGAAGAGATGAATACCATGTCTATAGGGCACCAATCCCCTCTTGGAGTTTTCCATGCTAAGCCTCTTTAGTACCTACTCTATGTACATCTTCTGTGAGAGACCCAGCATCCTATTCGATCTATCCCTATAGATCTTAATTGCTAGAATAAAGGATGCCTCTCCTAAGTCTTTCATAGAGAACTCTTTTGATAACCACATTTTAATTATGGTCAACATGGGAATATCATTTTCAATAAGGAGGATGTCATCCACGTACAGTATGAAGTAGACAACAGCGCTCCCACTGATCTTTTTGAATACACATGGTTCTTTCTCATTCCTGATGAATCCAAATGATTTGATCACATCATTGAAATGAGCATTCCAGCTTCAAGATGCTTGCTTAAGTCCATAGATGGATCTTTGTAGCTTGTAGACCTTATGATCAGCATCACTGGATGTGAAACCTAGCGGCTGTTCCATATAGATATCTTCCTCAAGATATCCATTTAAGAAGATCATTTTCATGCCCATCTGCCATATTTCATAATCAAAATAGGCTGCAACAGCAAGCAATGTGTGGATGAATTTTAGCATGGCTAATGACGAGAAGGTATCCTGATAATCAATGCCTTCGTGCTAACTATACCCTTTCACCACTAACCTAGCCTTGAATGTCTCCACATTCCCATCTACACCTATCTTTCTCTTATAGATCCATTTACACCTAATAGGTACTATACCTTCAGGTGGATCTACCAAGGTTCAGACTTGGTTGGAGCGCATTGTATCAATCTCTAACTTCATTGCCTCTAACCATTTCTCGGAGTCGATATCTAATATCGCCTCATCATAGATTTTGAGATCATCACAACGAACTCCATTTTTCATGAGGAACATTTTCTCTACATCCTCTAAAATAGTACTTAAGTACCTTTTAGAAGGATGAAAAATTCTTTCTGATCTATGAGGTGAAGGAAAATCCAGATTTTCCAGACCAGATTCGTTCAAATCTGATCAGATCAAGAGATATATTTCAAAATTTTTTTTTCTTTGATCCTAATTAGATCTAAGATATTTTAGATCTAATTCTTATTATTTTAATAATTAAAATAAAATTAGATAAATTAAATTTAATTTAATTTACCTTGAAGTGGGTAATCCTATTATCCGTTGATGATCCTGTAAGCAGCGGAAGGTTCTGGATCTAGCCATGCAAGTGCCTGGCCTCTACCGGTATTCACTCAAGCTGAATCTAAAGATTCTCTTCTTCTCTATCATGTCTCCAAAAATTAGATCTGGATCTAATCTGGAGGATCTTCAAAATACCTTTCGAAGATCAGCAGTCGTCCTTTGCAGCAGCGCAGCCTTCTAGCTTTCAGTCGCCTTTCTCTCGTCTGGATTGCACCAACCAAGAATCCAAACCTCTTTGGACATGGAGAGGAGAGGGAGAAGGTGGCTTTGGCATGGAGGAGGAGAGGAGAAGCAGCCTTGGGGCATGGAGAATTGTGATTCCAATCTTGATTTGAGTTGGGCGCAGGGTCTTATTTATAGACTATGCGTGATCCAACTCCTCTTCTTCCCAACCAATCACAACTCTTTGTGAAATCAGATCTAAATCTGATTGGTGGAATAGAGTCCCCTGGATTCCTCCTTAGATGGTGCCTAAGACCAGTCAAAGTTGGTTCTTAGGAGAACTCTAATTGGAATCCAAAAAGGAGATGGAGTCCCTATCCAACAGGGACTCCTGGGCGCCTCCAGCTTGGGCACACGCCAAGGGTGGCGTGCGCCCTCCTCCTTGCCAGGTTCTGGTAGGGGGACAAGCCCCCACCAGCTCTCCAATAGGTGTGTGACATGTGGACAAAAGTCAAAGTGTCAATGGTCAATATTTGACCAGTCAAAGGTCAACTTTTGACCAAAGTCAAAGGACGAGAAATGGCAGGTGACCAAAAATGGCAGGTATTGTCTTACAAAATAAGACAACCCTTTTTCTGACCTGGACAAGCTCCAGTCAGACCAAAGTGAAGGCCTCTGATCGAGCACAAACTCCTTTGGCTCAGTCAGGACAACTATTTATGATAGTAAAAGAAGAACGTTAGGTTCAATCGAGTGCTAGCACGATTTTCTTGAACCTAATTGAATCTCATTCAGATCAATTGAACTGGATTCAGTTCAATTGATGATCACCAGATTCAAACCCTTGTTTGTGTGACCCAGTTAGGTTCAGTTCTGTATGGTAATGGGATATGTCATGATCTCTATCATCGACATCATCGAAACTCCTTTCGATGGATCAGAAACTCTTCTGATTCGAACAGCTAGAATGATCGATCATCTAAATCATTCTAATTGCTCCCAAAATCCACCAGTGACACCTAGCAGTATATGGTGGCAACCCATCAGAGCTGAATGCGAACCTCTTGGTGCAGCTACCTGTGTGATTAAGTTCTTCTATCTTGAGCCTCGATCAGATTAGGGTTAAGGTGAACTCGTCAAACCCTAGTCTCTGTCATATGATGTAATCATTCGATTCAAGTCCGATGTGAAAAACCTAAATAGAAACTCTTTCTATTATTTCACTCTGCCATGGCCATGGACTTCTGGACTTGATTCTCATGATCATCATAGGGCTGCTCCTCTACCACCGAGGTAGATAGATTCCATCTTGATGCAATCCAGTTCCTACAATGAACATGCTATAGCCAACATACACCTCAGGATTCCGAATGGCTAGGAGATCGAGTTATGGTGTAGTCAAACTATAACACCCTCAAGGTGAACTGCCGATGCACCTCAGGTCAAAGAACCAGACACACCACTGCAGCATCGAGTCAGTCATTGACGAGAAGGTAGACTTCCTAATGACTACTCGAGGTGGTCACGCTCAGTGCCCTCGTTCTCTAACGAGTACCTATACTCTCGCTCTGGTGTCTCCACACCGTAGACTCAAGACTCATCTACTAAAGAGAAGCGATTGTACACCAACCTTCCGGATCAATCACCATCCTCGTGATGATCCTATGGTCGGGAGCATTTTATGAGTTAATAATGATTATTCATGTCTTAAATTTTCAACTCTTGAAAATATGAATTATCATTACCATTAACTCAAAGGATGTATCACAGACACTAAATACACATATGTGATAGAAAATAACCCATTTTATTGATATTAGTCAAAATTATAATTTTGCCCCTAGAAGTGTATTACAAGTGTCAGCCAATTCTGGCTTCTAGGGCATATATCTAACAATCTCCACTTGTCTAAGCAATGGCACAAGTCACCCATTTCTAGGGGCTCGATCTTCTGTGCCCAGCTTTGAAGGGATCCGCCAATTATTATGGAGTCACTCTCTTGACCTCGACGTACCCCTTAGAATCTGGTGAGTGTATCGCGCTCATGTCGATTTTGGTGAGACCTCGGCTCCTTAGCAAGGGCCATGGCACCATTGTTGTTGCAGTACAGAAGGAATGCATCTGATGGCATTACTCAAATTTCTGCAGCAAAACTTTTTTGATACTAGAATGCTTCCTTCGCAACCTCTGATGCACGATATATTCTGCTTCCATGGTAGAATCTGCTATCACGGTTTGCTTAGAACTTTTTCAACCGACAGCACCACCATTGCACATAAATAGACTCCCAGATGTCGACTTTCGATCATCTACATCGAACATGAAATCGGAGTCTGTGTATCCTTGGACTTGGAGTTCTCTGTTACCAAAGACCAACATCATATCCTTAGTTCTTCTCAAGTACTTAAGGATACATTTCACAGAAGTCCAGTGTTCTTCATCTTGATTTGACTGATATCTGCTTATGACACTCACAGCATGGGCTATATCAGGTCATGTATATAGCATGGCATACATGAGGCTCCCTATTACAAAAGCATAAGGGATCTTGCTCATGCATTCTATTTCCTCAGGTGTGCTAGGGCACATCTTCTTGGAAAGATGAATACTATGTCTGAAGGATATTAATCCCCTTTTAGAGTTTTCCATACTAAACCTCTTTAGTACTTCCTCTATATACATCTTCTGTGAAAGTCCCAGCATCCTATTCAGTCTATCCCTATAGACCTTAATTCCTAGAATAAAGGATGCTTACCTAGTCTTTCATGGAGAATTTCTTGGACAACATAATTGACTGTTTGTCAACATGGAATATCATTCCAATAAGGAGATGTCATCCAGTACAATACGAAGAAGACAACAGTGCCCCCACTGATTTTGAAGACCGATTCCTCCTCATTTTTTATGGAACAAACATTTTGATCACATCATTGAAACGAGTGTTCCAGCTCCGAATGCTTGCTTAAGTCCATTTATGGACCATTGCAGCTGCAAACTTGTGATCAGTATCATGGATTGAAACTAGCGGCTATTCCATATAGATATTTCTTTAAGATATTCCATAAAGAACGCTGTTTTCACGTCCATTTGCATATTTTATACGAAATAGCTGCAATGGAACAATTGCGAGGATTTTATATGCCACTAGGAAAAGGTATCCAATAGTCAATGCCTTCGCGTTGACTATTAACCTTTTGCCACTATCTAGCTTGATGTTCCATATTTCCATCTGCACCTCTTTTCTTGAAGATCCATTTACACCCAATAGGTACTATACTTCTGGTGGATCTACCAAGGTCCAGACTTGGTTCGAGTACATCGAGTCAATTTCTGACTGCATTACCTCTAGCCATTTCTCAGAGTCGATATCGATATCGTTCTCGTTGTAGGTTTTGGATTATCACCATGAGCACCATACCTACAAGGAATATTTCCCTACTTCCTCTGAAATAATACCTAAGTATCATTTAGGAATGGGAAACTCTTTTCGATCTACGAGGTAGAGGAGGCAGTGTTCTTATTGGCTCAACCTGATTTGATTCCAATTGGTCCTTGGCTCATTGTACTTACGAGACTTTCTCATCAAGCTTAATCTGCTTTCCAACGTAGCTATCTTGAATAAACTATTTTTCAAGAAAGATGACATATCGACTCACAATCACATTGTGGTCTTCTGGAATGTAGAAATAGTATCTAATGACTTCTTTAGGATATCCTATGAATCGAGCTCTAAAGGACCTAAAATCTAACTTGTCCATTTGTTGTCTTTTGACATGAGTCGGACAACCCCAAATTCTGAGATGACTTAGACTTGGTTTCTTACCATGCCATATCTCATACAGTGTGGTAGGAATAGTCTCAGAGGAAACCTTATTCAGTAGATAAATTGAAGTTAACAATGAATGTCTCCAAAGAAAATCAGGGAGGTTTGTGAAGCTCATCATAGATCGGACCATATCCAATAAAGTTCGATTTCTTCGTTCTGAAACTCCATTGAGTTGAGGTGTTCCTGGTGGAGTCCATTGAGAGACTATGCCATTTTTTTTGAGATAGTCTAGGAATTTCCGACTAAGGTATTCACCTCCTCGATCTAATCGAAGAATCTTAATGGGTTTTCTAGTTTATTTTTCTACTTCATATCTAAATTCTTTGAACTTTTCAAAAGCTTCAGACTTGTGTCTCATAATATACACATACCCATACCTAGACAGATCATCGATAAAGATAATGAAGTAGACAAAATTATCTCTAGTTGGTACATCAAATGGGCCGCACACATCAGTATGTACTAGGACAAGAAGATCTGTGGCCCTCTCCCTATGTCCTACAAAAGGGAGTTTGGTCATTTTGCCTTGGAGACAAGATTCACAAGTTGGATATGACTCGAAAGTCAATGGACTCAATAGCCAATTTTTCTCCAATTTGTTAATCCTATCTTCTGCTATATGACCTAATCTTAGGTGCCATAGATATCTGTCGTTTGGACTATCCCTAGGTCATGTGGCATTCACATTTTTCTCGAATAATGAGCATACCTCCAGAAGGACCTTCCTTCTTGTTTTTCAGGGTGGCCAGGTAAGTAGGACAGTTCTGCTTCCAGTGGCCATCACTGATGAAATGAAAATACTTTTCTTTGGCAATGACTTTCATCTTCAGCTCTGCCTTCTTCTTCTTTGCTCCTTCCACCTTCTGCTTTTTCATAGACTTCTTTTTCTTTCCATAAGACTTTCTTTTGGAAGAAGTCCATTCTATAGCAAGAATCGAGCCTTTAGAATCTTTCATAGAAAGCTCAGCGGTGACCAGCATATTCATTAATTCAGCCAAGAAATTTTGAAGTTTATGCATGTGGTAATTCATGATGAATTGCCCATATGCATCAGTCAAGGATTGCAGAATAATATTGTTCCATAGATCCAAGTCTAACTTCACACTAAGCTTCTCAAGCTCTTCCATGTCCTTGATCATCATCAGACAGTGATCTTGGACTGACTGCCCATCATGCATCTTAGCCTTAAAACGTCATTTCATGACTTGATACTTGGCTGCGCGACACTATTCACAAAACATCTCCTACAGGTGAGCCAACATTTGGTGAGCAGTCTCGATATCTTCATGTTGGCGCTGGAGCTCATCAGACATCGAGCCCAACATGTAATATCTAGCCTTATTATCTTCGTCTATCCATTTTTTCAGAGATGCTCTCTGTTCAGTGGATGGATGGGCTGGTAAGATGGGAGGGTCCTGATCCAATACATTGGTTAACTTCTCGGAATCCAAAACTATTTTATAGTTTCTGAGCCAATCTTTATAATTTAGTCTGGTCAGTCTTTGTGTATCTAGGATACGTGCTAATGGGTTGGACGCAGATATTTTCCTGTAGAGAGTCAAAGATTCTAGTTAGATACTATAATTATGACTTGACTAATTTATTTAGAAATTTTATTTTTAAACAAATTAGCTCTCACTATTTTGTCGGATCCTTACACTCCCTCTGTAGAGATGCAAAAATCTTCACGATTAATGATTTCTAGTGGGTGGTGCAATCTCACCAACTGACTCATCACCTCACTTAACAATTATTGGTGATGGGTTAGCCAATGAGTGAACAACTCTTGTTCAATGATTCTCTAATCATGGTGCACCCAAACTTGATCTCTAATTTATGAATCTCACCGTATCCAGAATATTGATCCACTCTTTAGTTAAGTCAGACCCACCATTTGCACAGACTGGATTCCTAATTGAGTCTCTCACCATATCTAGAATATTGAGCCTAACTCATCCTCTAGCCCATAGCATCCAATGCCTAATAGACATGGTTGCATCTTTTCGGTGCAACTAAGCTACTGTATCCAGTCAAGAACAATCAACCTCAGAAAGGGCCCACACATCTACAATGGTGGAAGACCTCAGACTTAATCTTTTCTTAGGAAGAATTGATTCAAATCTCATTAAACTAGACTTGTCATAGTCATAACAATTATGACTAACCTAGTGGCATGGGTTAGCTCGAATTATTAACCACCTCAGATCAGAACTGTGTCAATAGATATGGCCAGGTAAGTGAGACCAGTGGAAGGAATATGCCATTAACTCGTATAAGAACGCATTCAGGTCGAGTAGCTTCCAATTAAAAATCAGTCAATCGTATGTACCAAACTTACCTTAGACACCAAATTATTGAGTCAGAACCAATTGGGTTAGCCTACAATCCAAACTCTAACCTCTGAGCCTAATTAGGTCTTGCTTGATCGTGACTCAATCTTGACCCAGACTTAATCCTATTAGGCTAGTCAATTTAAGCATTGTTGATCCCCTCTAACCAACTCTTGATTCAGTTTGATCAACCGCTTAGACCTAATTGAGCTACCCAAGCTTGAACCCAGTATTATGAATATATCTTAGATCTAAAATTCTCAATTTTAGATCTAATTAATATTTTATAATCTTAATTTTTAATTAAGTAGGGTTCATAAACAAAATATGCAAAATAAATCCTAGGATTTTAGGATCTGGATTTTGCAGAAAGTAAGTTTTAGATTTCTGATTAAGGACGAAACACGCAACCCCCTACACATCATAAGAACGCCCATCGAATGAAGGAAGAGGCCTTTAAACCTTCTTCATTCTATGACCAGATGGCCAAGAGGAACGCCTTAATCAGGAACATGCAATACTACAAAACAATTTTAGATCTATATCATATATCTCATATACAAATTAGATCTAATCATGGCATATTTTGCATACATCTCATGTATCGAATCATGCATATTTTTAGATCTAAATTATCTTATAATAATCTAAAAAATTAGATTTAAATTGATCTAATCAAAATAAATTCTAATCTAGATAATTATGTAGAACTTATTCCACAACTAGTCTAGACATGCATCAATCATATCTCATATAATGTTTAAAATTAAATAATTTTTATTTGCTATTTTATAGATGTTATTATAACCATTATAATATCAAAAAATAGTAAATAAAGTGATCTAAAATATGATTTAATCAAATTAAATTGAAAACATGCAAGACTATTCTATAGAACTATTCTATTTTAGAACTAGTCATGCATATTTTCTAATCTTAGATCCACATCATTTAATTTTAATTTTTTCTAATTTCAGATCTGATCACATATTATGTGACATCTGAAATTACTTATTTTCTAATTAAAATAAATTTAAAAATAGATCTAAATACTTTTAGAACCTTGGCTCTGATACCAGTTGAAGGAAAATTCAGATTTCTCGGATCAGGTTCGTTCAGACCTGATCAAATCAAGAGATATATTTTTAAAATTTTTTTCTTTAATCATAATTAGATCTGAAATGTTTTAAATCTAATTTTTATTATTTTAATAATTAAAATAAAATTAGATAAATTAAATCAAATTTAATTTACCTTAAAGTGGGTAATCCTATTACCCGTTGATGATCTTGTAAGCAGCGGAAGGTTCTGGATCTAGCCACGTAAGTGCCTAGCCTCTACTGGTATCCACTTGGGCTGGATCTAGAGATCCTCTTCTTCTCTATCATGTCTCCAAAAATTAGATTTGGATTTGATCTGGAGGATCTTCAAAATACCTTTCGAAGATCAGCAGTCGTCCTTTGCAGCAGTGCAGTCTTCTAGCCTTCAGTCATCTTTCTCTCATCTAGATTGCACCAACCAAGAATCCAAACCTCTTTGGATGTGGAGAGGAGAGGGAGAAGGTGCTTTGGCATGGAGGAGGAGAGGAGAAGCAGCATTGGGGTGTGGAGAATTGTGATTTTCCAATCTTTATTTGAGTTGGGCGCAGAGTCTTATTTATAGACTAAGCATGATCCAACTCCTCTTCTTCCCAACCAATCACAACTCTTTGTGAAATCAGATCTAAATCTGATTGGTGGAAATAGAATCCCCTGGATTCCTCCTTAGAGGGCCCCTAAGACCAGTCAAAATTGGTCTTTAGGAGAACTCTAATTGGAATCCAAAAAGGAAATGGAGTCCCTATCCAACTGGGTCTCCTGGGTGCCTCCAGCTTGGGCACACGCCAAGGGTGGCGTGCGCCCCTCCTCCTTGCCAGGTTCTGGTAGGGGGACAAGCCCCCACTAGCTCTTCAATAGATGCATGACACGTGGACAAAAGTCAAAGTATCAATGGTCAACGTTTGATCAGTCAAAGGTCAACTTTTGACCAAAGTCAAAGGATGAGAAATGGCAGGGGACCAAAAATGGTAGGTATTGTCTTACAAAATAAGACAACCCTTTTCTGATCTGGATAGGCTCCAGTCAGATAAAGTAAAGGTTTTTGATCGAGCATAAACTCCTTTGGCTCAGTCAGGATAACTTTTTTATGATAGTAAAAGAAAAACGTTAGGTTCAATCGAGTGCTAGCATGATTTCCTTGAACCTAATTGAATCTCATTCAGATCAATTGAACTGGATTAGTTCAATTGATGATCACCAGATTCAAACCCTTATTTATGTGACCCAGTTAGGTTATGATAATGGGATATGTCATGATCTCTATCATCGACATCATCGAAACTCCTTTCGATGGATCAGAACTCTTCTGATTCGAACAGCTAGAATGATCGATCATCTAAATCATTCTAATTACTCTCAAAATCCATCAGTGACACCTAGCAATATATGGTGGCAACCCATCAAAGCTGAATGCGAACCTCTTGGTGCAGCTACCTATGTGATTAAGTTCTTCTATCTTAAGCCCCGATCAGATTAGGGTTAAGGTGAACTCATCAAACCCTAGTCTCTGTCATATGATGTAATCGTTCGATTCAGATCCGATGTGAAAAGCTAAATAGAAACTCTTTCTATTATTTCACTCTGCCATGGCCATGGACTTCTAGACTTGATTCTCATGATCATCATAGGGCTGCTCCTCTACCACTGAGGTAGATAGATTCCATCTTGATGCTATCCAGTTCCTACAATGAACATGCTATAGCCAACATACACCTCAGGGTTTCGAATGGCTAGGAGATCGAGTAATGGTGTAGTCAAACTATAACACCCTCAAGATGAACTACCGATGCATCTTAGGTCAAAGAACCAGATACACTACTACAGCATCGAGTCAGTCATTGACGAGAAGGTAGACTCCCTAACGACTACTCGAGATGGTCACACTCAGTGCCCTCGTTCTCTAATGAGTACCTGTACTCTCGCTCCAGTATCTTCATACCGTAGACTCAAGACTCATCTACTAAAAAGAAGTGATTGTATACCAACCTTCTGGATCAATCACCATCCTCGTGATGATCCTATGGTCGAGAGTATTTTATGAGTTAATAATGATTATTCGTGTCTTAAATTTTCAACTCTTGAAAATATGAATTATCATTACCATTAACTCAAAGGATGTATCACAGACACTAAATACACATATGTGATAGAAAATAACCCATTTTATTGATATTAGTCAAAAATTATAATTTTGCCCCTAGAAGTGTATTACAAGTGTCAGCCAATTCTGGCTTCTAGGGCACATATATCTAACAATGAGGTGGAAGAGATAGTGATTGGATTGGCTTAATCTGATTGGGTTTCATAGGATCCTTAGCTCATTGCTCTTGAAAGACTTTCTCCTCGAGCCTAATCTGTCTTCCAATGCCACCATCTTGAATAAACTATTTTTCAAGAAAGATGGCATATCGACTCACAATCATATTATGGTCTTTCAGAATGTAGAAATAATATCCTACTGACTCTTTAGGCTATCCTATGAACCGAGCTCTAAAGGACCTATACTATAACTTGTCCGCCTATTGTCTCCTGACATGAGCTAGACAATCCCAAATTCTGAGGTGACTCAGACTTGGTTTCTTACCATGCTATATCTCATATGATGTGGTAGAAACGATTTTAGAGAAAACCTTATTCAGCAAATATATAGCGGTCATTAGAATATGTCCCCAAAGAAACTCAGAGAGTTCCATGAAGCTCGTCATAGATTGGACCATATCTAATCAGATCCGATTTCTCTATTTTAAAACTCCATTGAGTTGAGGTGTTCCAGGAGGAGTTCATTGAGAGACTATGCCATTTTGCTTAAGATAGTCTAGAAATTCTCGACTAAGGTATTTACCTCCTTGATCTGATTGTAGAACCTTAATAGGTATTTTAGTTTGTTTTCTACTCATGTCTGAATTCTTTGAATTTTTCAAAAGCTTTAGATTTATATCGCATCAAATACACATACCCATACTGAGATAAATCATCGATAAAGATGATGAAGTACACATAGTTGCCTCTAGCCGGCACATCAAATGGGCCACACACATCAGTATGTACTAGGATAAGTAGGTTTATGGCCCTTTCTCCATGTCCTACAAAAGAAATCTTGGTTATTTTGTCATGAAGGCATAATTCATAAATCGGATATGACTTGAAAGTCAATGGAATCAATAGCCCAGATTTCTCTAATTTGTTAATCCTGTCTTTCGCTATATGACCTAGCCTAAGGTGCCACAGATATCCATCATTTAGACTATCCCTAGGTCATTTTGATTCGATGGCATTCATATTTTGCTTGATATTAAAAATAGAAACATCAATATGTAACTGATAGAGACCATTTATAAGATAACCACTTACAATTTTATTTCTTTCATAAAGAATATTACAATGGTCCGTAAGAAAACTAATTACATAGCCTTTCTATGCTAAACATGAAATAAAAATCAAATTTCTGCTTGTTGTAGGCACATAAAAATAGTCTTTAAGAACTAAATCTAATCCTAATGATAATCGTAGAGGGTAGGTTCCCACAACCACTGTAGTAACTCTTGCTCCATTCCTGATGCGTAGGATCATCTCACCATCCCTCAACCTCCTGCTATCCTCAAGACCTTGCATAGAAGTGCATAAGTGAGCACTAGAATCAGAGTCAAGCACCCAACTGGATGCAGAAAAAATCATAAGATTAGATTCTATAATGAGCATACCTCCAGAATGACATGTCTCCTTCTGGTTCTTCAGGCTGGCAAGGTATAAGGGGCAATTCTGCTTCCAATGACTGTCTATGTTGCAATGAAAATATTTTTCTTTGTTAGCATCCTTTTTCTTCGACTTTGTCTTCTTCTTCTTTCCACCATCCACCTTCTGCTTCTTCACGAACTTCTTCTTCTTTCCAAAAGATTTTCTCTTGAAAGAATTCTACTCCACAGCAAGTGTTGAACCTTTAGAACCTTTCATAGAAAACTCTACAGTAACCAGTATATTCATAAGTTCTGCTAGTGCATTCTATAGTGTATGCATATGGTAGTTCATGATGAACTGCCTATACGCATCAGTCAAGGATTGTGGAATTATATCAATCTGCAAATCCTTATCCAACTTGACACCGAGCTTCTCAAGCTCTTCTAAGTCCTTAATCATCATCAGATAATGATCTTGCACTGACTGCCCCTCATGCATTTGAGCCTTAAAAAGTCTTCTAGGGAGTTGATATTTGGCTGCGTGACTTTATTCACCAAACAACTCTTGCAGGTGTGCCAATATTTCGCAGCTAGTCTTAATGTCTTCATGTTGGCACTGGAGCTCATCAGACATCGAGCCCAACATGTAATACCTAATTTTGTTATCATCATCCATCCACTTTTCTAGAGATGCTCTCTAATCAGTGGATGGATGGACTGGTAAAGTAGGAGGATCCTATTCCAACACATGAGTCAACTTTTTGGAATCCAAAATAATTTTGAAGTTCTGAAGCCAATCCTTGAAGTTGGGTCCGGTCAGTCTATGGATGTCCAGGAAATGGGCTAGTGGATTGCACGCAGATATTTTCCTATAGAGAGTCAAAGTTTCTAGTTAGATTTTATAATTAGACTTAATTAATTTATTTAAAAATTTTATTTTTAAATAAATTAGGTTTTCACTATTTTCTTGGATCTCTATACTTCTTGGGTAGAGATGCAAAAATCTTCATGATCAATTGATTTCTAGTGGATGGTGCGGTCCCACCGACTGGCTTACCACCTCATCTAATAGTTATTGGTGATGGATCAACCGATGAGTGGACAACTCTTATCCAATGATTTTTTAATCATGGTGTATCTAATCCTGATCTCTAATTCATGAATCTCACCATGTTCGAAATATTGATCCATTCCTTAGTTAAGTCAGATCCATCATTTGCACGAATTGGATTTTTGATTGGATCCCTCATCATATCCAAAATATTTAGCCTAATCCATCCTCCAACCCATAGCATCCAATGCCTAATAGATGTGGTTGCATCTTTTTGGTGCAACTGAGCCACTGTAACTAGTCGAGAATAATCAACCCTGGAAAGGGCCCACACATCTATAATAGTGGAAGACCAATTGACTTAATCTTTTCTTTGAGAGATTCAATTTAGGTCTCTTAGACTTAACTCAATCATAATGATTATGATAAGCCTAGTGGCATGGGTTAGCTCGAACTGTTAGCCACCTCAAATCAGAATCGGGATGACATAAATGGCCAGATAAGTGAGATCGGTGGAAGGGATATGCCATTAACTTGATAAGAACGCATTTAGGTTGAGTAGCTCTCAATTAAAAATCAATCAATCGTATCTGCCAAACTTACCTTAGACATCAAATTATTGAACCAAAACTAATCGGGTTAGCCTACAATCTAGGCTCGAACCATGAGGCTAAATTAGGTCTTAATTGGATCGATCACATGTGGCTGTGAGTTGACCTTGACCCAGACTTACAACTATTAGGCTGGTCAATTCTAAGTACTCTTGATCCCATCTAACCAACTCTTAATTCGATTTGATTAACTGCTAGATTGAATTGAGCTACCCAAGCCCGAACCCAATTTTATGAAAATATCTTAGATCTGAAAATTCTCAATTTTAGATCTAATTAGTTTCATAATCTTAATTCTAAATTAAGTTTGGGTTCATAAACAAAAAACATATATCAAAATCCTAGGATTTCAGAATCTAAGATTTTGCAAAAAAATAAGTTTTGATTTCTGATTAAGGATGAATGCACAACACCCCCACATGCCATAAGAATATCCCATTGAATGGAAGAAGAGGGCCTTTAAATCCTACTTTATTCTTATGATCGGACGATCAAGGGGAATGCCTTAATCAGAAATATAATTGAAACTACCAAAATAGTTAGATCTAGATCATACATCACATATATAATTAATGATCTAACTAATACATGCTTTGCATACATCTCATGTATCATCACTAAATTAAACATGCATATTTTTTAGATCTAAAATATCATATATAATATCTAAAAAATAAATTTAAATTCGATCGTATTAAAATAAAATTATTCTAGATAATTTATAGAACTATTCTATAATTAGTCGAAATATGCATCTTTTCATATCACATATGAATAAATTAAAAATTAAAAACCTTATTTTCTATTTTTTAGATCTGATTATAATAATTATAATATCAAAAAAATAAAAATTAAATAAATCTAAAATTATATTTAATTAAATTAATAATACGATTATATTAGACTATACATAGAATAAATTTATTTCCAGTCTAGTCTTGCATCTCATACATATTAGATCTAAATGATTTAATTTTAATTTTTTAATTTTAGATCTAATCACATCTGATATGATATCTAGAACTTTTTAAGATCAAATCAAAAATAAAATAAAATTAGATCTAAAATAGATCTAAAGAACTGCAACCTGGCTCTGATACCAATTGAAGGAAAAACCTATTTTTTCGACACAGGATCGTTCAGATTTGATTGGATCTAAAAAAATATTTTAAATTTTTTTTAAAAATCTTAAATAGATTTGAGACTTCTTAGATCTAATCATAGAGATCTAATATTAAAAGTTAAAAATAAAATTAAATTAGATTTAATTTTAAGTACCTGATTTAGTAATCTAATTACCCTACGATGATCTTATTGATTTCTGAGGTTCTAGAAGAAGCCATGCACTCGCCTGGCCTCTATTGGTATCCACTTGGGTAGGATCTAAATATCCTCTTCTCATGAATCTCTTCTCCAAAAATTAGATCTGGATCTGATTTGAAAAGCCTTCAAAATGACTTCTGAGGGCATCCTGTTCGTCTCACAAACACTATCGCATAGATGCTGAATCTTGTGCCAAAAATCTTGGACCTTCAACTCAGATTTATGCCTAACTTTTTAGGTATGTAGAAGATATAGAGAGAGAAGATAGAAGGGGTGTGTATATTAGAGGGAAGGCTCCTTTGTGTGTGAAAAAAAAATAAACAACATTGAGGCAATTTTGTGAGAAGAGTTCTTATACAAGACATAGCGCCATAAAGAGTCCCTTTTTGATCAAAAATCTTATTAATTCAACCATTAAAACTCTTGGACCTGATCTCCATGAGGAACCCCAAATCTCATCTAGTTTTGATGCCAAAAATCCATCTAGATGGTGGCAGCCTGAAAGGATAAGGAAGAGTCCATGTGCGTCTAGGACTCTTCCCTTAAGAGTTTGATCCAAATCAAACACCATCAAAACCTAGTCTAGGTACCTCCAAAAATCACAAAACTTTGCACACCCAAAGTATAACTCATATTCTATCACATATCCAAAAATTAGAAAAAATAATTTTTAAATTTTTTTTTTAAATTCTCTGATCATGTGACCCTCAATTCTCTTAATTGGGTCAACTATTGACCCTAGTCCAATTGCACTAGGAATGAATTTAATTTTCATAATTAATCTGACTTGGACTTATTCCAACTAGATGAAAATAAATCCATTCAAGATATAGAAATGAGTCAAATCAAATTTGACTCGATTATAATGAATCAGAAAGATTATAAAAGGAGAAACTCAGGCTCAATTGTGTGCTAGCACGATTACCTTGAACCTAATTGGATCTAATCTAAATTAATCAAATAGGGTTAGCTCAATTTGATGACATCCAGATCTAAATCCTTATTTATGTGATCCAGTTAGATTCAATTACGTATGGTAATGAGACATGTCATGATCTCCATCATCTCCATCATCGAAACATCTTTTGATAGATCAGAACTTTTCTGATTCATACAATTAGAATGATCGATCATCAAAATCATTTTAATTGCTCCCAAAATCCACCAATGACACCTACCAGTATATGGTGGTAATCCATCATAATCGAAAGTGAACCTCTTAGTGCAGCTACCTATGTGATTGGATTCTTCTATCTTGAGCTCCGATAGGATTAGGGTTAAGGTGAACTCGTCAAACCCAATATTCGTCATATGAATTAATCATTCAATTTGAGTCCTCTATGAAATCTTTATAGAAAATCTTTCTATCATCTTCACTCTACCATGGTCATGGGCTTATGAACTTGATTCTCATGATCATCATAGGGCTACTCATTTACCGAGATAGATAGATCCCTTATTGGTGCAATCCAATTTCTACAATGAACAAACTATAGCCAACATACACCTTAAGATTTTGAATGGCTAGAAGATCGAGTTATGGTATATTCAAACTACAACACCCTCAAGATGAATTATCGATGCACCTTAGGTCAAAGAATTAGACACACTACTACAATATTGAGCTAATCATCGACGAGAAGGTAGACTTCCTTATGAATGCTCGAGGTGGTCATGCTCAGTGCCCTCATTCTCTAACGAGTACCTATACTCTTGCTCTGGTATCTCCACACCATAGACTCAAGACTCATCTACTCAAAGAAAGTGATCGTACACCAACCTTCCGGATCAATCACCATCCTCATGATGATCCTATGGTCGGAAGCAGTTTATGAGTTAATTATGAAAATTCATATCTTAAATTTTTAATTTTTTAAAAATATGAATTGTCATTACCATTAACTCAAAGGATGTTACATACACTTTAAATACATACTATGATAGAAAATACTTTTTATTAATTTATAGTCAAAATTATAAAATTGCCCTTAGAAGTGTATTACAAGTATTAGCTAATCTGGCTTCTAGGGCACACATCTAACACCAATGCCATAGAGTAGTTGTACCTATTCGATGCAACCAAACCACTGTGACCAATCAAGAATGATCAATACCCGAGAGGCATCCACATCTCTACAATGATGGAAGACTGCTAGATTTAATATTTAATTGAAAAGATTTTAGATTCAGGTCTCATCCTTAATTAGTCATAATGGTTATGACTAATATAGTAGCTTGGGCTAGCTTGAATCATTGGCAACTTGACTCTAAACTTAATATACTAAATTGGCCAGATAAATGAGATCAGTGGAAGGGATATGCCATTAACTCATTAATAAGTGAAAAAATACACTAATAAAAGTATTAAGTTATAAAATAAATTATTCTATTTTTAAGAAATTAATATTTTTATTAAACTTATGTAGGAAAGAAGCCCACCAATATGAAGATCTTATTTTTTTGGATTAAATGAAATAAATTACAAGCAAAATGGACTTCAAATGAATCCAAAATTGAATTTCAAAGGAAATAAAAAAATAAAAAAAAAGTTGGCCGGTTCGGTCCAAATCGGCTCAGAAAAATTGGCTCAACAGATCGCTCAGCCTGACCACACTCAACCAACTATCTGCTGATGCCTAGCTTATGCCACGCTGATGTCAAAATTTTTTGTGGCACATGGTGGACCGTTACAGTAGCTAGGCAAGAGCATTTTGGAGATTTCATGGGGACAAGCGCACTTCGATTGGTTGAAGGAAGCGGCCGTCCATGCAATGCCAGGCTCGCGCACGATCCACAGAGAGTACTCTAAAAATTTTGCCTGATCCGATGGATGCTATTCACTAGGATTTGATCGAACAGCAAAAATCTATGCACTGACGAATGGCGGATCAACTTCTGGATGAGATCTAATGGTGGAGATGCGTTACCGATTTTAAACAAAGAATCAGAGGCTTCTTTGGGCATGATCTAACGGCCTAGATTCGATCTTCAAGACTGATCCAATGGTCTAAATGAATTTTGACTTGATTTGGGTTTTTAAAATAATTTTTGAGTGGTTTTTGGCATGTTTGATTGACATCCAACATCCAAAATTGATCCAAAATTTTTTTTAGTTATTTTGAGAGTTTTAAACCCGATTTCAATCGAATTTCGACCTAAGACCACCTAGATTAGCCTATTTAAAGGCTTGCTGCCTGCTGTTGCCGAGGGAGAGAAAAAGAGGCAGAAAAAAATAAAAAAGAGAGAGTTAAAAATAAAGAGAAAAAAGGGAGAAATAGAGAGAACAGAGAAAGAGAGAGAGGTTTAGGGAGAGAAGAGAAAGAATTTTTATTCTTGTTATTTTTCTTTCTTCTTCTTTTCTTCTTCCAAAGGCCAGTACACAAAGTGACTTTCTTCTTCATCGAGTTCTCCACACTAAGAGCAATGGACAACCAATTTCAGCGAATAAACAGTCTAATTTCTTTGTGACTTTTATTTTATTTGCTATTTTTGAACTTGTTATCATGAACTAAATTTTTTTTATTAAGGCTAAGATGTAGCCACACTTTTGATGTAATATTCAATATAATTTATTTTTAATTTTAAATTTTATTCATGAGAAGTATATAAATCTGATCTTAATGCTTTTAGATTACTGGCCATCTTCTAATTAATCTGATGAACATAGATGATACGGACCAAGTACATCTATGTTATTGCTTCTTGATTATATACCTTGTATTATGAATTGAATCAGAATTCATATGCATGCAAAAATTTTAGTGTGCTTTGGATGCAGTGTATTTTAATTAGAGGATTTCACAAAACTTGATACATCGATATTTATTTAAATTACACCTGGACCAAAGGATAATTAATAAATATTGATAGTTTTGCTATGCCTGGACCAAAGGGTAGTGAATAAACTAGGAGACTCCACCATCACATGAAATAAAATTAACCTAATAATCTGAATATTGTATTGAATGATTTGGTTAATTGATTGCCTTAGTAACCTATTGCTCTTAAGTTTAAAATCCTAATAATTACACTCTCTCTATTTCCTTACAATTTTTAATTATTTCTTTATTTTGTTCTTTATTTTTTATTCTCATAAATCGATATTCTAAATAAAGCATAGGAAAGAGCTTTTTAGTACTTATTTTTCAATCATCTAGGGATGATACTCTACTCACTTACTTTATTACTTGATCAATTGGTGCACTTGCCATAGCTATAGATTAGCATGCATCAAGTTTTTCGCACCATTATCGAAAACTGTGTCTAAAATAATATTGAAATTTGATCCTAGCTTTACTTTAGAATTTTATTTTTAATTTTTATTCTTACTTTATTTTTAAATTTATTCAGTGCATGACACGTACTGGACATAGTAACTTACTATCTTTAGATGCAAAAATTGAAAGGACCATCAGAAGACTACAATAAGAAAGAAATATGGCAGCTGAAGATCCTAACAACATCAATCTAGGATTGGATATGGTGATCGAAGGATAGCATGAAGCTATTCGAGTAGTACATCATCCATTAAATGATTACATCACATCATCTGTAGCCGATGCAGCTTCGAGCATTAGGAGACTGTCTGTAGGAGCAAACAACTTCGAAATAAAATCGATAATGATCCAAATGATCTAATCAATAGTCCAATTCAGTGGACATGTGCATGATGATCCGAATGCCCATATTTTTAACTTTCTTAAACTTTGTGATACTTTTCAAAATAATGGGGTGTCGGATGATGCTATTAAATTAAGGTTATTTCCTTTCTCTTTATGGGATAAAGCTCAAAGTTGACTTCATTCTCTTCCTGCAGATTCTCTCACAACTTGGGATGTCCTAGCCCAAGAATTCTTAGCCAAGTACTTTCCACCTTTCAAAACTTTCAAGATGCGCAACGATATCACTTCTTTTATGCAAATGGACATGGAGACACTATATGAGGCTTGAAAGCATTTCAAGGAACTGCTAAGAAGATGTCCACATCATCAGCTACCCATATGGCTTCAGGTACAAACTCTCTATAATAGTTTATCTTCTACTAATTATTCTATGATTGATGCAGCAGCAGGAGGAACCATTAACCAAAAAATGGAGGAAGAATCCTTTGATCTGATTGATGAGATGGCATCAAATAGCTATCAGTGGCAAACATAATGCATGATGCCAAAAAAACCAGCAGCTATGCTGGGAGTAGATTACGTGCCAACCTTACTAGCTGAAATTACAGCCCTTAGAGTCAAAGTCAACAACTCGAAGGGAATAGCTATGCATGTTCAAAGCATCACTTATGACCTATGTGGAGGAGGACATAATACAAGCAACTGCCAGACAAATAATTCTTTTGCTAAAGCAACTGATATAGCTAATTATGTTGATAATTTTTTCAGACCGCAACAAAACAATCTCTACTCCAGCACATACAATCAAGGATGGAGGCAGCATCCAAATTTCTCATGGAGCAATCAAAATGCAACACAACAGCCACCCCCGAGGTTTCAAGTACCTGAAAAGAAGTCCAACATGGAGGAGCTGATGGATAAATTCATGCAAAACTAAGAAGCAACTATAAAAAATTTGGAAGCCAAGCTTAGGCAGGACCAAGTAGCAGCAATTCAAAACTTGGAGATGCAAATAGGCCAAATGGCTAAGATAATCTTTGAGAGACCTCAGGGATCCTTGCCTAGCAACACGGAGACCAATCCAAGGGAGCAAGTCAATGCTATCACCCTAAGAAGTGGTAAAAAGCTGGAAGAGCCACATCAGAAGAAAGAGACTGAAGAGACAATTACAAACAAGGAATCATCAACTAAAATTCGTCAATCACCAAAACAACCAGCAGATGGATAGTCTCCAGATATACAGTTTACCAATCCAAATGTGAAGCCCTACGTGCCGTCACTGCTGTTCCCAGAGAAAAATACAGCATCCAGATAAGAAATTTTCTAACTTTTTTAAAATTTTAAAGAATTTACATATTAATATTTCTTTTGTATATGCTATCACTCAAATGCCCAGGTATGCCAAGTTTCTCAAAGAAATTCTAACAAATAAGAAAAAGCTATAGGAGCATTAGAGAATAAATTTGAATGAAGAATGCTCAGCAATACTTCAAAATAAATTACCATAGAAGCTAAAAAATCCAGAAAGTTTTACTATCCCTTGCATTATTAGTGATTATAGTTTTGATAAAGTTTTATGTGATTTAAGAGCAAGTATTAATCTTATGCCTTTTTCCATTTTCAGAAAGCTGGGTCTAGGAGAACCAAAGCCTACCACTATTACTCTTCAATTAGCTAACAAATCCATCAAATATCCAAGAGGTATAGTGGAGGATGTCTTGGTAAAGATAAACAAGTTTATTTTCCCTATTGATTTTATTGTTCTTGATATGGAAGAAGATTATGATGTACCTCTTATCTTAGGGAGACCCTTTTTAGCTACTGAAGGAGCTTTAATAGATATTCAATAAGAAAAATTAATTCTTAGAATTCAAGATGAACAAGTTACTTTTAATGTTTTCAAAGATACTAAACATCCTGATGATAATCAAACTTATTTTCTAATTGATATTATTGATAATTCAGTATATGAGAATTCTATAGAAAATAGGTTTGAGACTATGAAAGCTAGCAATGTCCAATTGAAAGAGGGCTCAACCAAACATGAAAGTATTTCAATTGAAATGGCACTGGATTGATTCAACTTAGAACTCAAAGAAAGTCAAGCTGAAGACTATAAATTAGAACTACTAGATAGGTTGTTTCTTTTTTTTTTAGTTTTGATCATTTTTTTCTTTTATTTTTCAATAATTTGTTGCTCTTTTACTGCTTTGGTGTGTATTTTCAATTTTGCAGAAAAAATCAATAAGAGCTCAAGCCAAATTTCAAAGTTTCAAAGAACCAGACTGAACCAAATTAGGTATATTCCTTCATATCCTTTATTGCACTCTTTATTTTTCTTTCTCCTTTAAGACAATGTAGAATAAGTTGGAGGGTAAAAAAAAAAATTTAAATAATGTGTCAAGAAGAAAACCTTGAGCAAGATAGATTGGATAAGTGATAAAAGATAGAAGTATCTACTATTGAATGTAACAAGTTAAAGAAGTACACTAGTTGGCTAGACTTTTAGTAGCCTACTTAGGTCATCAAAAGACTATTAGCACTTCTAATTGCACCTAAACACTAACAAGGCAAAGTAGGTATTGATTATAAGGCCAACTGAGGATTCAATTATCACTAAAAATTGATAATTAATATATATTCTAATAAAAAACTTGAATTTAAGAAAAGAGCTACATGCCTAAAAATAAAGTGCAAAAGATAGATTATATATGGATTGCCCAAAGCCTAGTAATTGGGTCTCTACACCTAGATCAAGTATGAAAATTTACGTAAAATGGTAGAGGGAAGGCCAGGATGCTTAGCAAAAAGAAAAAAAAAATGAGGCAGTGTGAAAGCTACCTTAATTCATGAGTATAAAATTGAGAATGTATAGAAAATTAATGAAAATAGATGATAAGAGAGGATATTTTTATCCTTTAAATTAACACTAAAATGCTAAGTTAGTCATCACTAATACAAGTGTTGTAGATCTTTGATGTAATCTAAGAAAGTTATTAATTATACTGACTGCAAAATTTACTTCTAAAGCTTAATGCTTAGTTAGTCATATTTTCTAAACTTTTTGATCTTTAACTCTAGATTCATCTTTTTGATGGATAATCTTATTGAAACATGGTATTAAATAAAGCATTACTAAGGGACTAGCAATAACTAAGTTGGAAGATGTGATAAGTGATAAAAATATACTAATAAAAATATTAAATTATAAAATAAATTAATTTATTTTTAGGAAATTGATACTTTTATTAATTTTATATAGGAAAAAAGGCCATCAATATGAAAATCTTATTTTTTTGGATTAGATGAAATAAATTTCAAGCAAAACGGACTTCAAACGAACCTAAAATTGAATTTCAAAGAAAATAAAAAAATAATAAAAAATAGAAAAAGTCAACCTGTCCAGTCCAAATTGGCTCAGAAAAATTAGCTCAGCAGATCGTTCGGCCCAACTATGCTCAGACCGACCGCCTGCTGACGCCCAGCTTATGCCACGCTGACGTCAGAATTTTTCGTGCCACACGGTGGACTGCTATAGTAACCAGGCAAGGGCATTTCGGAGATTTCACGAGGACAAGCGCACTTCGATTGGCTGAAGGAAGTGGTGGTCCATGCAATGCCGGACTCGTGCATGGTCCACAAAGGGTATTCTAGGAATTTTGCCCAATCCGACGGATGTTGTTCGCTGGGATTTGATCGAACGACGAAAATCTATGGCTGATGAACGACGGATGCAGCTCCTGATTGAGATCCAACAGTGGAGACGCGTTACTGGTTTTAAACTAAGAATCAGAGGCTTCTTTGGGTGCGATCTAATAGCCTAGATTCGATCTTCAAGGCTGATCTAATGGTCCAAATGAATTCCGACTTGATTTGGGTTCTTAAAATAATTTTTGAGTGGTTTTTGGCCCATTTGATCGACATCTAATGGCCAGAATTGATTTAGGGTTATTTTTTAGCTATTTTGAGAGTTTTAAACCTGGTTTCAATAGGATTTCGACCAAAGACTACCGAGATTAGCCTATTTAAAGGCTTGCTGCCTGCTGTAGCCAAGGCAGAGAAAAAGAGGCAGAAAAAAAGAGAGAGAGTTGAAAATAAAGAGAAAATAAGGAGAAATAGATAGAACATAGAAAGAGAGAGAGGTTTAGGGAGAGAAGAGAAAGAGTTTTTATTCTTGTTATTTTTCTTTCCTCTTCTTTTCTTCTTCTAAAGGCTAGTACATTAAGCAACTTTCTTCTTCATCGAGTTCTCCACACCAAGAGCAACGAACAACCAATTTCAGCGAATAAATAGTCTAATTTCTTCATGCTTTTTATTTTATTTATTATTTTTAAACTTGTTATCATGAACTAATTTTTTTTTACTAAGGCTAAGGTGTAGCCACTCTTTTGATGCAATACTCAGTATAATTTATTTTTAATTTTAAATTTTATTCATGAGGAGTATATAAATTTGATCATAATGCTTTTGGATTACTGGCCATCTTCTAATTAATCTGATGAACATAGATGATACAGACTAAGTACATCTATGTTATTGCTCCTTGATTATATACCTTGTATTATGAATTGGATCAAAATTCATATTAATGCAAAAATTTTAGTGCGCTTTGGACGCAGCGTATTTTAATTAGAGGGTTTCACAAAACTTAATGCATCGATTTTATTAAAATTACACCTAGACCAAAAGATAATTAATAAATATTGATAGTTTTGCTATGCCTGGATCAAAGGATAGTGAATAAACTAGGAGGTTCCACTGTCACATGAAATAAAATTAACTTAATAACCTGAATATTGTATTGAGGTGAACCGATTGCCTTAGTAACCTATTGCTCTTAAGTTTAAAACCCTAATAATTATGCTCTCTCTATTTCCTTATAATTTTTAGTAATTTCTTTATTTTATTCTTTACTTTTTATTCTCATAAATTGATCTTCCAAATAAAGCATAGAAAAGAGCTTTTCAGTACTCATTTTTAAATCCTCTAGGGATGATACTTTACTCACTTACTTTATTACTTGATCGACTGGTACACTTGCCATAGCTATAGATTAGCATGCATTACTCATCATAGACTCAATCTATGTGAGTAGCTTCCAATTAAAAACTATCGATTGAATCTTCCAGACTTATCTTAGATATCAAATTGGTCAATAAGAATTAGTCATGTTAACCTATAATTCAGGCTCGAACCACTGAGCCAATCTAGGTCTTTTAGATTTGAATGATAACATGTGGCTATTAATCAATTTGACCATTCTATAACTAATTAGATGGTCATGAGCAAATTTGATATAATCCTAGTCAAAATTTGGTTGGTTTGATCAATCGCTCTAATCTAGACCTAATTGAGCTACCCATATCCTTAAACCATGTTTTATGCATTGAAATTTAGATCTTAAATTCATAATTTTAGATCTTTTAATTTCAAGTCTTAAAACATAATTAAGTGCATTATGAACATGGTTTAGTTCATCCATCAAATTAATCTAAACTAATTAAATTGTATCATATACAGTTTCAATTCAGCAGACTTGAGTCAACTTGCCCTGGAAATAGGGTTAGCTTGTCTGTGATGATCATAATTATGGGCTTCGACTTGCTCAGATTGAGTCGAGTCATATGCAAATGACTCAATCCACTAGGGACTTGATTTGATCCCAAAAAAACAAGCCAAATCATTTATAATTAGAGTTGGCTCGAAATGAATCTGAGTCAACTCGGCAGACTCACAAGCCATAATTCAGGATTTCATGCAATAGATCCTATCATTTTAGTTCTAGGATTTTGCAATAATTAAGTTTCAGATCATGTATGTAAAGTTAATACATCAGAATATATAATTTTTATAAGTTAAAATTAATTAAAAAATAGACATTAATGATATGCATCAAAAGAAAAAACTAGATTTGAAATAGTATCATATACACTTAGGATCTTTGTTTACTTTTCTTCTTCATAGGAGATCGATACAAGTGGCACCCCTACACGCCATAAGAGAACCCTTTTGAATGGCTAAGAGAGGGGATTAAACCCCTACTTCCTCTTATGATCGTTCGGCCATGGTGAGGCACCTAATCCAAATACTATGCAAACAAGAAATTTAATCTAACACATCAATCATGCATAATATTAATTTTTTTTAGATCTAATTTTACTATAAGAAAAATAAATATTAGTAATGGTATTAGTGATGGTAAAATCTTCCATCGTTAAAAATGACTTTCTCCAACTACAACACCAACTAAAAATTATACCATTGGTAATGGTATTAGCGACAGCAATATGAATATTAGTGATGGTGAACACCATCTCTAAAAGCCTAAAAATTTAATAAATATATTTAAAAATAATAAAAATATTAGTGATAGCATATTTTGATTATTAGTGATAAAGAATTTGCTGTCGCTAATAACATCTATTAGCGACGGCCAAGTTAACTATTAGTGATGGCAAAAGCCATCATTAAAATTATTTAAAATTTTTATATAATTTTTTAACATAAAATAGGTATTACTGATGGCAATTTTGAATATTAGTGACTAAGAAATTGCCATCGCTAATAATTTTAAAAAAATAACTTGGAGAGAAAAGATTATTTTAAAATTTTATTGATGATTAAATTAGCAATGGATGACTAGCCATCACTAATAAAATAAGAATTAGTGATAGAATACTTTTGGTTGTGAATAATCCAAATGATGACTCAATCCAATTCGAACCTGATTTGAACTCGATTTGAATTCAATTCAAAATTCTACCAAACCTAATTAAATTAGGCCTTAAATTCAAATTTTACTTAGATTATAAAATTTAAATAACTTTAAATTAGATTTAGATTAATTAAATTTAATTTAAATTAATTAGAAAAAAAATAGTTATCAATTTAAGTTTAATTCGAATTCAATTTGAAATCCTGTCAATCCTAATTCAATTAAACTTTTAATTCAAGTCCTACGTGAATAATAAAATTCAATTACCTTCAAATTAAGTCAAATCTAGTTAAATTTATAAAAAATTTAAATTAATTTAGAGAAATTAATTTTTAATTTGGGTTTAATTTAAATTTAATTCAAAATCCTGTCAATCCAAATTCAATTAGACTTTTAATTCAAGGATAGTAAAATATAATTACCTTCAAATTAAGTCAAGTATAATTAAATTAAATTTAATTTAAATTAATTAGAAGAAAATAATTTTTAATTTGAGTTTGATTCGAATCAAATTCAAACCGGATTCGAATCTAATTCAAAATTTTGTCAAACTTAATTCAATTAGGCTTCAAATCTAAATCCTACATAGATTATAAAGCCCAATTGATTTTAAATTAAGTCAAAATTAATCAAATTAAAATTGATTTAAATCAATTAGAAAAACATAATTTTCAACATGGGTATATTTTCGGGTATAATTCAAATATAATTCGATCCTGATTTGAATCCAATTAGAAAACCTGTTAATCCTAATTCAATTAGACTTTAAAATTCAAGCCTTACGTAGATAGTAAAATCCAATTATCTTTATATTAAGTCAAGTCTAATTAAATTTAATCTAATTATAATCAATTAAAAAAAAATAATTTTTAATTTAGGTTCGATCTAAATGCAATTAAAACTCAATTCAAATCCAATTCAAAATATTCTGTCTAACCTAATTCAATTAGACTTTGAATCTAAGTTCTAATTAGATTATAAAATCTAATTATATTCAAATAAAGTCAAGTCAATTAATTTAATATAATTTAAATTAATTATAAAAAAATATTTTTTAATTTATATTTGATTTGAATCTAATTCAAATTTGATTCGAATCCAATTCAAAATCATGTCAAACCAAATTCAATTAGACTTTGAATCCAAGTTTCGCTCGAAATATTAAAATCTAATTAGCATCAAATTAAGTCAAGCCTAATTAAATTAAATCTAATTTAAATCAATTAGGATTTGATTCATAAATTAATTATATCAAAAATTTAATAAAATTAAATATTAATTTTTAACCATCCAAAGAATGACTTAGGATGATAAAAAATTATGAAAAAAAATTTATTAGCGATGGGTTTAGCAATGGCATGAGTACCATCACTAATAACATAAAAAATATTATTTTTATTATATGATTATTAGCAATAGAAAGATTATTACTGATGGAATCTACCATTGTTAATATTTTTTTTGTATATAAGCGATGGTAAATTTTTATTAGCGATGGCATATGCTATCGCTAATAATCTTTCCACCTCATTTTTGTCATCCTACCATGTGCCCTCATTTTTTCTCATACCACCATCCATCGCCCCCTCTTTTCTGAAGAAAAATCTAATTTTTCATTGCAGGATCATTCAGATCCAATCAGATTTAAAAGAATATTTTAAAAAAAAAATTAACAAAATCTAATCAGATTTAAGATTTCTCGGATCTGACCCTATAGATCTAATATTAAAATTTAAAATAAAATTAAATCAGATTTAATTTAAGTACTTGATTAGGATAATTTAATTATCTTAATGATGATCCTGATATTCCTAAGGTTCTAGATCGAGCCATGCACGTGCCCGGCCTCTACTAGAGTCCATTCATGCAAGATCTGGAGATCTTCTCCTTTTAAATCAAGACTACAAAAATCAGATCGAGATCTGATCTTGAAGTTCTTTAAAACTTTGTTTGTAGAAACAGCAGTCGTCTCTTGAAACAGTGCTGCCTTCTTCCTGATCTAGGCGCCAATGCTCTATGGATTCTTACTAGACTTGTACCCAACTCCTTGGGCATGGAGATGGGAGAGAGAGGATCAGAGGGAGGCATGGAAGAGAGGAGAGAAACCTTGTAGCATGGTGAAAGGGAAAAGCCTTAGAACCCTAGGTGCAAATAGGGTTTAAATAGATCCTACTGCGTCATGTAGTGCCACATCACCTCGGCCAATCAGAGGCTTTTATTTAATCAGATGTAAATATGATTGGTAGGATGATGTCATCTGATCACATCAGATAGAGTCCCTCAAAAATCCACATAGGAGATGCCATAGATGGATAGGACCAACTTGTTTGGCACCTAAGAGTCCATCTCAATCAAATATCCCTGGAGTTCCAGCTATATGAGACACCATCCATATCCACATGGGGCGCATGCCTAGGGTGGCATGCGCCCTCTCTCTTTCCTCTTTTAGTAGGAGGACAAGAGCCTAGGCATGCACCCTCTCTCTTTCTGCTTTTAGTAGGGGGACAAGAGCCCCATGCGCTCTCCAATGGGTGCATGCCACATGGCCCTTTGTCCAAGTGTCTAGGATCAACTATTGACCAATATCCGAAACTAGAAAATGATAGGTGACAGAAATTGGTAGGAATTATCTTAAGTTCATCTAATAAATTAAGATAACCCTTTTTTGATCTAGACAAGCTCCAGTTAAACTAAGATAAGGTTCCTGAGTGAGCCCAAATAAATTTGGCTTAGCCGGGATGAACCAGAATGATTATAGAAGGAGAATGTTAGGCTTAATCATGTGCTAGCATAATTTCCTTGAACCTAATTAGATCTTGTTGGGGCGTAAACCCCACTCCCGCTAAAGTTTGATTTAATGCTCAGCCAAGTATAATTTGTAATCACAGAAGAGCTTCAATCACCACTTCTCTACCAGTTGAACTCCTTTCGGACTTCTCCATTAATCGAACTCCTCCCGAACTTCTCTTGCAGCCAAACTTCTCCATCAGTCGAACTCCTTTCGGACTTCTCTTTCAACCGAACTTCTCCATCAGTCAGACTCCTTTCAGACTTCTCCATCAGTTGAACTCCTTTCGAACTTCTCCTACAGTTAGACTTCTCCATCAGTCGAACACCTCCCAGACTTCTCTTACAGTCGGATTTCTCCATCAGTCGAACTCCTCCTGAACTTCTTTTCAACTAGACATTTTCATCAGTCAGACTTCTTTTGGACTTCTCTATCAGTTGAACTCCTCTCGAATTTCTCTTATAGCCAAATTTCTTCATCAATCGAGCTCCTCCTGAACTTCTCCTTCAGTCGAACTCTTCCTGGACTTCTTCTTCAGTCGGACTTCTCCATTAGTCGAACTCCTTTCAGACTTCTCCATCAGTCGACCTCCATCCTGATTCCTCCAGCGGATTACTTTTAGATTTCAACTAGCATTTTTCTCGGATGATCTCCTCTAGTCGTATTCCCTCTAGATGATTTCTTTCAGTCAAAGCCCTTTTAATCTATAGCTCTCTACATGGCATGATCAACTCACTCATAAACAACTTAGAGTAGTCCGAACTCCTCTGGTATTGATATATGTCAAAGCTCTTCACCAACCAACATCTGCTTTCTTCAAACTTTGACTATTAAATCTCAATGAATGGGCACATCATGACAACAGACACTACACTCCATAACAAACTTCATGTGGCCCCGAGCGGCCCACTATCCAATGATTACGGCTGTCACTTTCAAGTTTATTACAAGCTTCATCTATAAAAGGGACCCTCCAGATATGTTTTTTCTAAGCTCTCTTTTCCTTTCTAAAACTCTATTGAATTTTTTCTGAGTACTTCATTTTTATTGGCCAGAAGAGTTGACTTGATCATTAGAGCATCCTACCGAAGCCAGCACCATCAATTTCGGATGGAACTTTATTTTGCAGATCACCGATGGAGGCCTCTTCTTCCTCAACTCTAGCTCGATCGAGTGTCAACCAAATTTTGCACCAATAGGATTGGCACTAGAGGAAGGGATCATTTGTAAACCCTTATTCTTAAAGAAGTCCTCAATCGATTTTGTGGATCTTCTTCTTCAAGGTTCATCTCCATCCTCTCCCTCAATCCTAAGAAATGCTTCCAAAGAAGGCGACTACCTAAGGATCTACTGCTTCTACCATCAGATCTGAGCTAGATCCATCCATTACTGCTCTATCATCAGTGCTTCAACCTCCTCCTCCACCGACGTTCACGTTAGATTCGAAGCAGTTTAACCTACTAATATAGCGGGTTCAGGGCCTCACCAAAATGGTGCAGGCCATGCAGCAACCCTCGATGATGGTTTCGCTAGAAAACCCACCATCGGAATGTTAGGAATCGATTTCAAGGAGGCACACTTGGGCTAGCATATCCATCATCTCTAGAAAGGGAAAACAAAGCAGAGGATCCTTATTCAGATCATGATTTTTCTTCGAAAGAGACCTTCTCCATCTACAATCGAAAGCCTTCCAAGATCTACGATCCAGATGATATCCTCGATCAGAAACTTTAAGAGATGGACCAGTGGATTGAAAAACTCTACCATGTCATCCCGGCTCGCCATGACGGCATCTGCACTAACCCTCTTTCTCTTTCCAAATTATGCAAGAGTCCATTCCATCGAACTTCAAATTTTTTCAATTTGAAAGCTACAATGGAACCTCTGATCTGATCGATCATCTAGAGGCCTTCTGAATCATGATGCTACTTCATGGCGCATCAGATGCCATCTTATATCGAGCTTTTTCGTCTACCTTGAAGAAAGCAGCAAGAAACTGATACTCAATGTTGAAGTCAGGTATGATCTTCTCCTTTGACCAGATGAGCCATCAGTTTGTGGCTCATTTTGTTAGTAGCCGGCATCCCCGGAGAGGTTCGAACTCCCTCATCAACATCAAGCAGAAGAAAGGGGAGTCCATTCGGGCTTATGTCAATCACTTCAATGCTGCCACATTAAAAGTCCAGAACCTAGACCAGTCTGTTGCAGTGGCCGCGCTAAAGGACAGCCTTTAGAAGAATGGTTTGTTTCTCTCCATGGAGAAGAAGTATCCTAGGGACTTTGCTAATCTGTTAGCTCGAACTAAAGGATATGTTCGAGTGGAAGAAGCCTTAAAGTTGAAGGATAAGAAAGCCATAGGAGAGCAGTAGGTGGGCGAGTCTAATAAGCCCATGACTGGTGGAGGGCCGAATGAAGTTCGATCGTGCTCACGGACTCCCCCCGAGCGCAAGCAAGCCCAAACTCCTCCTCGAGCTCATCATCAAAAAATCCTCGATAGAAGGGCATGAAGAAGTTATCCTCCAGAAGGTTTCGTAACTACGCCCCCCTTAATGCTCCAAAAATGCAAGTATTAATGAAGATCAAGAGCAATTATCGAGGCTTGAAAGGATGCACACTCATCCTGACAAGCACAGTCGTAACAAGTATTGTCTCAACCATCATGACCACAGCCACAATATCGAAGAATGCATTCAGCTCTAAGACAAGATCGAAGAGCTCATTAGGAGAGGCCGATTGGGTCGATTGCTCAGACGCCGGCCTGAAGCAAGAGAAGATCGGTCGAGGGCACCACCACAGCTAGAACCATCAAGAAGGGAGGAATAATAAGAAGATCGACCACCTCTCGGCATCATCAACACTATCTTTGGGAGACTTTGGCGAGAAGAGGCTAACGGATCGAGGAATCTATGAAGAGATGGAGGACTGAAGAATCCATAACCTTCACTAAGATAGATGCACGGAGAGTACAGTTTTCGCATAATGATGCAATTGTAATCTCTTTAAATATAGCAGACTATGATGTACGTTGCATCCTCGTTGATAATGAAAGTTTGACTGATGTCTTATTTTATTATACTTTCTCCAAAATGTCAATATCTAATAGTCAGCTTGGATCAATAAACTCTCTATTAGTAGGCTTCGCTGGTGCTGCAGTACTAGTTGAAGGTGTAATAACTCTAGCTGTTGCTGTAGGGCAATATCCAAGACAATCCGAGTGCAGGTAGATTTTTTGGTAGTAAATGCTCCCTCCGCTTACAATGCAATTCTTGGCCAAGCTGATCTAAATGCACTTCAGACGGTGGTGTCAACTTATTATTTGAAGATAAAGTTTTCGACAAGTTATGAGATCAGAGAGATCAGGGGAGATCAAGCTCTAGCAAGACACTGCTACTCAATTGCCCGACAAAAAGAAGAACTGTCTGACCCTTGTTCTATCAATAGGTTAGATGTCCGAGATGATCTCATGGAAGAAAGGAGAGAATCGATGGAAGATCTTATCTCAATCTCTTTGAATGATGGGAATGTGGAGCATATGGTACAGATTGGTTCCAATCTAACTGATGGGATGCAAGAGCAGCTCATTGAATTCCTTCGAAGAAATGCAGATGTTTTTGCCTGGGTCCCCGCAGACATGCCAAGAATTAATGCGGAAGTCATGGAGCATCATTTGGTAGTTGATCCAAAACATCGGCCAATGAAAGAAAAGATAAGGAGCCATGCCCTAGAGAGACAGAAGGCAATTGCAGAAGAAGTTGACAAGCTCCTTAAGGTTGGATTCATCCGAGAAGTCAACTATCCAAACTAGGTCTCCAACATCGTACTCATCAAAAAGGCAAATGGCAAATGGAGAATATGCATAGATTTCAAAAAACTGAACAAAGTCTATCCAAAAGGCAGCTACCCTCTGCCCAGAATTGATCAGCTGATGGATGCAACTTTGGGCCACGAGCTCCTCACTTTCATGGATGCCTTCTCCAACTATAATCAAATCCAGATGGTGCTAGAGGATGAGGAGAAAACTACTTTTATTACTGATCGTGGTCTTTACTGTTATAGGATTATGCCTTTTGGACTAAAAAATGTAGGAGCAACATACCAATGCCTGGTCAATAAGATCTTTAAGAAGCAAATCGGCCACAACATGAAAGTGTACATAAATGATATGCTTATTAAGAGCCGAACTTCAGTAAATCACATTACTGACCTTGAGGAAATCTTTGATGCCCTTCGAAAATATAAGATGAAGTTGAACCCAACCAAATGCACCTTTGGTGTGACTTTAGAGAAATTCTTGGGGTTCATGGTGTCAAGGCATGGGATTGAAGCAAATTCGAAGAAGATTCGAGCCATTCAAGAGATGGCGGCTCCTAAATCCATCAAAAAAGTTCAGCGCTTGACTGAAAAGTTGGCAGCCCTGAACCACTTCGTCTCAAGGTCGGTCAAGTGATGCATGCCCTTTTTTCAAGTTTTCAAGCAATCAAAGGACTTCTGCTAGATCACCAAATGCCAGCAAGCCTTTAAAGAGCTCAAGGACTACCTTTGCTCACCTCCACTATTAGCCAAGCCCGAACCTAGAGAAGAACTATTTCTATACCTAGCGATCTCTCCAGCAGCTCTGGCAGCAGTCTTAGTTAAAAAAGAAGCAAAAGTAGAGCGGCCGACCTACTACATAAGCCGGATCCTAAGAGATGTCGAGATCAGGTATACCAAGTTAGTAAAACTAACTTATGCTCTATTGATTGCAGCCTAGAGACTCCAACCTTATTTTCAAGGGCACACCATAACCCTTCTTACTGATCAACCAATCAAGGTAGTTCTCCATCGAACAGATGCCTTTGGGAGAATAGCAAAATGGATAATTGAGCTCACCAAATTTGACATTAACTACCAACCTCGGTCATTAGTTAAAGCCCAAATATTGGCAAATTTTGTAGTGGAATGCACCATTCCGATTAAAGTCGAGCTTAAACAGAATGAAACCAGCATTTCATGGTTGCAGTTGAGCTCCTCTGAAGAAAGAGCCAACCTCCCCCAAGATTTTTGGACCCTATATATTGACGGCTCATCCAATGCTTCTGATGCAGGCGCAGGACTGATCTTGGTTAACCCGGAGGGGATCATCGCCGAATATGCGCTGTGCTTTGAATTTTCTACAACTAATAATGGGTTCAAATATGAAGCGTTGATTGCTGGGTTAAAGATAGCTAGAGAGTTAGAAGTAGATCGGCTTCAAGTCTACAGTGATTCCCAACTGATGGTTGGATAGGTTAGCGGTAGTTATGAAGCACGAGAGGAAAGCATGATGAAATATCTTGAGAAAGTGAAGAACTTGATTTCAACCTTCAATAGTTTTAATATCCAATAGATTCCAAGGGTAGAAAATATCAGAGCCGACCTTCTCTTTAAACTGGCCACTTTAGCCCCAGCTGAACTGCCTAAGGAAGTATTCTTTGAAGTTCTGAAATGCCCAAGTTCGGAGGAACCACAATCTATAATGCAGATCGACCATGAGCCATGTTGGATTAATCCACTGGTCACCTATCTCAAAGATAGAGTTCTTTCTTATAATCCAAAAGAAACTCAAAAACTTAAAAATCAAGCCTTCCAGTATGTTCTGTATGAAGGCAAGCTGTATAAAAGATCGTATTCTTTATCGCTCTTGAGATGTCTCCGACCTTCAGAAGCTGATTTTGTATTATGGAAAGTACACAATGAAATCTGCGGAAGTCATGTAGGGGCTAGATCTTTATCATAAAGACTACTTCAGCAGGATTACTATTGGCTGATCTTGTACCATGATTTTATGAAACATATCAAAAAATGTGACCGCTACCAAAGAAATGCAAACATCCAAAGACAGCCAGCCTCCAAACTTACACCCCTGAGCGCCCCATGGCCATTTGCACAATGGAGAATGGATATACTCGGATCTTTTTCAATGGCATCAGGACAATGGAAGTTTTTCTTGGTGGCAATAGACTATTTCATAAAGTGGATTGAAGTGGAACCTCTGGCAAAAATAACTGAAGCAAAAGTGCAGGACTTCATCTGAAAGTCGATTATTTATAGATTCGGCCTACCTCGAACCCTCATAATAGATAATGGACGATAATTTGTAGGAGCGAGATTTATCGAATTCTATGAAGATTTGAATATCTTTCATCATTTTACATCAGTGGCTCACCCACAGGCAAATGGAGAGGCCAAAGTAACTAATAGAATCCTGCTACATGATATCAAAGCAAGGCTTGAGAGGGCAAAAGGGATTTGGATAGATGAACTCTATCATGTGCTTTGGACTTACCGAACTATCCGAAGATTGCCAATAGGAGAAACTCAATTCGCTTTGGCCTTCGAAATTGAAGCATCATCCTGATAAAACATAAACTCCTATCAGCATGAATCGTGGCATTCAATGAGCAGTGCAACTCAGAGGACCTAAGGGCTAACCTCGACTTAGTGGAAGAAAAATGAAAAAAAGCTCAAGTTCGGATGGCAGCCTACAAGCAAAAAGTAGCTCGCTACTACAACTCAAAAGTCAAAGGTAGAATATTCAAAGTAGGTAACTTTGTACTTTCGTGAGCAGCTATTTTACAACCTTAAAATCAAAAAAAGCTTGCTCCAAATTGAAAAGGTCCGTATGAAGTAGAGGAGGTCGTTCGGTCTAAAACTTATCGTCTGAAGGAGCTCGAAGGAACAACACTCCCATGATCTTGGAATTCAGAGAATTTGAGAATGTACTACCAGTAATTTTTCTTCAATAAAACTTCTCCATTTCAACATTATTGTTTTTTGGTGTAAAAACTATGTGATGATAGAAAAGAAGCAATCAAAAGTGGCCATGTTAGAAATAGGAGGAGAACCATGTCCTAATAGGAGCAAGTCGAAGACCTCCAGTTATTTAAGATAGGAGGAGGGGAAGGCCCATTCAATGGCCCATTTGTGCCCCTATTGCCATGATAGAGATAGTAGGAGAACCTCATCCTAACATGAGCAAGTCAAAGATCTCTGATTATTTAAGATAGAAGGAGGGGAGAGGCCCATTCAACGGCCCATTTGTGCCTCTATTGCCGTGATAGGGATAGGAGGAGAACCTCGCCCAAACATGAGCATGTCAAAGGCCTCATTAATTTAAGATGAGATGAGGAAAGAGGCCCATTCAATGGCCCATTTGTGCCCCTACAGCCTTGTTAGAAATAGAAGGAGAACCTCGTCCTAACTTGAGCAAAGTCGAAGGCCTCATTAATTTAAGATGGGATGAGGGAAGAAGCCCATTCAATGGTCCATTTATGCCCCTATTGCCATGATAGGGACAGAAGGAGAACCTCATCTTAACATGAGCAAGTCGAAGACCTCGTTAATTTAAGATGGAATGAGGGGAGAGGCCTATTCAATGGTCCATTTGTGCCCCCATAGCCTTTCTAAGAATAGTAGGAGAACCTCATCGTAACTTGAGCAAAGTCGAAGGCCTCGTTAATTTAAGATAGGATGAGGGAGAGGCCCATTCAATGGCCCATTTGTGCTCCTACAATCTTATTAAGAATAGGAGGAGAATCTCGTCCCAACTTGAGCAAAGTCAAAGGTCTTGTTAATTTAAGATGGAATGAGGGGAGAGGCCCATTCAATGGTCCATTTGTGCCCCTACTACCATATTAGGGACAGGAGGAGGACCTCACCCTAACATGAGCAAACTAAAGATCTTCAGTTATTAAAAATAGGAGGGAAGAAGACCTATCAATGGCCCGACTATGCCACTGCACCCTTGTTAATAGAAGGAGAACTTCATCCTAATATGAGCAAATCAAAGACCTCCGATTGCCTGAGATAGGAGGAAAATCTCATCATGGCAAAAGCAAAAACCAACCTCATCAACAATAAGTAAAGACATTGTCTTGACAAAAGGACCAAGAAAAACAAACTAAGTTGGAAATAGAAAGACAATATCGTCCTAACATTATCCTGATACAAATAAAGATCTTCGGTCATGAAAAGATAGGAGAAAAGCTACTTTTCCATGATTATTCCAACAAAAGACAAAATGAAGGAGAAAAGCGAAGAAATGAAATAGAAAAATAATTAAAGAAGGTATTTCTTCATTAAAGTTAGAATTGTTACAAAATGAAGGTCTACAAGATCGGTTACAAAAGCGAGGAGGGAAAGGCTAAAGCTCTAAGAAGGATCTGATCCCTCAGACTTTGGGCTGCTAGCCATCACCAAAGATTTCTTTAAATTGACTATCTCTTCTTCAAGTTCTTTCTTTCTTAGCAGACTCTCCACATACATCCTATCGGCTCATCAATAATTATCTTTGGATTCTCTCAACTGCCTCCTCAGAACCGTCGACTCAGCCTCCGCATCCTTTACAGCTTGACGTTCGTATACCATCTGGATCTTCAACTGTTGGAGTTCAGCCTTATTCTTCTCGTATGCAAATGAAAGACTGCGGAAGAATTCCCTTAGAAAAATAATCTGCTCCAATTCTTTATCAGCACCGGCCTGCTGATTGTCGTGTAATTGCCGCCAAAGATGAGCCACCTCTTCGTTCGCCGATTTGAGCTACTTCCAAGCCTACTTGTTTTCTCCTTATAATCAGTCCAACACTTATCGTGCCAGGCTTCGGCATCATGAAGCTACCTCTGGAGCTCGAAAAAATTTTTCGATCAGTCCCAATCATGTCTCAACTTATCAAAAGATCATGATGAACTCTCCTCCAACAATTGGATTGTCTCTTTCGCCGAATCAAGTTCAACTTCGAGAGAGTTGATCTTCGCGGTCAACGCCCAAAACTTATCACTGGCACTTTTCTTATACTCCACTAACTCCATCTCAAAATTATCCTTCTTAATGCTGAAGCTCATAGAATCTTTCATGTGTAATTTGCGGAGGCAAGTGACTTCAATCATCGCCTTCGAAGCATTTTTCCTAGATCTTTAGAGTTCATCTTCTATCTTTTTTAGTTTTTTCCTTAGGTGATGAATTTTCCTCTTCAAACTCTTAATTATCTATTTTAAAGAAATTCCTTGAGGCAGCGACTTGACATCAATGGGAGACTACATCCAACATATGAAAGGAATCCTATCACAAACCTAAAAGAATTTGGTGCTACGGAGGTAAGGGAGATGTTCAAAAATTGAAAAAGAGCAACTACAAAAGGAGGGAGCGAAAGTCAGAGTTCGACGTGTAGAGTTTCTAAATATAGATAGAATCAGTAAGTCGGAGGAGAACTTGCTCGATCACTCGATGTGGGAAGTTCAAGGTCGTACTCCTGAGAGATCCCATACTAAATCCTAATTAGGTCCAGGACGTAAGAAATGGTATCCGACACGAAAGATTGATGAGACATGTCTCTAGTATGAACTACTGTAACAAGGATGGGGTCAAGGAAGACTGGACCAAACGAACTCTAGAAACCAGCAGATTGGAAAGTTTCAGAGGACATCTGGATCAAACTAAATTTAAGAGAAATCCTCAAAAATTAAGAGGCAAAGGATGTGGAAAACTCCTTAAGAAAAATTGAGAGAATAAGAAGCGAAGGATGCTAGAATAATTAAAAAGAAGGATGGCGGAACTGACCTAGGTCGATCGAAAAGGATAAAGAGGCGATGAGCACGATGAAGACCAAGTGGAAGAATGCCCAAAACCAGAAAAGGAAGGACTTAAATAGTAGAAAGTGGCCCGAAACCATTATGATTGCAGATCTTCCTCAGTCATTCTTCGTGCGATGTGTGTCCCAAGCATCATGACAAAAGAATGGCGACAGGCAGTGCCTTTATGGTGCCGTGTCTCGAGTAGCGCTTTGATGAAAATTTTGAAAATCCATCTATTTGAGTCAGATCGCGTTAAAGGAACTCTAGCGTCAATATGGAAGATAACAAAATGCCTTGCTTTTTTCAATAATCATAGAACCCAGGAAAGAACTTCGATAGTCGTCTTTTTACTCCCTTCCTTCGAATTTCAAACTCGAAAGTAGGATGACTATTATTGGGGGTAAATTTTGCTCCCACCAAAGTTTGGTCTAATGCTCAGCCAAGTATAATTTGTAATCACAGAAGAGCTTCAATCGCCACTTCTCCACCAATCAAACTCCTTCCAGAGTTTTTCATCAGTCGAACTCCTTCCAGACTTCTCCTGCAGTCGGACTTCTCCATCAATCGAACTCCTCCCGGACTTCTCTTACAGTCAAACTTCTCCATCAGTTGAACTTCTCCCAAACTTCTCTTTCAGTCAGACTTCTCCATTAGTCAGACTCCTTCCAAACTTCTCCACCAGTCGAACTCCTCCTGGACTTCTTCTGCAGTCGGACTTCTCCATTAGTCGAACTTCTTCTGGACTTCTCTTACAGTCGAACTTCTCCATCAGTCAAACTTCTTTCGAACTTCTCTTGCAGTTGGATTTCTTCATCAGTTGAACTCCCTCTGGACTTCTCTTTTAGTCGAACTCCTCTCGAACTTTTCCTTCAGTCGAACTTCTCTCTCAATCAGACTCCTTTTGGACTTTCCATCAGTTGAACTCCATGTGGATTCCTCCAGCAGATTACTTTCAGATTTTAACTAGCATTTCTCCTAGATGATCACCTCTAGTCGTATTCCCTCTAGATGATTTCTTTTAGTCAAACCCCTTTTAATCTACAGCTCTCTACATGATATGAATCAACTCACTCATAAACAACTTAGAGGAGTCCGAACTCCTCTGGAATTCATATATGTCAAAGCTCTTCACCAACCAATGCCTGCTTCCTTCAAACTTTGACTATTAAATCTCAATAAATGGGCACATCACGACAATGGATACTACTCTTCATAAAAAATTCTACGTGGCCTCGAGTGGCCCACTACCTGATGGTTACAGCTGTCACTTTCAAGTTTGTTATAGGCTCCATCTATAGAAGGGACCCTCAAGATACATTTTCTCTAAGCTCTCTTCTTCTTCGTAAAACTCTGCTGAATTCTTTCCTGAGCACTCTATTTTTGTTGGTCAAAAGAGCTGACTTGATCGTCAGAGGATCCTGCCAGAGCCACCACCATCGATTTCGAATGGAACTTTATTTTGCAGGTCACCAACGGAGTTTTCTTCTTCCTCAACTCTAGCTCGATCCGGTGTCAATTAGATTCTACACCAATAGATCTAATCCAAATCAACTAAATTGGATTAGCCCAATTGATGATATCCAGATGCAAAACCTTATTTGTATGACCTACTTAGGTTCAGTTTTATATAGTAATGGAATATGTCACGATCTCTATCATCAACATCATCAAAACATCTTTTGATTGATCAGAACTTTTTTGATTCATATATTTAGAATGATCAATCATCAAGATCATTCTAATTGCTCTCAAAATCTACTAGTGACACCTAGCAGTATATGGTGGCAAGCCATCAAAACTGAAAGCGAACCTCTTGGTGTAGCTATTTGTATGATTGGGTTCTTCTATCTTAAGTCCCGACAGGATTAGGGTTAAGATGAACTCGTCAAGCCCAATATCTATCATATGAATTAATCATTCGATTAAGTCTAATTAAAATCCTAATAGAAATTCTTTCTATCATCTTCACACTACCATAGCTATGGGCTTATGGACTCAATCTCATGATTATCATAGGGCTACTCCTCATCTACCAAGGTAGATAGAATCCCTATTGGTGTAATTCAATTCCTACAATGAACATGCTATAGCCAACATACACTTCAGGATTCTGAATGGCTAGGAGACCAAGTTATGATATAGTCAAACTATAACACCCTCTAGTTAAACTATCGATGCATCTCAGATTAAAGAATCAGACACACCACTGTAGCATCGAGCCAGTCATTGACAAGAAGATAGACTTCCTTATGACTGCTCGAGGTGGTCATGCTCAGTGCCCTTATTCTCTAACGAGTACTTATACTCTTACTCCGATGTCTCTACATTGTAGACTTAAGATTCATCTATCCTAAGAAAGTGATCGTACCCAACCTTTCGAATCGATCACCATCCTCGTGATAATCCTATGGTCAGGAGTAATTTATGAGTTAATTATGAAAATTCATGTCTTAAATTTTCAACTCTTAAAAATATGAATTATTATTAATATTAACTCAAAGGATATATCACAGATACTTTAAATACACACTACGATAAAAAATAATTTTTTTATTAATTTATAGTCAAAATTATAAAATTATCCTTAAAAGTGTATTACAAGTGTTTAGCCAATCTGGATTCTAGGGCACACATCTAACAAACTCTCACTTGACTTAAAGCCAATTGGTTACAAATTTAAGTTCCATCTTCTCAAGATGGGCTTCGATCTTCTACTGTCTTAATGGCTTTATCAGCGGATCAGCCATATTATCTATAGTGTCAACTCTCTTGATCTTGATGTATCCCTTCTCGAGATAATCAAGGTTGAGGTGGTATCACTGCTTGATGTGCTTAGATTTCTGCTAAGACCTCAGCTCCTTAGCTAGGGATATAGCACCATTGTTGTCGCAATATAGAGAGATGGCATCACTTCAAGCTCTATGACAAACTTCTTATACCAGAATGCCTCCTTCACAGCTTTCGATGCAGCAATGTATTCTACTTCTATAGTGGAGTTTGTTATCACTGTCTGCTTGGAACTCTTTCAACTGATAGCTCCATCATTGCATATAAATAGACTTCCAAATGTTGACTTTCGATCATTTATGTCGGACATAAAATTCGAGTCTGTATACCCCTAGACCTAGAGTTCTCCATTACCAAAGACTAGAAACATATCCTTAGTCCTTCTCAAGTACTTAAGGATATATTTCACAGAAGTCTAGTGCTCTTCACCTAGATTCGACTGATACCTACTCATGACACTCATAGCATGGGCAATATCAAGTCGTGTACATAGCATGGCATACACGAGGCTTCCTATTACCGAACATAAGGGATCTTGTTCATGCATTCAATTTCCATAGGTGTGCTAGGGCACAACTTCTTGGAGAGATGAATGCCATGCCTAAAAGATACTAAATCCCTTTTGGAGTTTTCCATGCTAAACCTTTTTAGCACCTCATCTATGTACATCTTTTGTGAAAGTCCAAGCATCCTATTTGATCTATCTCTATAGACCTTAATTTCTAGAATAAAGGATGCATCTCCTAGATCTTTCATAGAAAACTTCTTAGACAACCATATTTTGACTGTAGTTAACATGGGAATATTATTTTCAATTAGGAGGATGTCATCTACGTACAATACAAGAAAGACAACAGCGCTTCCACTGATCTTTTTGAATACACAAGGCTCCTCCTTAATTTTGATAAAACCAAATGATTTGATCACATCATTGAAACGAGTATTCCAGCTTCGAAATGCTTGCTTTAGTCAATAAATGAACCTTTGCAGCTTGTACACCTTATGATCACCATTACTAGATGTGAAACCAAGCGACTGTTCCATATGGATATCTTCCTCAAGATATCCATTTAAGAATATCATTTTTACATCCATCTGCTATATTTCATAATCAAAATAGGCTACAATTGCAAGCAATGTACGAATGGATTTGAGCATGGCTACTGGCAAAAAAGTATCCTGATAGTCAATGCCTTCACGTTGACTGTATCCTTTCGCTACAAGCCTTGCTTTGAATGTCTCTACATTCCCATCAGCATCTATCTTTCTCTTGAAGATCCATTTATATCCAATAGGTACTATACCTTCAAGTGAATCTACCAAGGTCTAGACTTGGTTCGAGCGCATTGAATCAATTTCTGATCTCATTGTCTTTAACCATTTCTCGGAGTCAATATCTGATATCGTCTAATTATAAATTTTGGGATTGTCACCATGAACCTCATTTTCTAAGAGAAACATTTCCTCTACATCCTCTTGAATAGTACCTAAGTACCTTTCTTGAGGATGGAAAATTCTATTTGATCTATGAGGTGGAGGAGGTATTGTCTGGGTTGGCTCTAACTAATTGGGTTCCTCAGGTTTCTTAACTCATTGCTCATCAGAGACCTTCTCCTCGAGCCTTATTTGTCTCACATACCACCATCTAGAATGAACTATTTTTCAAGAAAGATGGCATGTTGACTCAAAATTACATAATGGTCTTCTGGAGGATAAAAATAATATCCTAACGATTTTTTAGGATATCTAATGAATAAAGGACCTCGATTCTAACTTATCTGCCTATTGTCTTTTAACATGAACTGGACAACCTCAAAGTTTGAGATGACTCAGAATTGATTTCTTACCATGCCATATCTCATATGGTGTGGTAGGAATGATTTTAGAGGAAACCCTATTCAGTAGATATATTGCTATCATAAGACTATGTCCCGAAAGAAACTCAGGGAGGTTCGTGAAACTCATCATGGATCGAGCCATATCTAATAAGATCCGATTTCTCCATTCTGAAATCTCGTTGAGTTTAGGCATTCTAGGTGGAGTCCATTGTAAGACTATGCCATTGTCCTTAAGATAGTCTGAGAATTTTCGACTAAGATATTCGCCTCCTCGATCTAATCGAAGAATCTTAATGGGTTTTCTATTTATTTTTCTACTTCGAGTCTGAATTTCTTGAACTTTTCAAAGGCTTCAGACTTATATCACATCAAATATACATATCTGTATCGAGATAGAATATCGATAAAGATGATGAAGTAGACATAATTATCTCTAGCTGGCACATCAAAAGGACCGCACACATCTTTGTGTACCAGGGCAAGCAGGTCTGTGGCCCTTACCCCATGTCCGACAAAAGGAAGCTTGGATATTTTGCCAAGAAGGCATGATTCACAAATCAGATATGACTCAAAAGTCAATAGACTCAATAGCCCGAATTTCTCTAATTTGTTAATCCTATCTTTAGCTATATGACTTAGCCTAAGGTGCCAAAGATACCTATCGTTTAGACTATCCCTAGGTTGCTTGGATCCTATGGCATTCATGTTTTGCTTGATATTAAAAACAAAAATATCAATATGTAACTGACAGAGATCATTTATAAAAAAACCACTTGTAATTTTATTTCTTTCGAAAAGAATATTACAATGATCCTTAAGAAAACTAATCATATAGCCTTCCTGTGCTAAACATGAAATAGAAATCAAATTCTTACTTAATGTAGGCACATAAAAATAGTACCTAAGTATGAAATTTAATTCTGATGGTAGTCGAAAAGGGTAGGTTTCCATAGCCACAGCAATAACTCTTGCTCCATTCCTGATGTGCAGGATCATCTCACCATCCCTCAACCTCCTGCTATCCTTAAGATCCTGCATCAAAGTGCATAGGTGAGCACTAGAATCAGAGTCAAGCACCCAATTAGATGTAGAAGAAACCATAAGATTAGATTGTATAACCAACGTACCTCAAGTAGGACCTGCCTCCTTCTTGTTCTTCATGCTGGCCTGGTATAGAGGGCAGTTCTGCTTCCTATGGCCATCGGTGTTGCAATGAAAACACTTGTTCTTGTCAGTGGCCTTCTTCTTTGGCTCTGCCTTCTTCTTCTTTCCACCTTCCATCTTCTACTTTTTCGTAGTATTCTTCTTCTTCTTTCTAAAAGACTTTCTCTTGCAAAAAGTCTTCTCCACAGCAAGCACTAAGTCCTTTAAACCTTTCATAAAGAGCTCAGTAGTAACCAGCATGTTCATAAGTTCAGTCAAGATATTTTATAGTTTATGCATATGGTAGTTCATAATGAACTATCTATATGCATCAGTCAAAGATTACATAATTATATCAATCCGCAGATCCTGATCTAACTTGACACTGAGCTTCTTAAGCTCTTCTAAGTCCTTGATCATCATCAAATAGTGATCTTGGATCGACTGCCCATCATGCATCCGAGCCTTAAAAAGTCTCCTAGTGACTTGATATTTGGCTGCATGACTCTATTCATCAAATAATTCTTGCAGGTGAGCCAACATTTAGTGGCTAGTATTTACATCTTTATGTTGGTGCTGGAGCTCATCAGACATCGAGTCTAACATGTAATACCTGACTTTATTATCTTCATCCATCTATTTTTTCAGAGATGCTCTCTGTTCAGTGGATGGATGAGTTGGTAAAGTGGGAGGATCCTATTCCAATACATGAGTCAACTTCTTAGAACCCAAAATAATTTTGAAGTTCTCCAATACATGAGTCAACTTCTTAGAACCCAAAATAATTTTGAAGTTCTGGAGCCAATCCTTATAGCTGGATCTAGTCAGTCTATGGATGTCTGGGATATGGGCTAGTGGATTGGGGGTAGATATTTTTTTTATAAAAAGTCAAAGTTTTTAATTAGATTTTATAATTACACTTAATCAATTTATTTAAAAATTTTATTTTTAAATAAATTAGGCTTCCACTATTTACTCGAATCCCTATACTTTCTTGGTAGAAATGCAAAAATTTTTGCGATTATAGATTTTTAGTAGGTGGTGCGGTCCCACCGACTGGCTCACCACCTCATCTAAGAGTTATTGATGATGGGTCAATTGATGAGTGGACAACTCTTATCCAATGATTCTCTAATCATGGTGCACCCTAACCTGATCTCTATTTCATGAATCTCGCCATGTCTAGAATATTGATCCAATCCTTAGTTAAGTCAAACTCACTACTTGCACGAATTGGAGTCCTGATTGGATCTCTTATCATATCTAGAATATTGAGCCCAACCCATCCTCAACCCATGGCATCCAATGCCTAATAGACATGGTTGCATCTTCTCGGTGCAACTAAACCACTATATCCAATCGAGAACAATCAATCTCGGTAAGGACCCGCACATCTACAACGATGGAAGATCTTAGACTTAATATTTTCTTTGGATGATTTAATTTAAATCTTTTTAAAGTTGACTTGACTTAGTCATAACAATTATGACTAACCTAGTGGCATGGGTTGGCTTGAATTGTTAGCCACTTCAAATCAGAACTGGATCAACACAAATGGTCAGGTAAGTGAGATCAGTGGAAGGGATATTCTATTAACTTGATAAAAATGCATTCAAGTCAAGTAGCTTCTAATTAAAAATCAGTTGGTCATATCTACTAGACATACCTTAGACATCAAATTATCGAATCAGAATCAATCAGGTTAGCCTACAATCCAGGCTTGAACCATGGAGCCAAATCAGGTCTTGATTTGATCGAGTTATATCTCAATGTGATTCGATCTTGAACTAGACTTAATCCTATTAAGCTAGTCAAATCTAAGCTTTCTTTAATCCCACCTAACCAACTCTTTATTTAGTTTGATCAATCACTAGACCTAATTGAGCTACCCAAGTTCGAACCTAATTTTATGAAGGTATCTTAGCTCTGAAAATTCATAATTTTTAGATCTAATTAATTTAATAATCTTAATTCTTAATTAAGTTTAGGTTTATGAATAAAGCATGTAACAAAATCATAGGATTTTAGAATCTAAAATTTGTCAAAAAATAAGTTCTAATTTTTGATTAAGGACAAACATGTAGCACCCCTACACATCATAAGACACCCCATGGAATGGGAGGAGAGGATCTTTAAATCCTACTTTATTCTTATGACCAGATGGTCAAGGAGAATGCCTTAATTAGAAATATATTTTTTACTATAAAATAAGTTAGGTCTAAATCATATATCACATATATAATCAATGATCTAACCTATACATGCCTTGCATACATCTCATGTATCATAACTTAATTAAACATGCATGCTTTCAGGTGTGATATATCACATATTATATCTAAAAAATAAAATTTAAATTGATCACATCAAAATAAAACTATTTTAGATAGTTTATAGAACTATTCTACAACTAGTCTAAGCATACATCTTTCATATCTTATATTAATAAATTAAAAATTAAAAACTCTATTTTTTATTTTTAGATCTGATTACAACATTTATACCATAAAAAAAATAAAAATAAAATAGATCTAAAATTATATTTAATCAAATTAACAACATGATTACACTAGACTATACATAGAACTATTCTATTCCTAGTCTAGTCATGCATCTCATATACTATAGATCTAAATCATTTAATTTTTAATTTTTTAATTTCAGATATAATCACATCTGATGTGATATCTAAAATTCTTTAATATTAGGTCATAAATAAAAATAAAATCAGATCTAAAATAGATCTGATGAACTGATAATGCAGCTCTGATATTAGCTAAAGGAAAATCCGATTTTCCATCGTAGAGTCGTTCAGATCCAATCAGATCTGAAAGGATATTTTAAAAAAGATCCCAACAAAATCCAATTAGATCTGAGATTTCTCAGATTTGATCCTATAGATCTGATATTAAAATTAAAAATAAAATTAAATTAGATTTAATTTAAGCACCTGATTAAAGTAATCTGATTGTCCTGATGATGATCCTGATATTTCTGAGGTCTAGATCGAGCCATGCACGTGCCTGGCCTCTATCAGTATCCACTCGGGCAAATTCTAGAGGTCTTCTCCTTTTGAATCAAGTGTCCAAAAATTAAATCTGGATCTGATCTTGATGTTCTTCAAAACTTCTTTTGAAGAAACAACAGTCATCTCTTGAAACAGTGCAGCCTTCTTCCCGATCTAGGCACCAAAGCTCTATCGATTCTTACTAGACTTCAACCCAACTCCTTGGTCATGGAGATGGGAGAGAGAGGATCAGAGGGAGGCATGGAAGAGAGGAGGGTAGCCTTATGGCATGGTGAAAGGGAAAAGCCTTAGAACCCTTGGCACAGATAGGGTTTAAATAGACCCTGCTGTGTCATGCAGTGCCACATCACCTTAGCCAATCAGAGATCTTTATTTAATCAGATCTAAATCTAATTGATGGGATGATGTCATCTGATCACATCAGATAGAGTCCCTTAAAAATCCACAAAGGTGGCACCATAGATGGATAGGGCCAACGTGTTTGGCACCCAAGAGTCCATCTCAATCAAATATCCCTGGAGTCCCATTTGTATGGGACTCCATCCTTATCCACATGAGGCACATGCCTAGGGTGGCATGCACCCTCTCTCTTTCCTCTTTTAGTAGGGGGACAAGAGCCCCATGTGCTCTCCAATGTGTGCATGCCACATGGCCCTTTGTCTAAGTGTCCAGGGTCAACTGTTGACTAATGTCCGAAACTAGAAAATGATAGATGATAGAAATTGTCAGGTATTGTCTTAAATTCATCTAATAAATTAAAACACGCCTTTTCTGACCTTCACAAGATCCAATCAGACTAAGACAAGGTTCTTAAGTGAGTCCAAATAAATTTGGCTCAGCAGAGATGAACCAGAATGATTACAGAAGAAGAATGTTAGGCTCAATCGTGTGCCAACACGATTTTCTTGAACCTAATTGAATCTAATCCAAATCAACTGAACTAGATTAGCCCAATTGATGACATTGAGATCCATATCCTTGTTTGTGTGATCTAGTTAGATTCAGTTCCATATAGCAATGGAATATGTCGTGATCTCTATCATCGAAATCATCGAAACACCTTTTGATGGATCAAAACTTTTTATTTCATATAATTAGAATAATTAATCATCAAGATCATTCTAATCACTCTCAAAATCCACTAGTGATACCTAATAGTATATGGTGGCAAGCCATCAGAACTAAAAGCAAATCTTTTGGTACAGCTACTTGTGTGATTGGATTCTTCTATCTTGAGCCTAGATAGGATTAGGGTTAAGGTGACCTCGTCAAACCCAATATCCATCAAATTAATTAATCATTCGATTCGAGTTCGATGTGAAATTTTAATAAAAACTCTTTCTATCATCTTTACATTACCATGGCCATGGGCTTATGAACTCAATCTTATGATTATCATAGGGCTACTCCTCATCTACCGAGATAGATAGTTTTCCTATTGGTGCAATCTAATTCTTACAATGAACATGCTATAGCCAACATACACCTCAGGATTCTGAATGGCTAGAAGACCGAGTTATGGCATAGTCAAACTATAACATCCTCAAGGTGAACTATTGATGCACCTCAGGTTAAAGAATCAGACACACCAATGCAGTATCAAGCCAATCATTGATGAGAAGGTAGACTTTCTTATGACTGCTCAAGATGGTCACGCTTAGTGCTCTCATTCTCTAACAAATACCTATACTCTCACTCCAGTGTCTCCATACTGTAGACTCAAGACACATCTATCCTAAGAAAGTGATCGTACACCAACCTTTGAGATCAATCACCATCCTCATGACGATCCTATGGTCAAGAGCAATTTATGAGTTAATTATAAAAATTTATGTCATAAATTTTTAACTCTTGAAAATATGAATTGTCATTACCATTAACTCAAAGGATGTATCATAGATACTTTAAATACAAGCTGTGATAAAAAATAACTCTTTTATTAATTTATAATCAAAATTATAAAATTATTTTTAGAAGTGTATTACAAGTGTTTATTTAATCTGGCTTCTAGGGTACACATCTATATTTTCCCCCAACCCACTTCCCATCGCATCATTGTTTTCCCACCACCCCACCTCGCCCTCCACCATTTTTATACCCTACTGGCACCGCTTTCTTCCCCACCCTTCGATCCCCTTGCCACCCCCTCTCTCCCCTGGCTGATGGCCTTCCCTCGGCTGCACCCGACCCAGCTTCCTAAGTCTCCGACCAACTCCCGACTCCCCAAGCCCTCGACCGTCTCGATCCCCCTGGCTGCACCTGGCTTGCCTCCTTGAGCTGCCTCATCCGATCCTCTCTCCCCCCGACCCCCTCCTACTTCTCTGAACCCCCAACCATTTAGTTCTCCCACCACCCTCCTCTCTCCTATAGTTCTATTCTCCTGCCACCCTCCACTCCCCCGTAGTTCTATTCCCCGCCACCTCTCTCTCCCCTAGTTAGCGGCCTCCCCCTAGCTACACTCGTCCCACCTTTCCAAGCCTCCGATCGCCTCCCACCTCTCCAAGCCCCAAGCCATCTCGATCCCCCCGACTGCACCTGGCCCGCCTCCTCGAGCCACCTCATCCGACCCTCTCTCCCCGTAGCTGCCTTCCCCAGCTACCTCCTGCCTCCTTCCCAGAACCCCAGCCACCTCCTGCCTCCTCGAACCTCTGACTATTCGGTTCCCCCGCCACCCTCCTCTCCCTTATAGTTCTATTCTCCTGCCACCCTCCTCTCCCCCATAGATCTATTCCCCCTTCACCCCATCTCTCCTCTGGCTGGCAACCTCCCCCTAGCTGTACCCAACCCACCTTCATGAGCCTTCAACACCTCTCGCTTCCCCAAGCCCCCGATTGCCTCGATCAACCCGACTGCACCCAGCCACCTCACTCGACCCTCTCTCCCCCCAGCCACCTCCCTCTAGCTGCCTCCTACCTCCTTTCCAAAACCCCCGACTGCCTCCTACCTCTTCGAACCCTCGGCCATTTGGTTTCCTCGCCACCCTCCACTCCCCCACCATTCTATCCCCCATCATCCTCTCTCTTCCTCTAGCTGCCTCTTGCCTCCTTCCCCGAACCCCTGACCTCCTCTTGCCTCCTTCCCCGAACCCCTGACCTCCTCTTGCCTCCCCGAACCTTCAACCATTCGGTTTCCCTACCACCCTCCTCTCCCCCACCATTCTGTTCCCCCGCCACCCCTTTCTCCCTCGGTCACCTCCTGTCTCCATCTTTGAACCCCCAGCTGCCTCCTACCTCTTCGAACCCCGACCCTTTGATTCACCCACCATCCTCTCTCTCCCCAGACCATCTCCCTCCGGCTGCACCGTCCACCTCTAGAATCCCGACCACCTCTCGCCTCCCCGAGCCCCCGAGTGCAAGCTCCCGACCTTTCCAAGCTCCCATTCGTGGCCACATTCCTGAGCCTCAATCCCTGCTTGCTTATGCCTCCTCGCATCTCAATTCCTATGTGTCAGTCCGTGTCTCAGTCCTGTATGGTAACCTTCTTCTATTGTGAGTATTAGTGACAGTATTTGCAATAGCTAATACCATCAATAAAAATTATTTTTTTATTTAAATTATATTAATTAAGTTTAATTAGATAATATAAAATTATTTTAAATATGTATTAATTTGTATAGGATTTGGGTTCGAGCAATGAGAATGCTCGAATCGAGAGAAGGTTTGACCTTAAACATGAGGTTGAGACATGCCCTGCATGCTTCGATCTCGGCATGCAGCATGCTCGAATCAAGAAAAAGTTTGGGCAGCATTGCTAACACCAACCAGAGTCGTGTCTTGCATGCTCTGGTCTCAGCATGTAGAGTGCTCGAACTGAGGGACGTTCGAGCTACAAATATAAGTCTGAGATGTGCCATACGCACTTCGATTTCGACATGCAGCATGCTCGAATCGAGGAAAGATTCAGGTAGCATTGCAAACACTAGCCCAAGATGTGTCCTGCTCTATTCTTGGCATGTAGAGTGCTTGAATCGAGGGAGGTTCGAGCTACAAACATAAGGTCGGGATGTCCCCTATGTGCTTTGATTTTGGCATATAGTGCACTCAAACCAAGAGAAGGTTTGGATAGCATTACAAACACCAATCTGATATGTGACCTATGCGCTTCAGTCTTGGCATGCAGCATGCTCGAACTAAGGGAAGGTTCAAGCTGCATTGTAAACATATGCTCGAGATGTGCCCTGCGCGCTTCGATCTTGGCATGTAGTGTGCTTGAACCAGGAGAAGGTTCAGGCCGCATTGCAAACAAAGGCTTAAGATATGCCCTGTGCACTTTAGTCTCGACATGCAGAGTGCTCAAATCGAGAAAAGGTTCGGGCTGCATTGCAAATATGGGCTCGAGACGTGGATTTATGCCAAATTACAAGCATTGGTACTTGTGTAGGGATTTATTCATGGCAAATAATTGTAAGGGCTTCAGAGGCTCTACTTATCCAAGATCTTACTGATGTGCAAGAGCTTAATGGTGATAGGCTCGAGCATATGATGCAGATGGTGTGGTGCTTCCAAGCCTTGGGAAGCCATGGGAGGAGCCAAGGTGTTGGCTCCGAGGAGACTAAGACAGGTATTGTCTTAGGGCTAAAACAGGAGTTATCATAGGATAGAGGTGGTGTTTAGCCCTCCACAAGTTCAAGGTCCAAGTGTTGAGGGTCTTGAGGGGCTTGGTTGGTACTTTGGAGATCTGGGACACAAGATGAAGGAACCAAAGCCAAAGCATGAAGACTATAGAAGATCCTGATAGAGTTAGATCTAGCAGTGCAGTATTGGGTGGTTGACTTCGAGTGGCTCGGATATAGAGTCAGCTTCTACAGCATCAGAGGGACTTCAATTTTAGGTGGAGCATCAAGGAGATATGGCTTCACAGATAGAGGAAGAAGTGACACAAGTTCAAAGCAGAGAGGTGTAGAGAGAGGAGCTATATCCTAGCACCAGTGCCAAGGCTGTACAGATCCAGATGGAGTGGATTAAGCAGGGAGGCAGGCATGGCTATGAGAGGATTATGTCAGGTGGAGCATCAGGATATGCAGTGAGTTTCAATACAAGAATGCTGCGTGATCTTCAAAAAAATTTAGGATAATTGATGCAGTTGCCAAGAAGAAGGATATCTACAACTCCAAAGATGGTGCAAAAGAGCAAGCCAAGGTCTTTAATGGTAGAGGTGGTCATCCCAAAGGCCTCAAAGGGAGCTCACAGTTGAAGAAGAATGGTAGTGGCAAGGTGAGCACAAGGAGCTGTTAGGACATGCAAGGATAGCAGTATCATGTAGGTGGATGTTGCCAGGTGTGCCAAGGCTTAGGCCGACCAAGGTGGAGATTGTAGATGGTGTGGTGCTCCTAAGCATTGGGAGGCCACGAGAGGAGCCAAGGTATTGGCTCCGAGGAGACTAGGACAAGTATGGTCTTAGGGCTAGGATAGGAGTTATCCTAGGATGGAGGTGGTGTTTAGCCCTCTATGGGCTTAAGATCTAAGTGTTGAGGGCATTGAGGGGTTTGGTTGGTTCTTCGAAGGTCTGGGACATAAGATGGAGCAAGAAACCAAAGTCGGAGCATGAAGACTGTAGAAGATCCCAACTTTTCTATAGGTTAGCCGGCTCAGTCTGATATTGGGCTGGCTAAGTCTTAGAGGATAGGTCAAACAAAAAGACACATTTCAGGACTATAGGCATGGCATGCAACTGGGTTGGCTCAGTTTTATGATAGCGAGCTCAGTGTTGAGACTGAGTCAGCTTAGTGCTCGGCCAGAGTTACATGAGGGTCTATTTGGGGCTAGGATAAGGACTTATCCTAGGGGTCTTAAGCTTCGTTTGAGAGGTCTTAAGGAGGTTAACTCATGTATGGGTCAAGTTTAGATCTAGGGGATGAGAGCATGTGAGACATGGGTGTACATGGACTCGGTGAGTGCTTTCATATATTGGGTTAGCCTGATGCACAAGATCTCTTGACATTGTTAAGGCTGAAGGAATAGTGGAGCACTTCTCCTTCCTTCGAGCTTGGAGGCGCGCCCCTTAGGGCACCTTGGCTTGTGAAGATACTAGAGAGAGGAGGAAGAGATGTGGGAGAAAATGGCTACAATAATTTCTATTCCCTAGGGTTTACAATATACATGTATATATATACCTATATATGAACCGAAACCCTAATCCATAAAAAACTTCCTAGGCTAACCCAATCTGAATGCACTCATCCAAATCCATGTACACCCATGGTCTGATCATGCACTCAATCCCATGTACCCAAACCTGGTCCAAACTCTAAGTAGCCCCCCATGAGACCCAAACTAGGACCTCATGATCATGGAGGGCTGAACCTCCACCCTAGGACCAAACCGATCCTAGCCCTAGGACTACACCTATCCTAATCTCCCAGAGCTAACGCTCTAACTCCTTCAGTGACCTCCCAAGGCTTGGGAGCATCACTAATCCTAATAATCTCCATCTTGATGCCCCCAAGCCTCGACAAACTCAGCATGAACCATCTACACCATCCTGCTGCCTCCAGAGCTAACACCATCCCATCGAAGCCACCTTACCTCCTTAGTTGCAAGACTAACCTATGCTCCACAACCCCTAAGACTCATGCTCCACCATACTTCTTAGCCTTGAACTGATGTCCTCGTGCTCTGATACCAAATGAAGCACAAGATCTCTTGACGTTGTTGAGGTTGAAAGAATAGTGGGGCGGCCTCCTTCTTCAAGCTTGGAGGTGCACCTCTTAGGGCACCTTGGCATGTGAAGATACCAGAGAGAGGAGGAAGAGATGTGGGAGAAAATAGCTATAATGATCTCTATTCTCTAGGATTTATAATATACATGTATATATATATATATCTATACATGTACCGAAATCCTAACCCGTAAAAAACTCCTTGGTGCTCCTACAAAAGAAATCTGATGCATGATACTTCCGACTACTAGAGACCTCTTGACACTCCCTATGACCTCTTAGCTCTTCTTGAGACCTGCTCCTGATCTCCTTGAGAAGCCCCTGACACTCTTTGTTGAGATACCCTCCTTGTTTGCTGCACCGTTGAGCCTCTCTCAGCCCCTGTGCCATTAGGATAGCGCTACTACAGCACTCTAGCTCTTCCTGCTTGGTCTCTGTGCCACTCTATAGCCATCCAGCCCTAACCTACTCGACCTTCATGGATCATCCATCTCCATCACCCTCAAGGCTCTAACCGATCGTACCGCTGAATGCATCCCTACTATTCATAGCCTTCCACCAAACTGAATAGTTGCTTCTTCAGCTCCACCTCGACCCCAAGCCCTTGAGTAATCTCTCCTCTGACACACCAAGAAAACATCACCAGGAACCTAGTCTTCGCATTTTTTTTACTTTTAACACCATGCAAAGCTGCATCCATAAGAACAATCACGAACAATAAAGAGAAAATAAAAAATAAAAGCCCTAAAACCCTTCTTTTGTTTTTTCTCTCTCCTAAAACCTTCCAGGCTTTCTTCCTTTGGCTCCTTCTCCTCCCATCCAAAAAAAAGAACCTGTTGCCATGACCGCTCGCTATTGCCGACTGAGCTCTGCCCGCATGACCGCTAGATCCAGGCGCCACCACCATCGAATCTCCACCATGGCACCTTCCTCTTTGTTCCGACCAAAACCAAAGAACAGCCAATCTCTAGCCACTAACCATGCCTGCACACCACCAACACTTGATCTTGGTGCTGCCACCACTGGACCACCACTACGGCTCCTTTGGTTTCATCCCATCCAAAATCGAACCAAACCACCAGCCACCTACCTCCATGGATACCAACCGACCAACCTCCACCTATGCAACCACCATCGAATCTAGGCATGTCCATGATTGGATGTTTGCATGCCACCACCGTCAGCTCGAATTTGCATGCCACCGCTGGATCTGGGTGCTCCATCATCGGATCCATGTGCCTCGAGCTGGCTCTCCACTGCACGCGTGCCTACAACCACATTCCACCAGCCATCGCCATTGGTTTGGTTGGGCCCCTGCCTTGATGCCACCACCGAAGTAAAAGTCACCTCTTTCCTATGGCTTTCCTATTAGAGAAGAAAAAAGGGACTGGATCTCTACCATCCCCTCTTCAGATCTTGGCTGTCCTGCCCATAAGCACCATCGGACCACTCGTGGAACCTCCTTCGCATGCCTGATCGACCACCAGCTTGCTGAAACCTGCCTTCATGCACCGATTTGTGACCGCTAAGCACAGGATCGATGACCAATTACTGGCTACCACCGGATCTAAGGGGAAGAAAGGGGGTCCTGTCGGCCTCCAAAATAATTTTTTTGTGTGTGTTCTTTCATGGAATCTAAATCTCGTACCTACGCTGGATCTTGATCTTCATGCCTCCTCATCAACCTGGCTCTGATACCAAATGATGCACAAGATCTCTTGACATTGTTGAGGCTAAAAAAATAGTGGGACATGCCCCCTTCCTTCAAGCTTGGAGGTTCGCCCCATAGGGAACCTTGGCATATAAAGATACCAGAGAGAGGAAGAAGAGATATGGGAGAAAATGGCTACAATGATCTCTATTCTCTAGGATTTACAATATACATGTATATATATACCTATACATGGACCGAAATCCTAATCCGTAAAAAACTTTCTGGGCTAACCCAGTCCAAATGCACTCATCCAAATTCATGTACATCCATGACTTGATCATGCACTCAATACCATGGACCCAAATCTGGTCCAAACTCTGTGTATCCCTTCATGAAACCCAAACCAGGGCCTTATGACCGTGGATAACTGAACCTCCACCCTAGGCCCAAACCAATCCCAGCCCTAGGACCACACCTATCCTAGTCTCTTGGAGCCAGCGCTCTAACTCCTCCAATGGCCTCCCAAGGCTTGGGAGCACCACTAATCCTAACATAGCCTAGGAGAGTTTTTGAGCTGGGGTTTATTAGGGTTCATGTAGGAACCCTAAGGTATATAACTTAGGTATTATAACTTTTACAATAAGGATGGAATATAATTGAACTTTTTTTCCTCGCTCTCTTTTCTCTGGTTCCAACACTAAAACCCTAGATTTCATCTTCTTCTCTCTTCTTTCTTAGATCTTCTTCAGTTTGCTGGATTAACACCGAGGTTCATGCAAGAGATCACTTCTGTGGCTGTGGTTCTGAGCAGCCATAGGTACAACATCTTGTATCAGATCCTAGTTGAGCATGAAGAAAAAAAAAGATCAGGTTTCAGCAGAGATCAGTAGTGAGGTTCAGATCTAAGTCTTTTCTCTATGCTTCATGAGGAAGGAAGTGATCGAAGGACTGCTGTCCACCGTTTCTAGTCAAGATAATTTTTAGAACTATCTATTAGCTATTTTTTATTCAGTTTAATTATGGAGAACAGTGGGTTGAAGGTAGGTTTAGAGAAGATTGATGGTAAAGAGTGTTTCACAATGTGGAAGGTTAGGATAGAGGATCTACTGATTCAAAGAGGTTGGATTCGATCTTGGAGGATAGGTTGGAGGAGATGATAGATAAGGAGTGGAAGTCCTTGGAGAAAAGGATGTATGCCACGATTAGAGCATGTCTGACAGATGAGGTTTTGTATGGTGTGTTGGAGGAGAAGACACCTAAGAATTTATGGTCAAGATTACATCAGATGTACATGGGAAAGAATATGTACAATAAGTTAATGCTGAAGAAATAACTATATAACCTTCGGATGCAGGAGGACGAGGATATTGTAGGGTATATTTAGCAGTTCGATCAGATGAGCATAGACTTACTCAACATGGGGGTGTATCTCGAAGAGGAGGATAAAAGTTTATTGCTGCTATGTTCGCTATCTGAAAGCTTTAATTTGTTGGTGACTATACTGCTATATGGGAAGGAGACACTGGTATATGGGAAGATCATATCAGTGCTAAGGTCCAACAAGCAGTGAGAATGGATGATGAAGAGGAATGTCTTCCAAGAGGATCTTGTAGTTTCAGAGAGGCCTAGGAAAGAAAAGAAGAAGGGCATGTAGAGGGGCAGCAAGGGGTCTAAGAGATGCTTCAAGTATGGTAAAGTAGGACACTTTAAGCGAGAATGTTCGCTTTAGAAGAAGTGCAAGGAAGGAGAAAAGCTAGATTCCCTTAGCTCAGTCGTTGAGAGTGAATAGTCGGATGAGCTTTTCATGATCTCGAAAGAGCCTACAGGGTGCAGTGTATCTGAGATGGCTTTGGAGGGATTCGTGGAGTGCGAAGGGTCCGAAAGAGCAGCGACGGTGTCCGAGAAGCAGCGGCAGGTCCAGTAGTGTAGTGTTGGGTGGTTGACCTCAGGTGGCTTGGGTACAAAGTTAGCTTCTACAACATCATGGAGACTTCAATTCTAGGTGGAGCATCAGGCAGATGTGGCTATATAGATGGAGGGAGAAGTGACACAAGTTGAGAGCAGAGAGGTGCAGAGGAAGGAGCTATATCCTAGCACCAGTTTTGGGGTTGTACAGATCCAGGTGGAGTGGATTGTGCAGGGAGGCAGGCATGGCTCTAAGAGGACTATATCAGATGGAGCATCAGGGTATACAGTGAGTGCTGGTACAGGAATGCTATATGATCTCTAGAAAAGTTTAGGACAATTGATGCAGCTACCAAGCAGAAGGATATCTACAACTCCAAATATGTTACAGAGGAGCAAGCTAAGGTCTTCAATAATGGAGGTGGTCATCCCAAAGGCCTCAAAGAGAGCTCAATAGCTGAAGAAGGATGATGGTGGCAAGGTAAGCACAAGGAGCTATCAGAACATGCAGGGACAGTAATATTGTGCATCTGGATGTTGCCAGGTGTGCTGAGGCTTGGGCACACCAAGATGGAGATTATAGATGGTGTGGTGCTCCCAAGCCTTGGGAGACCATGGGAGGAGCCAGGGTGTTGGCTCTGAAAAGACTAGGATAGGTGTGGTCTTAGGGCTAGGATAGAGTTATCCTAGGATGGATGCAGTGTTTAGCCTTCCACGAGCTCAAGATCCAAGTGTTAAGGGCCTTGAGGGGCTTGGTTGGTGCTTCGGAGACATGGGACACAAGGTGGAGTAAGAAACCAAAGCTAAAGCATGAAGACTATATAGAAGATCCTGACTTTTCTGTAGGTTAGCCATCTCAGTCTGATACTTGGTTGGCTAAGTCTTAGAGGATAGGCCAACCAAAAAGGTGCACTTTGGGATTGTAGGCATGGCACACAACTGGGTCGGCTTAGCTTGAAACTGAGCCAACCTAGTACCAGGATAGCCGACTTAGTACTGAGATTGAGCCAGCTCAGTGCTCGGGCAGAGTTATGTGAGGATTTATTTAGGGCTAGGATAGGGATTTATCCTAGGGGTCTTAAGGCCTGGTTTGACAGGTCTTAAGGGGGCTAACTCAGTATGTATCGAATTTAGATCCAAGGGATGAGAGCATGTAAGACATGGGTGTACATGAGCTTGGTGAGTTCTTTCATATATTGGGTTAGCCTATGAGAGTTTTTAAGCTAGGATTTATTTGGGTTTATGTGGAAATCCTAGGGTATATAAATCAAGTATTATAACTTTTACAATAAGGATGGAATATAATTAAGCTTTTCTTCCTAACTCTCTTCTCTCTTCTCTCTGGCTCCAATACTAAAATCCTAGATTCCATCTTCTTTTCTCTTCTGGAGTGGACTCCAGAGCCACTAAAAGCCAATGATATAATTTAGATTCAATTTAAATTGAAGAAGCTACATCCGATTTACTCTACTTTAGTTATTTGATTCTAGATCTTTTGATTTAATCAATTAGTTACTTTGATGGTTTTAGTTTTGGGTCCATAGGACCATACTTGGATTTGTATTAGATTAGAGCCTTATTTGGAAAAAGACCATCATAAAGAAGCAAACTTGGTCCATGTCATCTTTGGAGCCACCACCCTCCATATGCCTAGGGAGGAAATACACATGCTAGAATGTACCATACCCAAGGATCCTCATGCCAAGTTGTGCCAAGCATTAAGCATCCACATGGGATTCTTTTTCTTTCCTAGAATTTCTTAAGAGTTTTATATTTCTTACTTATTTTGTTGAAAGACTGATTTCTTCTTTTTGGTTCCATAAAAGATAGATATGATATATTATTGTATTTGAAAACTAGACATAATGTTTTACTTTTTTGTTGGGAGGGTTGATTTATTCCTTGTAAAGTGAAGAGCATTCCTAAAGAAATAGGACCCCTAGGATCCTATATAAATCCTAGTATCTTTCATAAATGAGACAATGAATGCATGAATGATTGTACCCATAACTACTTGCATTAATCGCTCCGAGAGGGAGAGGGTGTGAGACCCAAAATTGCTCGATGAGGGAAGGGTGTGAGGCCCACTTTCTTTCTATCCCTTTATCCTTCATCTAATTGAGATCTAATGTTCCTACAATCCCAAATCATCTTTACCATCTGCCTACACAAGCCTATTCCACCAAGAGAAGATCTGTCTCCTCCAAGATTTTTATCTATCATGCTAAAAGAGGAAGAGTGATCCATTATGCTATAGATCAAATATTGACAATGACTTTCATTCCTTCTCAACTGATCTTTGATTTTTTTTACTTATTTTTTTCAGATCTAATGTTAGTAAAGATCTAGTTCTTTATCGATAGATCTATTTAGTTAAAACATTAAGAGCCCTAGTCAGGATAGTTTCTTAACTACCATGATCTAGATTCTTCTTATCCTTTTGAATTTTCTTATAGGCTTAATTTCTTGCTATCTTTCATTCTATTCATATTTTTTTTTACATTTATTCATGAGCATGTCATTTTATTTACTTTATTACCACTAATTATTTACTGATCTCTAATGTAGCACTCATCTGCATTATTTAGATTGATCTTGCTTTGGTCCCGTGTCAATCAATCATGCCTCCTGAGTAGAGTATAGGCAACTATACTATTTATTCTTAGAATAATATGTCATGGCTAAACATGATTTGTTGTTGATGAATGGAAGAAAGCTTGGTCTTTTTTTTTTTAGGTTGTCCCATATCAATTTGGTATTAGAGCTTATTCGGACATTAGTTTAAATTCTATAATTTGAATTCTTGCAAGTTAAATTTTGTAATTTACTTTTCAATATTTTAATTTTTTTTCTTAGTGCATCTTATTCTTGCATCTTAGACTTGCTTGACCACTAGATCAAGTATCCAGTACCAATATCCTACTTTCCCACCTAGTACTAATATGGATCCCAATACAGCAGCCATCATTAATGCCCTGACTGAGAAGTTTGATGGCATCAAATATTTTATGAAAATCATGAGTGAAAGAATAGCAGTACTAGAAGAAATTAGACAAAGATAACCAAAACCTGAGTCTCCCTAACTACCTATAGGATGAAGAAGAAGAAATCTAGACCTAGATCGACCTATAGCAGCATGCCTGCACCATAATCGATTCGATCATGATGAGCATGTCCTTAGGAGTGTGAAGATCGAAGCCCCAAGTTTTGATAGTTATCTAGATCTGAGAGAGGACCTAGATCGAAAATTGGGCATAGACCACTATTTTGGATGGTACGAAATATCTGAAGCAAGTAGAGTTAGGTTCTCTAGGATGAAGTTGATTAGGCAAGCTCAACTGTATTGAAAAAGTATTGAGCATCTTCTCAACTAGAGAAGACAAGATTCAATAGAAACCTGGGATGAAATGAAGGAGAAACTCAGAAAAAAATACCTCCCCACCTCCTATCAATAAAGATTTTTAGATCATTGGTAGAGACTTACTCAAGAAAATAGATCAATCACTGAATACATCATGAGATTTGATGAGTACCTCATGAGATGTGGAGTAACCAAAGATAGGATTGTTATCTTATCCAGATTTAGAGCTGGATTATGAGAGGATATCCAGCTTGAGCTCTTTTTATGAGAGGTAACTATGTTAGAATAAGCTTATCAACTTATCCTAGACTTTGAGAGATTCTCTAGATATTCAACTACCCATCATCTTGAACCAAGCCGAATAACTCCTTCTGGATTGAGACCGAATACTAATCGGGCTCCTAATAATGGACCTCTACATACAAATCCTATTGTGAGAAAAGAAGATAAAGAAAAAAAGTTGTAGGAGAGTTATCTAAGAGAAGTAGTTCTCAATCCCATTGTTTCAAGTGCCTTGATTATGATCATTTTGTTGCACAATGCCCCAATCGATCTTTATTTATGGAAGAATTAGAAGAAGAAACTCTAGAAAATATTAAGGAGGAAGTTTATGAAGTTGATCCGTACTTAGTCGAGCAATTTGAGAGTACTGAGGACATCCTAGATTTTATTGCATCGGAGTTAGACCTTAGGCTTGGAGTCTTTAGGTATGTTCTATCATAGAATAAGAAGAGCGAAGACTGGCATAGGATCTCTATTTTCCATACCTTCGTAAACTTAGTGATAAAATTTGTAAGGTAATCATTGATTGCGATAGCTGTATCAATGCCATCTCTACCGACATAATTAATCGAATAGGATTAGCTCCTATAGATCACTCAGCCCATACCATGTATCTTTGATAAATTCCTCCTCTATTTCTATCAAACTTAGATGTTGTGTTTCCATCTAGCCCCATTCTTACCAAGATCATGTTTGGTGCGTTGTCTTACCCATGAAAGTTGGAAGTATCATATTAGAATGGCCTTGATTATTTGACAATGATGTTACAATTTATGGTCGAACCAACTTCTATAGTTTCACTCATAAGGATAAGAAGATTACGATCAATCCTTCCTCACCTAAGGTTACCAATAGAAAGATAGATGATGGACCAAAAGAAAACATCAAAAAGAAAAGCCTCCATCTGATAGGTACTAAGAAATTAGAGATGACTATGAGTAAAGGATCACCAGTTTGGATGCTTGCTATAAGAGAAGTTTGTGAGGACCTTAAGGTAGATCACAAGAATGTGCACACGCCCTTAGTTGGCATGCGCACATGGGGAAAAGGAAGGAGTCCCATACAGATGGGACTCCAGAGGTTGCAAGATGGCTTTAAACTCTTAGGCGTCAAAGTGTTTGGGTCTATCCAAACTTGGCACCATCTATGAAGGATTAAAGAGGATTTTAATTTGTTTGGATCAGGTGACATCACTCGATCAATCAGATTTAAATCTAATTAATCTAAGCAATATAATTGATTGGACCTATGTGGCACTGTATGGCATAGTAGGGTCTATTTAAATCCTATCTGCACCTACGGTTTGATGAGTCTAGCCATTCACCATGCTACAAGGCTACCCGTCCCCTCTTGCCTCCCTCTAGTTCTCTCTCTTCCTTCTCCACGCCCAAGAAGTTGGGTGAATCCAATGAGGAAGAAACAAGTTGTTCGTGCAAAGATTAGGAAGATGTATAACATGTTCATGAGACGAGCATGCAGCCTTCATTGATCTTGTGAAGGCTCTACAAATCAGATCCAGATCTAATTTTTAAAATTCATATCCATAAGGAGATCACATCTAGATCCTACCTAAGTAGATACTGATAGAGGTCAAGCACTTGCATGGCTACATCTAGAATCCTGGACTTTAGCAGATCATCGGTAGGGTAATTAGATTACCCGAACAAGGTATGAAATTAAATCTAATTTAATTTAAATTTTTAGTTTTAATATCAGACCTATAAGATTAGATCCAAGATGTCTTAGATTTGATTAGGACTTTTAGAAATTTTTTTAAAATGTTCCTTCATATCCAATTAGATCTGAATGATCCTATGGCGAGAAAATGCTGATTTTCCATCAACTGGTATTAAAGCTACATTAGCAGTTCTTCAAATCTATTTTAGATCTAATTTTAATTTTAATTTTTAATCTAATATTAAATGATTTTAAATATCATATCAGATATGATTAGATATGAAATCAAAAAATTAAAAATTATAGATTCATATCAATGTTGTATGAGATACATGTCTAGACTAGGTGTAGAATTGTTCTATATGTAGTCTAAAGTAATTTTTCCTTTTGATATGATTAAAATATTTTTTAGATATTTATGTTTCTATTTTTTAATGTTATAAATATTATTATTAGATTTAAAAATAAAAAATAAAATTTTTAAATTTTTATATGAGATATAAATGATGCATGCCTAGACTAGTTGTAGAATAGTTCTATGATTTATCTAGAATAGATTTTATTTGATGTGATCAATTTAAAACTTTATTTTTTAGATATTATATGTGATATATCAGATCTAATAGCATTCATATCTGATTTAATATTTGATACACAAGATGTATACAGAACATTCATGATTAGATCTATGACTTTATATGAGATATATGTTGAAGATCTTATTGCTTTGTAATATAGTTATTATTTTTTATTAAGGCATACCCCTTGGCCATCTGATCATAAGAATAAGAAGAATTTAAAGGTCCTCCCTTTTCATTCGATGGGGTGCTCTTATGGCATGTAGGATTGCTGTGCATTTATCCTTAATCAAAAATTAAAAAATTTACCTTTTTGCAAAACTCTAGATCCTAAAATTCAGGAATTTTTTGGTATGTTTCTATTTTTAAACCCAAACTTAATTAAGAATTATGATTATAAAATAAATTAAGTCTAAAAATTATAAATTTTTAGATCTAACACATGTTTATAAATTTGGGTTTGGGCTTGGGTAGCTCAATTAGGTCTAGCAGTTGATCAAACCAAATCAAGAGTTAATTAGGTGGGATCAAGAGTGCTTAGAATTGACCGATCCAAAAGGATTAAGTTTGAGTCAAGGTTGACTAACATTCACATGTGGTTGATCAAGTCAAGACCTAATTTGGCTTCATGGTTCGAGCCTGGATTGTAGGCCAACTCGATTGATTCTGGTTCGATAATTTGGTGTCTAAGGTAAGTTTGGCAGATATGATCAACTAGTTTTTAATTAGGAGCTACTTATTTTGAATGCATTCTTGTCGAGTTAATGGCATATCCCTTCCATCGATCTTACTTATCCGACTATTTGTGTCGATCCAGTTCTAATTAGAGATGGCTAATAATTTGAGCAAACCCATGCCACTAGGTTAGTCATAATTGTTATGACTAAGTCAAGTCAAGTTTAAAGAGACCTAAATCAAATCTTCCTATGAAAATATTAAGTCATAGATCTTCCACCATTGTAGATGGATGGGCTCTTCCCAAGGTTGATTATTCTCAACTGGTTATAGTGGTTCAATTGCACTGCAACCATGTCTATTAGGCATTGGATGCTACCGATTGGAGGATGGGTTGGGCTCAATATGCTAAATATGGTGAGGGATCCAATCAGAAATCCAATTCATGCAAATGATGGATCTAACATAACTAAAGAGTGGAGCAATATTATAGGCATAGTGAGCTTCATGAATTAGAGATCAGGTTTGGGTGCACCATGATAAGAAAATTATTGGATAAAAGTTGTCCACTCATCGATTAATCCATCATCAATAACTATTAGATGAGGTGGTGAGCCAGTTAGTACGATCGCACCATCCACTAGAAATCAATTGATTGCAAAAATTTTTGCATCTCTACCAAGGGAGTATAGAGATCCAAAAAATAGTGAAAGTCTAATTTATTTAAAAATAAAATTTTAAAATAAATTGATCAAGTCTAATTACAAAATCTAACTAGACACTGACTTTCTATAGAAAAATGTCTGCATCCAATCCACTAGCCCATTTCTTGGACAACCATAGATTGACTGGACCCATTTATAAGAATTGGCTCTGAAACTATAAAATTATTTTGGGTTCCAAAAAGTTGACACATGTATTGGACCAGGAGCCCCCAACCTTACCAGCCCGTTCATCCACTGAATAAAGAGCATCTCAAGAAAAGTGGATCGACGAAGATAATAAAGCTAGGTACTACATGTTGAGCTCAATGTCTGATGAGCTTCAGCGCCAACATGAGGACATGAAGACTGCTTGCCAAATATTGACTCACCTACAAGAGTTGATTGGTAAAGAGAGTCGTGCAGTCAAGGATGAAGTCACTAGAAGACTTTTTAAGACTCAAATACGTGATGGACAGTCAATCCAAAATCATTCTCTGATGATGATCAAGGACTTAGAAGAGCTTGAGAAGCTTGGTGTCAAGCTAGATAGGGACTTACAAATTATTATGATCTTGCAGTCCTTGACTGATGCATATAGACAGTTCATCATGAACTTTCATATGCATAAGCTGCAATGTACTCTAGCTGAATTGATGAACATGCTAGTTACTACTGAGCTTTCTTTGAAAGGTTCAAAGAGCTCAGTGCTTGCTGTGGAGCAGACTTTCTCCAAAAAAAAGTCTTTTGGAAAGAAGGAGAAGTCTGCACAGAAGCAGAAGATAGATGAAGGAAAGAAGAAGAAAAGAGAACTGAAAAAAAAGACCATCGACAAGAAAAAAGTCTTTCCATTGTAATATAGACGGCTATTAAAAATAGAATTGCCCTTTATACCTGGCCAGCCTGAAGAACAAGGAGGCAGGTCCTTTTGGAGGTATGCTCGTAATTGAATTCGATCTAATGGTTTCTTCTACATCTAGTTGGGTGCTTGACTTTGGTTCTAATGCTTATTTGTGCACTTCTATGCATGGTCTTGAGGAGAGCAGGAGGTTGAGGGATGATGAGATGATCCTGCACATAAAAAATGAAGAATAAGTTGCTGCTGTGGCCATGGGAACCTATCCTCTTTGACTACTATCAGGATTAGATTTAGTTCTTAGGGATAGTTATTATGTGTCTACAGCAAGCAGTAATTTGATTTCTATTTCTTATTTAGCATAGGAAGGCTATGTAATAAGTTTTCTTAAGGACCATTGTAATATTCTTTTTGAAAGAAATAAAATTGTAAGTGGATTCCTTATTAATGGTCTCTACCAGTTACATATTAATGTCTTTATTTTTAATATCGAACAAAATATGAATGCCATAGGATCAAAGAGACTTAGGGATAGTCTAAATGATAGGCATCTTTGGCACCTTAGGCTAGGTTTTATAGCGAAAGACAAGTTTAACAAATTGAAGAAATCCAGGCTATTGAGTCCATTAACTTTTTGAATAATATCCGATTTATGAATCATGCTTTCATTGCAAAATGACCAAGCTTTCTTTTATAGGACATGGAAAATGGGCCACAGATCTACTTGCCCTGGTACATGGATGTGTGCAGCCCATTTGATATGTCGGCCAGACGCAATTATATATACTTCATCATCTTTATTGATGATTTATCTCGATATGGGGACGTGTATTTGATGTGATATAAGTTTGAAGCCTTTGAAAAGTTCAAGAAATTTAGACTTGAAGTAGAAAAATAAATAAAAAAAATCATTAAGATTTTTCAATTAGATTGAGGAAGCTAATATCTTAATTAAAAATTTTTGAACTATCTTAAAGATAATAGCATAGTTTCATAATGGACTCCATCTGAAATACCTCAACTCAATGAGATTTTAGAACAAGAAAATTAGATCCTATTAGATATGGTCCGATCCATGATGAGCTTCACGGACCTCCCTGAGTTTTTTTGGGGACATAGTCTTATGATCGTAATATATTTATTGAATAGAATTCCTTCTAAAACTATTTCTACCACACTGTATGAGTTATGGCATGGTAAGAAATCAAGTCTGAGTCATCTCAAAATTTGGAGTTGTTCGACCTATGTCAAGAGATAACAGGCAGATAAGTTAGAGTCTAGGTCCTTTAGAGCTCGGTTCATAGGATATCCTAAAGAGTCGTTAGGATATTACTTCTATCTTCCAAAAGACCACAATGTGATTGTGAGTCGACATGTCATCTTCCTTAAAAAATAGTTTATTAAAGATGGTGGCATCTAGAGATAAATTAGGTTCGAGGAGAAGGTCTCCGAACAGCAATGAGCTAAGGAACCTATGAAACCTAATTAGATTGAGCCAATCCAAATGCTATCTCCTCCACCTTAAAAATCAACTAGAATTTTTCATCCTCCTAAAAGGTACTTAGGTATATTTTCAATAGATGTTGAGAAAATGTTTCTCATGAAAAATGAGGTTCATGATGATAATACCAAGACCTATGATGAGGCAATATTGGATATTGACTTCGAAAAATGGTTAGAGGCAATGAAGTTAGAGATTGACTTAATGCACTTGAACCAAGTCTGGACCTTGGTAGATCCAGCTGAAGGTATAGTACCTATTGGGTGTAAATGGATCTTCAAGAGAAACATAGGTACTGATGGGAATGTAGAGATATTCAAAGTTAGGCTCGTAGTAAAAGAGTATAGTCAGCGCGAAGGCATTGACTATCAGGATACTTTTTTGCTAGTAGCCATGCTTAAATTCATCTGCATATTGCTTGCTATTGCAGCCTTTTTTGATTATGAAATATGACAAATGGATATGAAAATGGCATTCTTAAATGGATATTTTGAGAAAGATATCTCTATAGAACAGCCACTTGATTTCACATCCAATGATGGTGATCACAAGGTATGCAAGCTACAAAGGTCTATATATGGACTTAAGCAAGTATCTTGGAGTTGAAATGCTCATTTTAATGATGTGATCAAATCATTTGGTTTCATCAAAAATAAGGAGGAGCCATGTGTATTCAAAAGGGCTAGTGAAAGCGCTATTATCTTTCTCGTACTTTACATGGATGACATCCTTCTTATTGGGAATGATATTCTCATGTTGACCACGATCAAAATATGGTTGTCTAAAGAGTTCTCTATGAATGACCTAGGAGAAGCATCCTTTATATTGGGAATAAAGGTCTAAAGAGATAGACTGAATAGGATGTTAGGACTTTCACGAAAGATGTACACAGAGGAGGTGCTAAAGATGTTTAGTATGGAAAACTCTAAAAGGGGTTTAGTATCCTTTAGATATAGCATTCATCTCACCAAGAAGATGTATCCTAGCACACCTGAGGAGATTGAATGCATGAGCAAGATCCCTTATGTTTCGATAATAGGGAGCCTCATGTATGCCATGCTATGTACACAATCTGATATTGCTCATGCTATGAGTGTCATGAGCAGGTTTCAATCAAATCCAAGTGAAGAGCACTGGACTTCTATGAAATGTATCCTTAAGTACTTGAGAAGAATTAAAGATATATTTCTAGTCTTTAGTAATGGAGAACTCTAGATCTAGGGGTACACAGACTCAAACTTTATGTCTAATATAAATGATCGAAAGTCGACATCTGGGTAGTATATTTGTGTGCAATGGTGGTGCTGTCAGCTGAAAGAGTTTCAAGCAAATTCCACTATGAAAGAAAAGTACATCGCTACATTGAAAGCTACAAAAAAGGCACTATGGTATAAGAAGTTCGCCATAGAGCTCGGAGTGATGCCATCGGATGTCGTCCCTCTATACTGCGACAACAATGGCACCATAGCCCTAGCTAAGGAGCTGAGGTCACACCAAAAATTCAAGCACATTAAGCGATGATTCCACCTCATCTACGACTACCTCGATAAGAAATACATCGAGGTCAAGAGACTTGACACTGCAGACAATGCGGCTGACCCACTGACAAAGCTATTAGGACAGTAGAAGATCAAAGCCCACCTTGAGAAGATAGGACATAGATTTGTACCCAATTGGCTTTAGGTCAAGTAGGAGCTTGTTAGATGTGTGTCCTAGAAGCCAGATTGGCTAGCATTTATAATACACTTCTTAGAAAAATTTTATAATTTTGATTATAAATTAATAAAAAAATTATTTTTCTATCACAGTATGTATTTAAAGTGTCTGTGATACATTCTTTGAGTTAATGGTAATGATAATTCATATTTTCAAGAGTTAAAAATTTAAGACATGAATTTTCATAATTAACTCATAAACTGCTTCTGACCATAGGATCATCATGAGGATGGTGATCGATCTAGAAGGTTAGTGTATGATCACTTTCTTAGGATAGATGAGTCTTGAGTCTATGATGTAGAGACACCAGAGTGAGAGTATGGTACTCATTAGAGAACGAGAGCTCTGAGCGTGACCACCTCGACTAGTCATAAAGGATTCTACCTTCTCGTCGATGACTGGCTCGATGCTACAGTGGTGTGTCTGTACATCGATAGTTCACCTTGAGGGTGTTATAGTTTGATGATACTATAACTCGATCTTTTATCCATTCAAAATCCTAACGTGTATGTTAGCTATAGCATGTTCATTGTAGAAATTGATTGCACCAATAAGGGATCTATCTACCTCAATAGATAAGAAATAATCCTATGATGATTATGAGATTGAGTCCATAAGCACATGGCCATGGCAGTGTGAAAATGATAGAAAGAGTTTCTATTAGGATTTCACATCGAACTCGAATCGAATGATTAATTCATATAACGGATATTGGGTTTGATGAGTTCACCTTAACCCTAATCCTATCGGGGCTTAAGATAAAAGAACCTAATTACACAGGTAGCTACACCAAGTGGTTCGCTTTCGGTTCTTATGGGTTGCCATTAGATACTGTTAAATGTCACTGATGGATTTTGGAAGAAATTAGAATGATCTTGATGATTGATCATTCTATTTGTATGAATTGAAAAAGTTCTGATCCATCAAAAGGTATTTCGATGATGTTGATGATGGAGATCACAATATATCTTATTACCATATGGAACTGAACCTAATTGGATCACACAAATAAGGGTTTGGATCTAGATGTGATTAATCAGGCTAACCCAGTTCGATTGATTTGGATTAGATTCAATTAGATACAAGAAAATCGTGCTAGCACATAATACCTAACTTTCTCCTTCTGTTGTCTTTTTGGTTCGTCTCGACTAAGCCAAATTAGTTTGGGCTCACCAGAGAATCTTGTATGGATTTGTCTTTGTTTGACTGGAGCTTGTTTAGATCGAAAAGGGGTTGTCTTAATCCATCAGATGGAAATAAGACAATACCTTCTAATTCTTGTCACCACCTATCATTTCCTATCACTGCCGAGACATAAGATGTCTCAATGCAGGAAAGAAAAGGGCAGGGGCATGCACCCCCTTTGGACATCTCCTTGGGGTGCATGCCCCTTTGGATTCCATGCACAAGAATGTGTGCACGCCCCTAGTTAGCATGCGCACATGGGGAAAAGGGAAGAGTCCCATACAGATGGGACTCCAGAGGTTGCATGATGGCTTTAAGCTCTTAGGTGCCAAAGTGTTTGGGCCTATCCAAACTTGGAGCCATCTATTGAGGATTAAAGGGGACTCTAATTTGATTAGATCAGGTGACATCATTCCACCAATCAGATTTAGATCTGATTAATCTAAGCAATATGATTGGTCGGACCTGTGTGCCATTACATGGTGCAATAGGGTCGATTTAAACCCTATCTGCACCTAGGGTTTGATGAGTCTATCCATTCACCATGCCACAAGGCTACCCCTTCCCTCTTCCATGCCTCCTTCTGATCCTCTCTCTCCCTTCTCCGCACCAAGGAAGTTGGATGAAACAAGTTGTTGGTGCAAGGATTAGGAAGACATATAACATGTTCGTGAGATGAGCGTGTGGCCTTCATCGATCTTTTGAAGGCTCTACGAATTAGATCCAAATCTAAATTTTAGAAATCAAATCCACAAGGAGATTGCATCCAGATCCTGCCTGAGTAGATACTGGCAGAGGCTAGGCACTTGCATGGCTACATCCAGAATTTCAGGCTTCAGTAGATCATCGATAGGATAATTTGATTACCCGAATAAGGTATGAAATTAAATCTAATTTAGTTTTAATTTTTAAGTTTAATATTAGATCTATAGGATCAGATCCGTGATGTCTTAGATCTAATTAAATTTTTTTAAAAATTTTTTGAAATGTCCCTTCAAATTCAATCAGATATGAACAATCCTATGGTAGGAAAATGCTAATTTTCCTTCAAGATAATCCTAAGAAAGTAGTCAGCCTTCTTGGTAAATTCCATGATGTCTTTCCTAAGGATCTCTCAAGTCACTTACCATCCATAAGAAATATTCAGCATGCCATTGATTTGGTACCTGGATCTATCCTATCCAATTTGCCCCATTATAGGTTGAACCCTATTGAGTATGCTGAGTTGCAAAGGCAAGTTGGAGAGCTAATGAAAAAGGGATTCGTGAGAGAAAGTTTAAGTCCTTATACGGTTCCTGCACTATTGACTACAAAGAAGGATGGTACATGGAGGATGTGCATAGATAGCCATGCCATTAATAAGATCACCATTATGTACCATTTTTCCACCCCAAGATTAGATGACATGATAGATATGATGGTCGGAGCTACTATTTTCTCTAAGATTGATCTCAAAAGTGGTTACCATCAAGTAAGAATTAGATCGAAAGATGAGTGGAAAACTGCTTTTAAGATGAAAGATGGTTTATATGAGTGGATGGTGATGCCATTTGGATTATCCAATGCCCCTGGTACTTTCATGAGATTGATGATCCAAGTACTACGATCGTTTATAGGAAGTTTGTTGTTGTATACTTTGATGATATTTTGATCTACAGTCGAACTAAGAAGGACCATTTAGATCATCTTTGAAATGTATGCCAAGTTCTTAGAATAGAAAGCTTGTATATCGATCCTAACATGATGGACTGTGTCATCTTCTTAGGCTTTATTGTTATCCCTGATGGTGTGTTTGCCGTTCCTAAAAGGATTAGACTAATAGTTTAGTGGTCGATATCCAAGAGTGCACATGATATGTGAAGTTTTCATAGATTAGCAATCTTTTATCATAGGTTCATAAAAGGATTTAGCACCATAGCCGCTCCCATCACTGACTGCATTAAAAAGAGAGATTTTGAATGGACTAAGGTAGCTAATAGAGCCTTCCTAGACATTAAGGATAAAATGACCCACGCTCCAGTCTTACATCTACTTGATTGTTTCAAGATTTTTGAAGTAGCATGTGATGCATCAAGAGTTGGGATTGGTGGTGTCCTTAGTCAAGAAGGTCATCTGATAGCATACTTTAGCGAGAAACTTAATGATTCTAAACTAAAGTATTCTACCTATGATAAAAAAATTTATGCGGTAGTCCAAGCTCTAAGATACTGGAGATATTACCTACTACTACAAGAATTTATCTTGTACTTGGATAATGAAGCCCTCCGATTTCTGAATTTCCAAAAGAAACTAAATCATAGACATGGTAGATGGGTCGAATTTTTGCAAGCCTATACTTTTATTCTAAAACATCGTGCGAGTGTAGAGAATCATGCTACTATTGTCCTGAGTCATCATCATACTTTGTTATCCATTGTTAGTGTAGAGGTTGTTAGTTTTGATTAGATTGAAGAAGATTATGAGGTGTTAAACCCTTTAAGTGATTTGGATAATGACCAAATATTAAAGCAAATGATTATAAATATATTTTATTTTAAGTATTCCAATATCAGAAGAAAGAAAACTCTTTGACTAAAACAAGAAAGACATAAAGTAAAAATCATATAAAAATCAAATCTCCTTGATTGGTGCAAAAATTCCCTCAAAATTATCTTGGAGCAGTCTTCGAAACGTCTCAAAATTTTTTTAAGAGCTTTCGAGTGAACTGGCATGCCCTAAATGTAGTTCTGGCTTGGTTTCAAGAGATCTCGAGTGAATCTTGAGAGCTCTCAATTTTAGGTGATAGAAACCCAGTTTCTATACTCTGAGAGTGAGAGGTCTCATAGGATTCCTGAGAGATCTCGTGGTTCCAACGAGACGTCTCGTTCAAAATCGAGAGGTCTCGATCTCAGGTGAGCTATTTTTTTCATAAAGTTAATTTTTCTTGTGACTGAAAGTGAGAGCTCTCCTGATCAAATCGAGAGGCCTCGTAACCTAGCGAGACATCTTGAGACAAATCGAGAGGTCTCGAGACTCGACGACAACCTTTTGATGGGGCATTCTAAATTGGATTTTTTCAATCCCAACAGCTAGTTGCTACTCTCCAATGATCAAATTTTATTTTTTCTGAGCTTCAATCATCACCAGAAGAGAGGAAATGCTACATATATAAAAAAAAGGAAGGCTTATTTTTAATTGATCAAAGAAAAATAATAGAAAGCGAAGCACGCTCTATTCTTGAATGAATATCCAATCTCCAATCAATCAGTTCTCTCAAGCTTTGAAGAACCCTCAAGTGCATTAACTCCACATATTCAAAGAGGCTTTCAATGAACTGTAAGGATAACTTTTTTGTTCATTCAAAGAGGCATTTCGAGTTATAAAATTTCTTTTCCTCTTTTCATGTACTTGGTTTCAACAGGGGCTGAAACTTAGGTTTTTGGATTTTTCTTTCCTCTGTTTATTCAAATTGGTTTGTCTGATCCTTGTAAGGTTTGTGGTTGGTGAACCTAAAAAAAATCAATTAAATTTTTGGATAGTGAGCCCAAAAAAACTATCCGACTGTAATCTTGCGAGATTATAGTGAAATTTCCATAAGTTTACTTGGAGAGTGGATGTAGGTACTGGGAGGACACCAAACCATTATAAAATTCTCTTGTTTATGTGTTTGCTATTGATTGTATCTTCTATTTACTCTTACATTTGATTCACTTAGGATTTAATCATTTATCACCATACCTATCTGCTTTAAATCTTTGAAAACCCAATTTAGCCCCCCTCTTGGGCTATCTATCTGGACAACAATTTGTATTAGAGCTAGGTTCTCTACTAATTGTTGATTTTTTCAACTAGAGACAAAGATCTTATCAACCCAACTAGGAGGTTCACTTGTCGAAGGAAAATCCATAAATAAGCCATCTCTTTTAAATGGGACCAACTATACCTATTAGAAAGCTCGCATGCGTATTTTCATTCAAGCCCTTGACTATGATATATAGAGTGTCATTGTCAATGGTCCACATACACCCACAGTCATTGTCAATGGCACATCCTCTTCTAAGCTGGAGAAGGATTGGGATGAAATAGACAAGAAACTTGTCCAATTAAATGCCAAGGCAATGAATATACTCTATTCTGCCCTTGATGCAAATGAGTTTAACCGAATCTCTGCTTGTAATTCTATAAAAAAAATTTGGGATAGACTTGAGGTCATACATGAAGGGATAAATTAAGTAAAAAAAACTAAAATTAATATGCTAGTTCACCAATATGAGTTATTTAAAATGGACTCCACTAAATCTATCACTAGCATGTACACAAGATTCATTGATATTATAAATGATTTAAAAAGTTTAGGTAATGTTTACACTAATAGTGAATTAGTGAGAAAGATCCTTAGGTCTTTGCCTAAGTCATGGGAAGCCAAAGTAACAGCCATCCAAGAGGCAAAGGATCTTAACACACTACCTCTAGAAGAGCTCATTGGATCCTTGATGACACATGAGCTTGCTATGAGTTGGCACCATGAAGAAGACAACAAGAAGAAGAAAACAATAGCACTGAAACCCATGGCTGATGAAGAAGAAGATGATCTATCTACCAGTGAGGAAAATGATGAAGACATGGCCCTGGTGATCAAAAAATTCAAGAAATTTATGAAAAGAAGGAGACAAGTATTCAAGAAGAGGAGCTTCATTAGAGGAGAAGCTAGCAGGAAGAAAGAAAAAGAAAAAAAGAGTGATCAGCCCACATGCTATGAATGCAAGAAGCCAGAATATTTTAGGGCTGAATGTCCTCTATTGAAGAAGGAGATAAAAAGAACAAAAAAGAAAGCCATGTTAGCAACTTGGAGCGACAGCAACGAATCAAGCTTGGAGGAAGGAACTCAAAATGAAGCAAACTTATGTTTCATGACACAAGATGATGAGGTATCCTCCACTCTTGATTCAGATTTTATCTTTAATGAGCTTCAAGATGCTTTTTATGACTTGATGAAAGATTTCAAAAAGATAAGCTCAAAAAATAGAAATCTTAAGAAAATGACAAAAATACTCTTGAAAAAAAAGAAAGAGGTAATTAGTAGCCACAATAAGTTAAAAGACGAAAATAAAATCCTAAAGGATGAATTGGATAAATTAAAGCCTTTAGTTGATAAATTTACTTATAGTTCTGAAATATTGCAAATGATGTTAAATAATTAAAGAGAAGTTTATGATAAGACTGGACTAGAATATAAACCTAAAGACAAAACCAAGTTTCTAAAAAATTTCTTCACTACGTCCATCTCTAATAGCACTTCTCATACCATTTGCTTTAGATGCAAAATGGTAGGACATAAGGCTTTTGAATGCAATACTAAAAAATTTAATGAAAAGCATGTTAAAAGCATTTGGGTTCCAAAAGGAACCATGTCTACTAATCCTAAAGGATCCAAGAAAACTTGGGTACCTAAAACTATCACTTGATTATTTGTGCAGGAATGCTTTGTAGCCCAAGGATCAAAATGGGAGTGGTATTTAGATAGCGGCTGCTCAAGACATATGTTGGATGATAAGCAATAATTCATCATCCTAGAAAGGAAGGAAGAGGGAGTATTCACCTTTGGCGATAATGGCAAAGGTAAAATAATTGGCTATGGTAAAATTCAGATTACTCCTATCACTTTTATAGATAATATATTGTTAGTTGATAATTTAAAACATAACTTACTTAGTATCAATCAACTTTATAATAAAGGTTTTAAAGTTTTTTTTGAATCTTCTTTGTGCAAAGTATCTAGTTCCTTGGATGATAGCTTAAAATTCATTGGATTTAGGCATGGAAACATCTACATGATGAATCTTGATGAAATTGCCATAAAGAGTGGCCAATGCCTAGTTGCAATGAATGCTAACATAAAAAAAAATTAGTTGGCTTTGGCACCAAAGATTAGGTCATGCTAGCATGCATACTCTTTATAAATTGCATAATAAAGACTTAGTTAAAAGGCTACCAAAACTAAATTTCAAAGTTGATCATGTTTGTGATGCTTGCTGATAAGTGGTAAAAATATACTAATAAAAGTATTAAATTATAAAGTAAATTAATCTATTTTTTAAAAAATTGATACTTTTGTTAATCTTATGTAGAAAAGAAGGCCATCAATATGAAGATCTTATTTTTTTGGTTTAGATGAAATAAATTTCTGGCAAAACGGACTTCAAATGAGCCCAAAATTGAATTTCAAAAAAAAAAGAAGAGAGAGCCGGTCTGGTTCAAACTGGTTCAGAAAAATTGGCTCAGTAGACCGCCCAATCCGACCAGACCCAGTAGACCGACTTGCTGATGCAACGCTGATGCCAAGCTGACGTCAACATTTTTTACAGCGTACAGTGGACCGTTTGGAGGGCATTTCGGAGATTTCACATGGAGAAGCGTGCTCCGATTGGCTGAAGAATGCGGCGATCCAGGCAACATCGAGCTTGCGCATGGTCTATAGAGGGCAATTTGAAAATTTTGTCTGATCTGACGGGCGCCTTTCACTAGGATTTGATCGAACGATCGAAATGCATGCGCTAACGAACAGCAGATGCAGCTCCTGATCGAGATCCAACGGCTAAGATTCATCCCAGCTTTAAAACTAAGAATCAGAGGCTTCTCTGTGCACGATCTGATGGTCCAGATTTGATCTTCAAGGTTAATCCGATGGTCCAAATAAATTTTGATTTGATTTGAGATTTTAAGATGATTTTTGAGTGATTTTTGGATCGTTTGATCGACATCCAACGGTTAGAATTCATCCAGGGTCTTAATTTGACTTATATTAAGAGTTTTAGACCTAATTTAGTTAGGATTTCTTCCAAAAATCCACCTCTTAGCCTATAAAAAGGAGGGCTACCTACTGTTGCCGAAGAAAAAAAAAAGAGATAGAGAGAAAAAAGAAAAAAAAGAGAAAGAGAAGAGAGAGGTAGAAAGAGAGAGATTTTTGAGAGAAAAGGAAGGGCTTTTAACTTTTTTTCTTTTCTTCTTCTGACAATCAGAACATCGATCAAGGAGCTTCTTTTCTTCTTCATCAAGTTTTCCATACCAAGAGCAAAGGACAACCAATTTCAGCAATTAAACAATCTAATTTCTTCATGCTTTTTATTTTATTTGCTGCTTTTGAACTTGTTATCATGAACTAAATTTTCTTTTACTAAGACTAAAGTGTAGCCACTCTTTTGATGCAATATTCAGTATGATTTATTTTTAATTTTAAATTTTATTCATAAGGAGTATATAAATTTGATCTTAATGCTTTTAGATTACTGACCATCTTCTAATTGATATGATGAACATAGATATTACGGACCAAGTACATCTATGTTATTGCTTCTTGATTATATACCTTATATTATGAATCAAATTAGAATTCATATGCATGCAGAAATTTTAGTGCGCTTTGGACATAGCGTATTTTAATTAGAGGGTTTCACAAAACTTAATGCATTAATATTTATTTAAATTACATCTGGACCAAGGGATAATTAATAAATATTGATAGTTTTGCTACGCCTGGAACCAAAGGATAGTGAATAAATTAGGAAGACTCCACCATCACATGAAATAAAATTAATCTAAATAACTTGAATATTGTATTGACTGAGTTGGTGAATCCGATTGCCTTAGTAATCCATTGCTCTTAAGTTTAAAATCCTAATAATTACACTCTCTCTATTTCCTTAAAATTTTTAATTATTTTTTTATTTTGTTCTTTAATTTTTTATTCTCATAAATCGATCTTCTAAATAAAGCATAGGAAAGAGCTTTTCAGTACTTATTTTCCAATCCTCTAGGGATGATACTCTACTCATTTACTTTATTACTTGATCGACTGGTGCACTTGCCATAGCTATAGATTAGCACGCATCAAGTTTTTGGCACTGTTGCCGGGGATTGTGTCTAAAATAATATTAAAATTTTAATCCTAGCTTTACTTTAGAATTTTATTTTTAATTTTTATTAATATTTTATTTTTTTAAAAAAAATTTGTTCAGTGCATGACACGTACTGGACATAGTAACTTACTATCTTTAGATCCAAAAATTGAAAGGACCATTAGAAGACTACAACAAGAAAGAAACATGGCAGCTGAAGATCCTAACGACATCAGTCTAGGATTGGATATGGCGATCGAAGGATAGCATGAAGCTATTCAACCAGTACATCATCCATTAAATGATTACATCACACCATCTGTAGACGATGCAGCTTCGAGCATCAGGAGCCGCCAGTGCGAGCAAACAACTTTGAAATAAAATCGACGATGATCCAGATGATTCAATCAACTGTCCAATTCAGTGGACACGTGCATGATGATCCGAATGCCCATATTTCTAATTTTCTTGAACTTTGTGATACTTTTAAAATTAATGGGGTGTCGGATGATGCTATTAGATTAAGGTTATTTCCTTTCTCTTTACGGGACAAAGCTAAAAGTTGGCTTCATTCTCTTCCTATAGGTTCTATCACAACTTGGGATGTCCTAGCCCAAAAATTCTTAGCCAAGTACTTTCCACCTTCCAAGACTGCCAAGATGCGCAATGATATCACTTCTTTTATGCAGATGGACATGGAGACACTATATGAGGCTTGGGAGCATTTCAAGGAATTGCTGAGGAGATGTCCACATCATCAACTATCCGTATGGCTTCAGGTACAAACTTTCTATAATGGTTTATCTCCTACTAATCGTTCTATGATTGATGCAGCAGCAGGAGGAACCATTAATCAAAAAATGGAGGAAGAAGCCTTCGATCTGATCGATGAGATGGCATCAAATAGCTATCAATGGCAGACAGAATGCATGATGCCAAAAAGACTAGCAGCTGTGCAGGGAGTAGATTGCGTGCCAACCTTACTAGCTGAAATTGCAGCCCTTAGAGCCGAAGTCAACAACTTGAAGGGAACAGCTATGCATATTCAGAGCATCACTTGTGACCTATGTGGAGGAGGACACGATACGAGCAATTGCCAGATAGGTAATCCTTTTGCTAAAGCAACTGATACAGCTAATTATGTTGGTAATTTTTTTAGGCCACAACAAAATAATTCCTACTCCAACACATACAATCAAGGGTGGAGGCAGCACCCAAATTTCTCATGGAGTAATCAAAATGCAGCACAACAACCACCCCCGGGATTCCAAGTACCTGAAAAGAAGTCCAACATGGAAGAGCTGATGGTCAAATTTATGCAAAACCAAGAAGCAACTATAAAAAATTTAGAAGCCAAACTTAGACAGGACCAAGCAGCAGCAATTCAAAACTTGGAGATGCAAATAGGTCAAATGGCTAAGATAATCTCCGAGAGACCTCAGGGATCCTTGCCCAGCAACACGGAGATCAATCCAAGGGAGCAAGTCAATGCTATCACCCTAAGAAGTGGTACAAAGCTGGAGGAGCCACATCAGAAGAAAGAGACTGAAGAGCCAACTACAAATAAGGAACCATCAACTAAAATTTCGTCAGTCACCAAAACAACCAGCAGATGGATGGTCTCTAGGTATACAGTTTGTCGATCCAAATGTGAAGCCCTACGTGCCGCCACTACCATTCTCAGAGAGACAAATACAGCATCCAGATAAGAAATTTTCTAACTTTTTTAAAATTTTAAAGAATTTACATATTAATATTCTTTTTGTAGATGCTATTACTCAAATGCCTCAGGTATGCCAAGTTTTTCAAAGAAATCCTAACAAATAAGAAAAAGCTGAAGGAGCATGAGAGAATAAATTTGAATGAAGAATGCTTAGCAATACTTCAAAATAAATTACCACAGAAGCTAAAAGATTCAGGGAGTTTTACTATCCCTTGCATTATTGGTGATTGTAGTTTTGATAAAATTTTATGTGATTTAGGAGCAAGCATTAATCTCATGCCTTTTTCTATTTTCAGGAAAGCTGGGTCTAGGAGAACCAAAGCCTACCACTATTACTCTTCAATTAGCCTGATAGATCCATTCAAATATCCAAGAGGTATAGTGGAGGATGTCTTGGTAAAGGTAAACAAGTTTATTTTCCCTATTGATTTTATTGTTCTTGATATGGAAAGAAGATTATGATGTACCCCTTATTTTAGGGAAGACCCTTTTTAGCTACTGGAGGAGCTTTAATAGATGTTCAACAAGGAAAATTAATTCTTAGAGTCCAAGATGAACAAGTTACTTTTAATGTTTTCAAAGATACTAAACATCCTGATGATAATCAAACTTATTTTCTAATTGATATTATTGACAATTCATTATATGAGAATTCTGTAGAAAATAGGTTTGAGACTATAAAAGCTAGCAATGTCAAATTGAAAGAGGACTCGATCAAACATGAAAGTATTCCAATTGAAGTGGCACCAGATTGATCCACTTTAGAACTCAAAGAAAGTCAAGCTGAAGACTATAAATCAGAACTACTAGATAGGTTATTTTCTTTTCTTTTTAGTTTTGATCATTTTTCTTTTCTTTTATTTTTCAGTAATTTATTGTTGCTCTTTTACTGCTTTGGTGTGTATTTTCAATTTTGCAGAAAAAAAAATCAATGAGAAGCTCAAGCAAAATTTCAAAGCTCCAAAGAACCAGACTGAACCAAATCAGGTGTATTCCTTTCCTATCCTTTATTGCACCCTTTATTTTTCTTTCTCCTTTAAGACAATGTAGAATAAGTTAGGGGGTAAAAAAAAAAATTTAACCATGTGTCAAGAAGAAAATCTTGAGCAAGATAGACTGGATAAGTGATAAAAGATAGAATTATTTGCTAATGAATGTAACGAGTTAAAGAAGTAGATTAGTTGGTCAACTTTTAGCAGCCTACTTAGGTCATTAAAAGACTATTAGCACTTCTAATTGCACATGCACACTAACAAGGCAAAGTAGGTATTGATTATAAGGCCAACTGAGGATTCAATTATCACTAAAAATTGGTAATTAATATACATTCTAATCAAAGAAACTTGAATTTAAGGAAAGAGCTACCTGCCTAAAAATAAAGTGCAAAAGATAGAGTATATGTGGATTGCCCAAAGCCTAGTAACTGGGTCTCTGCACCTAGGTCAAGTGTGAAAATTCACGTAAAATGGTGAAGGAAAGGCCAGGATGCTCAGCACAAAAAAAAAAGGGGGGAAAAGGCAGTGTGAAAGCTACCTTAATTCATGAGTATAAAATTGAGAATGTATAGAAAATTGACCAAAATAGGTGATAAGAGAGGATACTTTTGTTCTTTTAATTTAATACTGAAATGCTAAAGTTAGTCATCACGAACATAAGTGCTATAGATCTTTGATGTACTCTAAGAAAGTTTTTAATTGTATTGACTGAAAAATTTGCTTCTAAAGCTCAATGCTTAGTTAGCAGTATTTTCTAAACTTTTTGATCTTTAGTCCTAGATTTTATCTTTTTGATGGATAATCTTACTAAAATATGGTATTAAATAAAACATTGCTAAGGGACTAGCAATGACTAAGTTGGGGGGTGTGATAAGTGATAAAAATATACTAATAAAAGTATTAAATTATAAAATAAATTAATCTATTTTTTTAGAAATTGATATTTTTGTTAATCTTATGTAGGAAAGAAGGCCACCAATATGAAGATGTTATTTTTCTAATTCAGATGAAATAAATTTCAGACAAAATGGACTTCAAACAAGCTCGAAATTGAATTTCAAAAAAAAAAAGAAGAGAGAGTCGGTCTGATTCAAATCGGTTCAGAAAAATCGGCTCAGCAGATCGTCCGATCTAACCGAACCCAGCAGATCGATCCATTGATGCAACACTGATGCCAAGCTGACGTCAGCATTTTTTGCGATGCACGGTGGACCGTTTAGAGGGCATTTTGGGGTTTTCACATGGAGAAGCACGCTCCGATTAGCTGAAGAATGCAACGGTCCATGCAACACCGGGCTCATGCATGATCTATAGAGGAAAATTTGGGAATTCTGTTTGATCCGACGGACATCTTTCACCCAAATTTGATCGGACGATCGAAACACATGTGCTAATGAATGGCAGATGTAGCTCCCGATCGAGATCCGATGGATGAGATTTATCTTGACATTAAAACTAAGAATTAGAGGCTTCTTTGTGCACGATCTGACAGTCCAAATTTGATCTTCAAGGCTGATCCGATGGTCCAAATGAATTTTGACTTGATTAGCAATTTTAAGATGATTTTTGAGTGATTTTTGGATCGTTTGATCGACATCCAATGGTTAGAATTCATCCAGATCTTAATTTGACTTATTTTAAGCATTTTAGACCTAATTTAGTTAGGATTTCTTCTAAAAATCTGCCACTTAGCCTATAAAAAGGAGGGCTACATGCTATTGCCGAAAAAAAAAAGAGACGGAGAGAGAAAAAGAAAAAAAAGAGAAAGAGAAGAGAGATTTTTGAGAGAAAAGGAAGGGCTTTTAATTTTTTTTTCTTTTCTTCTTCCGCCAATCAGAACATCGATCAACGAGCTTCTTTTCTTCTTCATCAAGTTTTCCATACCAATAGCAATGGACAACCAATTTCAGCAATTAAACAATCTAATTTCTTCATGCTTTTTATTTTATTTGCTATTTTTGAACTTGTTATCATGAACTTAATTTTTTTTTACTAAGGCTAAGGTGTAGCCACTCTTTTGATGCAATATTCAGTATGATTTATTTTTAATTTTAAATTTTATTCATGAGGAGTATATAAATCCGATCTTAATAATTTTAGATTACTGACCATCTTCTAATTGATCTGATAAACATAGATATTACAGACCAAGTACATTTATGTTATTGCTTCTTGATTATAAAACTTGTATTATGAATCAAATTAGAATTCATATGCATGCAGGAATTTTAGTGCGCTTTGAATGCAGCGTATTTTAATTAGAAGGTTTCACAAAATTTAATGCATTAATATTTATTTAAATTACATCTATACCAAAAAAAATTAATAAATATTGATAGTTTTGCTATGCCTGGACAAAAGGATAGTGAATAAATTAGGAAACTCCACTGTCACATGAAATAAAATTAATCTAATAACCTGAATATTGTATTGATCGAGTTGGTGAACCCGATTGCCTTAGTAATACATTGCTCTTAAGTTTAAAATCCTAATAATTATACTCTCTCTATTTTCTTAAAATTTTTAATTATTTCTTTATTTTGTTCTTTAATTTTTTTTCTCATAAATCAGTCTTCTAAATAAAGTATAGGAAAGAGCTTTTCAGTACTTATTTTTCAATCCTCTAGGGAGGATACTCTACTCATTTACTTTATTACTTGATCGACTGGTGCACTTGCCATAGCTATAGATTAGCATGCATCACTTGCCAATTTGAAAAATAAACTAGGAGGAGTTTCAAATTAAAAAATATGATTTCAACTTCTAAGCCTCTTGAATTGATTCATATGGATTTGTTTGGACCTATTAGGATCATAAGCCTAGGAAGAAAGAAGTAAGATGTAGTAATTATTGATGATTATTCTATTTTCACTTGGGTTCTATTTTTAGCTCACAAAGATGAAGCATTTTTAATATTTTCAAAGTTTTACAAGAAAATAATAAATGAAAAGAACTCTATTGTGGTATGTATCCATAGTGATCATGGCATAGAATTTGAAAATAAATATTTTGAAGAATTTTGCAATGAACATGGCATAGAACATAATTTTTCAGCATCTAGAACCTCTTAACAAATGGAGTTGTTGAAAAAAAGAATAGAACATTAGTTGATATGGCCCGTACCATATTGTGTGAAGGAAATCTATCCAAATACTTTTAGGCTAAAGCCATTAACACAATATGTTACATCCAAAATAGAGTTTCTATTCACCCGATCTTAAAGAAGACCTCCTATGAGCTTTGAAAAAGAAAAAGATCTAATATTAATTATTTTTATATTTTTGGTTGCAAATATTTTATTCATAACAATGATAAAGATAATCTAGGCAAATTTGATACTAAGACAGATGAGGGTATATTCCTTGGATATGCTACATCTAGCAAAGCATATAGAGTCTTCAACAAACACTCTTTTGTTGTTGAAAAATCTATACATGTTATCTTTGATGAAGTTAACAATCAATCTTCGAGAAAGAAAGATGTTTTTGATGATAATACAGAAATTCTCGAAGATAAAATGAAGGACCTAAACTTGAAGGATAATAACATTCAAAACAAAGATAAACCTACAATAATCTTAGAACAAAGCAATGATGGTGAGAATAAAGCATCTAATGATCATAGAGATCTGCCCAAGGAGTGGAGGTATGCACACAATCATCCAATAGAATTGATATTAGGTGATCCTTCGCAAGGGATAAGAACTAGATCCTCTTTTGAGGATACATTTGATTACCTTATATTTATTTCTCAAATAGAACCTAAAAACATAGAAGAAGCTGAACAAGACTCTAATTGGATGCTGCCATGTAAGATGAACTAAATCAATTTGAAAGAAACAATATATGGACTCTTATAAATAGACCCATAGATCATCCTATAATTGGTACAAAATGGATATTTAGGAATAAATTAGATGAACATGGTAATGTCATAAAAAATAAAGCTAAATTAGTTGCTAAAGAATATAATCAAGAAGAAAGAATTGACTTTGATGAAATATATGTACCTGTAACAAGATTAGAGGCTATTAGATTATTACTTGCTTTTGCCTGTTATATGAATTTTAAATTATTTCAAATGGATGTGAAAAATGCCTTTATGAATGGTAATATTGCTGAAAAAGTATTTATAGAACAACTATCTAGATTTGAAAATCACTCACTTTCCAATTATGTATATAAGTTAAATAAAGCACTCTATAGACTTAAACAAGCACCTAGAGCATGGTATGAGAAATTGAGCAAATTTTTATTATAAAATAATTTTATTAGAAAGTGTAGACACCACACTATTTTTGAAAAAAAAAAAATAATGACCTTCTTGTAGTTCAAATATATGTGGATGACATCATATTCAGAGCTACTGATGAAATTCTTTGTCAAGAGTTTACTAAGTTGATGCAGAGTGAATTTGAAATGAGCATGATGGGGGAGCTGAATTTCTTTCTTAGACTACAAGTCAAATAATCAAAGGAAGGCATTTTTATTAGCCAAACAAAGTACATCAAGAAGATGCTCATGAAGTTTGGCATGAAAAATGAAAAGAAGATTGGCACACCCATGAGCCCCTCATACAAACTTGATAAAGATGAAAAAGGTAAGAATATAAATGAAAAGCTCTACAGAGGTATGATAGGGTCCCTACTTTACTTAATTGCAAGTAGGCCTGATATATTATTTAGTGTATGCATGTGTGCTAGATTTCAATCTAATCCTAAAGAATCACACTTACTAGCTGTTAAGAGAATTTTTAGACATTTGATCTGCACACATAACTTAGATCTTTGGTACTCAAAACAATCCTCCATTGAATTGATTGGATACACTGATGCAGACTATGGAGGATGTAAAATTGATAAAAAGAGTACCAGTGACACCTGTCAATTTCTAGGGTTGAAATTAATCTCTTGGTATAGCAAAAAGCAAAACTCTGTAGCACTGTCAATGGTTAAGGCCGAATATATTACTACAGGGAGTTGCTGTGCTTAAATACTTTGGATCAAATAACTACTTGAAGATTTTGAAATTAAGCAAAATAAGATACCTATTAGATGTGATAACACTAGTGCCATAAACTTGACAAAAAAATCTATTGAACATTCAAGAACCAAACACATTAAAATTAGACATCATTTCATTAGAAATCATGTTTAAAACAATAACATTGTGCTTGAATTATTTCAACTAAAAATCAACTAGCTGATATTTTTACAAAACCTCGAAGTGACGATAGATTCTCAAAAATCTAGGATGAACTTGGTATTTGTGATCCATTTTGAAAATATTTAATCTTGAATTTATTGGATCATTTTTTATCACCTTCCATCATCCTTAACACCCCTAATTCTTAAAAAATTCAAAAAAAAATTGGCTTGAAATTCCTCCTCTATTCTGATTTCTTCCCCCTATGCTCGAGAAGTCTTGAGTTATTCACAAGACCTCTCAACTAGATTTTGAGACCTCTTGCACTAAATGTGAGAGCTCTCAAAGTTTTCGAGATATCTCATCTTTAAGATGAGAGCTCTCGATTCTTGCGAGTCCTCTTTTTAATCGATCTACGAGAGGTCTCCTATTTCATTCATTTGTTCCGTTCTTCGGAGACTTCTCCTTCAAACTCTCAAAAACTCTCCTCCTCTCCTCAAAAACCTTTCGAATCACCTTTTTTTGTCCATTCCCTCCAAATCTTAAACCCCAATGGCTCCGAAGAAGAGATCCCTCACTGCACACGCCATCAACTGAAGCTAGGGCTAAGCAATAGTGGGACTTGGCTCAATCATCTTCATCTGCTTCTTCATCTCATGCTCGTCTCTTCGTTGCTACTAGGACTATTCCAATAGGCCGCTGTGTGGACATCGAATACCTAGACTAGGAACACTTCCATATTGAATCTTGGATCTAGTAGCAAGGATGAGAAAAGCTATGTACCCTAGAGATAAATATTTATCCAGACTTGATAAGAGAATTTTTTGACAACATTAGCTTTGAGCATGAGTCGAAGGTAGAGTCCATTATAAAAGGAGTGCACATTTTCTTAGATGAGAGAAAAATAGGGTAGCTTCTCGAAGTGCTTAGGGTAGGGATTAGCAATCTAAACTTATTTGACAAAACTGAAGCTCTCAAGTGCATCTTAGAAAGGAAGAATATTAACAAAAATCTATAATTAGTCACCCATCTTCTCTCGGTTGAGATGAGATTACTATAATTTTTTGCCAGTCACATAGTTTTCCCTAATGTAGGAAGACATGACTGAGTTGGAAAGACAGAACTAGGTGCCATGTTCTTTATGGTGACTAAAACTTCCATCAGCTTTTCCTCTCTTATGCTTCAACAACTGAAGGATACTGCTAGCAAAAGCAAGGCCTGTTTATCCTATGAAACGATCTGCACCTTAATCTTTAAGAACTTTCAAGTTAATCTAGAATGTGAAGACTTCAAAAAGCCGGCTCACACAGACTTCTTCAATGAAGAAACATTAAATCAGGTGAAGTTTGTAAAAAGGGATGACAGATGGGTGAGGGCAGATGAACATGCTGCAAATAAGCCAGAAGAACATAGATCTCCACCCCCTCCACCATCACCATCTGTTGTTGGACCCTCTTTCACTACATCAGGATCCCCACACTCTCCTCAAGTGCCTCCTTATCCTACACCAGCACCTCCCTCAGCTTTTGATCAAGATCTTTTAATTGAAAGGATGGTAAAGGAAGTGGTTTAGAAAGTATCTGAAAGATTTATGGATATACTATCTAGTGTGAGGCATCAACTCTTTGTAAGCATTGAAGAACAAAGAATATCCACTAAAGGCCAAATAGAAATGCTTAGCCAACAAATTAGTAGATTATCCCAAAGGCTAAAAATTTTAGAGAAGGAGCAACATAAGACATCGGCTTAGATTAAACCACTCCTATCCGAGAATGCTAGAATTACATAGAGACTTGAAGAGAACATCACTGTTCAGTGCACCACGACTGAAGTCCTTATTTCCACCATGCGGCAGATTTTGAGTCGGACTCCATTCTCTTCTAAACCATCATCTTCTTCTAGACCATCACCTTCTCCTAGACCTGCTCCTCACTTATCCTCTACTAGACCCAAATCTTCCTCTGAACCCATCATTAAGTTCCTCTCTGATCAGGACCAGGTCTAGTATCTCTTTTATTTTGACGTTTGGTTTAGGTATGTTGGTATGAGATTCAATTTTTGTAAACCAACATACATCTCTATCTATGTATTATTACATCTTGCAATGAAATCAATCCTTTTTATATTCTTGCCTTTTTATGATCCTCTCACTGTTGTGATTTTGATTTTGACAAAAAAAGAGAGAAATATTAAGGAGAAATATGCAAATGTATAATTAATTCAAACTAAAATACAAACGTATAATCAATTCAAACTAACATACACAAACAGAGACTTTTAGAAAATGAAATGATTGAAATGAACAAATACAAAATGAAAAGAACGATATTCAAATCCTATTCATTTCATGAGAGCATACATTAAGGGAGAGCTTTAGCACAAAAATTTTGCATTCATTAGTTCATGATATACATATTGCTTACACTTCTTTTATGGCTTGCTTAATGTTTTGTCACCATCAAAAAGAAGAAGATTGTTGAACCCCCTAAGTGATTTTGATGATGACCAAATATTAAAATAAATGATTACTAATATATTTTATTTTAAGCATTCTAATGTTAGAAGAAAGAAAGCTTTTTGACCAAAACAAGGAAGACATAAAGTGAAAATCAAATTAAAATTGAATCTCCTTGATTGGTGCAAAAATTCTTTCAAAATTGCTTTGGAGCAGTCTTCGAGACATCTCGAAATTTTTTTGAGAGCTCTCGAGTGGACTGGCATGCCCTAAACATAATTCTAGCTCGATTTTGAGAGGTCTTGGATGAATCTTTAGAGCTCTCGATCTCAGACCATAGAAATTTAGTTTTTGTACTTTGAGAGCGAGAGGTCTCGCAGGATTCTCGAGAGGTCTCGCGGTTACAACAAGACGTCTCATTCAGAATTGAGAGGTCTCAATCTCAGACAAGCCATTTTTTCTAGAAAGATGATTTTTCGTGCGACTGAAGGCAAGAGCCCTCTTGATCAAATCGAGAGGCCTCATAACCTGGTGAGACATCTTGAGACAAATCGAGAGGTCTCGAGACTCGGCGACAACCTTTTGATGGGGCATTCCAGATCAAATTTTTTCAATCCTAACGATTGGTTGCTGCTCCCTAACGATCAGATTTCACTTTTTCTGAGCTCCAATCATCACCAGAAGAGAGAAAATACTATAGATATAAAAGAAAAAAGGCTTATTTTTAATTGATTGAAGAAAAATAAGAGAAAGCAAAGCATGCTCTATTCTTGAACGAATACCTAATCTCCAATCAATCAGTTCTCTTAAACTTTGAAGAATCCTTAAGTGCATTAACTCCACGTATTCAAAGAGGCTTTCAACGAACTGCAAGGATAACTTTTCTGCTTATTCAAATGGGCATTTTGAGTTGTAAATTTTTTTTTATTCTTTCTATGTACTTGATTTCAGCAGGGGGTGAAACTTGGATTTTGGGATTTTTGTCTCCTCTGTTTATTCAGATTGGTTTGTCTGATCCTTATAAAGATTGTAGTTGGTGAATCTAGAAAAAAATCAATTGGGTTTTTGGATAATGAGCCTGAAAAAACTATCTAGCTATAATTTTGTGGGATTATAGCAAAATTTCCAAGAGTTTGCTTGAAAAGTGGATGTGGGTGCTGGGAGAGCACCGAACTATTATAAAATTCTCTTGTTTATGTGTGTGCTCTTGATTGTATCTTCTATTTGCTCTCATATTTGATTCACTTAGGATTTAATCATTTATTATCGCACATATCTACTTTAAATCTTTGAAAACCCAATTTGCCCCCCCTCTTGGGTTGTCTATCTGGGCAACATGAGGAGTGTCCAGATTTTGGCAGCATACTTATCACTGTACGAAAAGAACCATCTAGAGAATATAGTGAATATACCCTTCAAGATGGTTACTTATTTAGAGAAGCTAGGTTGTGTGTTTTTTGTACATCTTTAAAAGATTTTCTAGTTTGGGAACTACATGCTAGAGGATTAGCTGGACACTTTGGTAGGAATAAAACCATAGAGTTAGTAGAAGTTTAGTTCTTTTGGCCAAGCCTGAAAAGAGATGTCACTTGAATTATTACCCAGTGTAGAACGTGTGCCATGGCCAAGCAGAGAAACTAGAATACCGACCTATACACACCCTTGCCTATACCAGACTATCCTTGGCAAGACGTTAGCATGGATTTTATTTAGGCTTACCAAAGACAGTTTGGAAGCATGATTCTATTCTAGTGGTTGTAGATAGATTTTCAAAAATGGCCCATAATTTGTCCAATTGCCAAAAGTCTGATGCATCGAAAGTTGTAAGAATATACTTTGATGAGACCGTTAAATTGCATGGATTGCCTAAAACCATTATGTCTGATAGGGATGTTAGATTCGTGAGCTACTTTTGGAAAACCCTATGGCACTATCTAGGCACAAAATTAAAATTTTCTTCTATCTTTCACTCATAAATAAATGGTCAGACTGAAGTGGTCAATAGGAGTCTTAAAAATTTATTGCATTGCTTGATTGGAGAACATATGGGTAATAGAGATCTTTTACTGCCCTGAGCTGAATTTGCATATAATAGCTCTATTAATAGGTCCATTGGCATGAGTCTTTTTGAAGTAGTTCATGGATATCAACCTAGAAAACTAATAGACCTTATCCCACTACCCATGCATGCAAGGATTTCCAAATCTGTAGAATCATTTGCACAGCATGTCAAGAGTCTACATAAAGAGATCAGTAAAAAAAATAGCATTGGTAATAAAGTTTATAAACAGAATGTAGATTTTCATCAACGTGTCTAAGAATTTATGAAAGGAGACTATGTGATGGTTCAAATGAGGCCTAAATGATTTTCACCAAAATTCATGAAGAAGTTACATGCTCGAGGAGCAAGTCTATTTAAGATTTTAAAGAGGATCGGACCAAATGCATATGTTGTAGACTTACCTTCTAATTTTGGGATTAGCTCTACTTTTAACGTTGCAGATCTCATCGCCTATAAATAGCCAACTTGGATACCTAGTGAGCCATTTGAGCTTGAACCAATATTTGAGAGCAAGCCTATTTCTAAGTGCCCATAAGCCAAAATGTCAGTAAAGCATGATTAGATTGAGAAAATTTTTGATAAGCAGATCATCTCCACCTAGAGTCATGGCTATCAGCGGTACTTGGTTAGATAGCGAGGTCGATCAAAGTCTGAAGATATCTGGATCACTCGAGAAGAGCTGCAGTGCATTGATCCCAATTTGCTCGAGCATCATCAGAGTGGAATCGACCCTAACTCAACAAGATCGAGTTCTCCCCACCCTGAGAGAATTGGTGCGGATGCTAGAGCCACCAGAAGCCAACGATATAATTTAGATTCAATTTAGATTGAAGAAGCCACATCAGATTAACTCTAATTTAGTTATTTGATTTTAGATCTTTTGATTTAATCAATTAGTTATTTTGATGCTTTTAGTTTTAGGTCCATAGGACCATACTTAGGTTTGTATTAGATTAGAGCCTTATTTGGAAAGAGACCATCATAAAGAAGCAAGCTTGGCCCACATCATCCTTGGAGCCACCACCCTCCACATGTCCAAGAAGGAAATACACACGCTAATATGTGCCATGCCCAAGGATCCTCATGACAAATTGTGCCAAGCATCAAGCACCCACATGGAGTTTTTTTTCTTTCCTAGAATTTCTTAAGAGTTCTAGATTTCTCACTTATTTTGTTGAAAGATTGATTTCTTTCCCATGGTTTCACAAAAGATAGATATGATATATTATTATATTTAGAAACCAGACATAATATTTTACTTTTTTGTTGGGAGGGTTGATTTATTCCTTGTAAAAGAAAGTAGATTCATAAAGAAATAGGATCCCTAGGGTTCTATATAAACTCTTGTATCTTTCATGAATGAGACAATGAATGCATAAATGATTTTACCCATAATTAATTGTGTCAATCGCTCTGAGAGGGAAAGGGTGTGATATCCAAAATTGCCCCATGAGGGGAGGATGTGAGGTCCACTTTCTTTTTATCCCTTTATCCTTCATCTAATTAAGATCTAGTATTCCTACAACCCCAAATCATCTTTACTATCATCTACATAAGCCTATTCCACCAAGAGAAGATCTATCTCCTTCAAGATTTTCATCTATCATGCTGAGAGAGGAAGAGTGATCCATTATGCTACAGATCAAATGTTGACAAGGACCTTCATTCCTTCTCAACTAATCTTTGAGTTTTTTTACTTTTCTTTTTTCAGATCCGATGTTAGTAAAGACCTAGTTTTTTATTGATAGATCTGCTTAGTTAAAAGATTAAGAGTCCTAATCAGGGTAGTTTCTTAACTACCATAATCCGAATTCTTCTTATCTTTTTAGATTTTCTTGCGAGCTTAATTTCTGCTATCTTTCATTCCATTCATATTTCTTTTTACATTTATTTATTAGCATGTTTAATTTCTGCTATCAGTTTATTTACTTTATTATCGCTAACTATTTACTGATCTCTAATGTAGCACTCATCTACATTATTTAGATTGATCTTGCTTTAGTCCCGTGTCAATCAATCATGCCTCCTAAGCAGAATATAAGCAACTATATTGTTTGTCCTGTGATTAATGTGCCACAGTTGGATATGATTTATTATTGATGAATGAAAGAAAGCTTGATCTTTTCTTTTTTTTAGGTTGTCCCGCATCATCTTCTTTCTTAGATCTTCTTCAATTTGCTAGATTAACATCTAGGTTCACACAAGAGATCACTTCTACGTCTGTGGTTTCGAGCAGTCGTAGGTACAACATATGATTAGCACATTTAGTAGATTTGATCTGATTATTGATGGATGTCCATGTACTAATCTTTTAGATAGCAACCACTATAGTCATGATGGACAGAGTTATTATGGTTATAATCATGCTTACCCTCTATAAGATTGCTACCCCCTAAATGCTAAGCAAGGCTATAACTATAGCAACCTTTATAGTCTATCACGACTATGGCGGTTGCTATCTGAATGGTTATTACATGGGCTTCCGCTAATACCTAGATCAAGTCCACCAAATGTACTAATCATATGCTTGTGTCTGTCACCGTTAAGCTCTTGCATATTAGTAAATGTATTGGACAAGTAGAGCTTCCTATCCACGCATATTGTCTCCCACGTCTTTCTATGCAGGTACCAATACTTGTAGTTTGGACTTGAAGCTTACCACATGACTAGACTATGCAAGTAAATGAATTTTATTTTTAAGTTATTATTTTATTTTTAATAAAATTTATATTTCTGGTTTGTAGCTCGAGGAGGCGACGGGGCTTGGAGATAGAGGCTATGATGACTGCTTGTGCGAGATGCACCTAAATAAAGGTGATGCATTCTATTCTTGTTGTTGTATGGTCAAGCTTGGATGGTCTATTACATTATAGACAATCACTTGCAGCCATCTCACCATGCTTTGGTGCAAAAGAACTTGCAATGTAGGACAAGCTTGGATGGTCTGTTATATTGCAGACAATCGCTTGCAACCACCTCATGGTTAAAGGTGTAGAGGAATGTGTAATGCCTTACATTTCAATAGCAGATCTGAGCCTTCTTTACATTTTTGTGTACTGAGATTTTCATGTACTAGATGAGAATTAGACAATGCTTAAATTAGGGGATCAGCAAACCAACACATTATCACGTATTATTGGATGAAAATTATTTTTCTACTAATACATTACAAATGCTAACTAAAAATCTTTGTTACATGTGAGTTAAATTTTGATCGTCTTGTTATATTTTGATAGATATATATTTTGTTTGAATCAATTTTTAGGTCATCTACTTTCTTTGATTTTTATTTTTATTTTTAGATATTATACATCATGTCTTTTAGAGGTCAGAAACGTTCCAATCAAAGATAGAGCTCTCAAGGAGAGAGCGATCATGCGGCCAGCTCACATAGTTCTGTACATCTCATACCAGATGATAGGGAGTCATCAGTTACCCCATGGTCATATATAGAGCGACCAACTCACAGACATAGAGTCATGGTCGAGGATCCACCCGACTCGTGGCACCTCCAACTTGGCCATAGGATAGATAGCTCATCCACGTTCAGAGCCACTCATAAGTACTATAACTTTAATTAATATATTTCTAATTTAATAATTTTTAAGTAAATATTTATTATTTAAAATTAATTTTATAGCATGTTTAGAGAGTCTGGAGCACATGATGTAGCATGGAGGATGTTTTTGGTAAGTCAAAACTAGTTTAATTTATAAATTTTTGGTATGATGGTATTTTAATTACATATAGACACATGCTTGCTTCTATCTTGCAGGAGATGAGGAGGCTAGCCATTAGATCTTCGAGGAGGTGGCCACATGGAGGCTCCAAGATGACCTCTATAGCCTCAGGCATCTGCCATCCAGCACTCTAGTTTTTAGTCACCATCGAACTGGAGATCCTTCATGGATCACTAGATGCAGGCAGACATATGGCAAGCCCTCTACGACTAGTGGAGCAGTAAGGAGCACTCTAGTAGGTGGTAGAGGGCCCGACAAAATCGAGCCACCCAGTAGGATCCAATCAGACATACGAGCGGCTCGGTTGGCATACATGTTATGGCCGACAGACAGGTAATAAATCAATATCAAAGCTCTTCACTAGAGTTGTAAAAACTCTTATATACATATTTTAATTAATTTAATTTTATTATTTAATTAAAATAGACATGGTAGTTAGATCATCTATTAGACCTGCTATAGTTATGGTGGGCCACACACCAATCTAGGAGGACCAGTGACTACTTAGATTCTACATCATGATGGATCATGATAAGAACTTCAAACTTTATTTACTAATTAAGTTGTTATAGGATCTAATTTTTATATTATAATTAATATATTTCTTAACTATGCAGACACGTTATGCGACGTACATTACTGAGAGGTACAGCAATGATCCATCTTCTCAGCCCTTCCTTGACATTGAGGGATGGCTTAGTACCACCAAGGGGGTGAGTAGGAGCCGGGTTATAGGATTCGACCATAGCTTCAACCCTCCACCGCCTCGATATTCTTTGGCATCCTCACAGGCCTTAACATCTCGGACATGGAGTGATGCACATGTAGAGGAGATTGTGCAGAGGCTTCTGAGCTAGCGACCTTAGAGCCTCCTAGATGCCATCCATAATATGGTCGTAGAGGTTCTCCAAGACCCACAGCTATGCGACTAGCTGGACTCATTATCCTAGCCACCATATCAGATAATTATATCTTTAAATTATTTTAATTATTTTAAGTTTTAATTTTTAGAAGCTTCGTATATTTAGGTTTGAGTCTAGAAAGGGGATCTAGGGGCTAAAAATTAAATCTAATTGTTCAATCGATGGGTCGAACGTGTCTATGGCTCTGTATCATCGAATGAAACATATAAAAATAATTTATTTAAGAATCAAAAGAATGTATCGAAAGATATACCTCCGTATTGAAACTTACTAATAATATTTTATTTTTTTTATTACAAGATGTTGGGATATCCAGCTCTTATCCACCAGCTGCTGAAGAGGAGCAGGAGGAGGCGGTAAGCGACGATGAGGATTGGACCTAATTTTTTTGGATGTATCATATTTTTTTGATGTATTATATTTTTTTGATAATAATTATAAAAGATATATAATTTATATTTTTAATAAAATATAATTAGATTTTTATTTTTGATTATTAGATTATTTTTGAATTTTAATTATAATGGGTTTATAAAATTAAGATAGATTTTAAAAATTATTATTATTAGTTTTTTTAAAAAATAAATTAACTATTAGAGATGGTATTACAGATGGAATCAGCCATCTCTAATAACTATTAGTGATGGCTTTAGAGATGAAGACCCCGTCGCTAATAATTTTTCAAATAATTTTTTTTATTTAAAAATATAAAAATTTAAAGACCATATTAGTGATGATATTTTTGGTTGATAATAATTATTACTGATGGCATTAGCCATGACATTATCGTTGCTACTATTTTTTAAGTAAAATAATTTAAGCATTAAAAAATTATTAGAGATGAATTTTTTTTATTATAAAATCTATCGCTAATAATATATTAGCGATGGTGAAATTTTTTGTTGCTAATAATGGCAATTAGCGATAAGAAATTTTCGTATTGGATTTTGCGATGGTATTAGCGATAGCAATGTTATTAGCAAGGATAGTGAGACTATTAGCGATGCCATTTAGCTGTCGCTATTAGTTAGAATTCTTGTAGTATTTTCTTTTACATATTAGATATATAACCAACAAACCAAATTCAAAACATATTAATTTTGGTTCTAAAATTTATTTAAAATATGTTAGAATGATGTGGATCTGATACCACTATTGGAAATCAGGTAGTACGCATGCTGATTTTTATAATTTATATAAAATATAGTAAAAAAGAGATTTAAAATAATTTTTAAATCTATCTAAGTATGCTGATCTAATTCAAGACTACCTAAGGATCATCTAACATGCTTCAATAAATTTTTATTCAGATCTGAAATTAAAATTAGAAAGGTAGAAGTTATACATGTCACTTTTCTCTCCTCCTTTCTTCAACTAAATCAATCAGATCTCCAAAGCTCCTGTCTTAGACACGCATGTGCCCAACCTCTACTACTACCCACATAGAGCTCTCTTGAATCAGAACTCCAAAGTCACCGACTTGCTAGCTCTCTTGCAGACTTTGTTCTTTGGCTTAGATCTGGATCTGTTTGTCAAAATAGAATGTCGTAGCTTTCAAGGAACTAATCGAACCACCAAAAACAATGAAGAAGTCTTTCTTGATTTTTTTTCTTCTCTCTCAAAGGGCTTTCTCTCTTCTCTTAGATTTGATTTGAAGAAAGGAGTGAAGTGGATGTGGAAAGGATAGAATAAGGAAGAAGAAGGGGGTGGCAATCTATGTATTGCAACAAGAAGGAGAGCAATAATAATTGCTGCATGCCCACACCCTTCTCGTTTATTTTATCGCACAAAAACATAAGGTATTCCATTCCCTAAATAGATAAGAATAAGGTTTAAATTCTTATCATATAAGAGTCCTAATCTATCAAGTAGACGAGGTGGCACCTTATCCAAATGCTAATGCGCATGCCAAGAGAGAAGATGAACAAAATCACTACTCCACCTTTTTTTGGTTGGCCAAAAAGAGAGAGAAGTTTGAGAACTAGGGCACTAGAAGTCAGGGTTAATTGGGTTTAAACTTGGCTCGAATCAAATCCAAATTGAGACCAAATGAATCAAATCCTGAAAGGCTATCAAACCTTAATTTTTCAAGATTGAAATCCAAATCTGATTTTGATTAATAAACCTAATTAATCATTAAATTAAATTAAATTAAATTAAATTAAAATTAATCAAAACTTAATTTATCATTTAGTTTGTCCTTAATTAAATTATAGTACTTATAATAAAATTTGCATGCTAACAATTAGTAGCTGCCAAATCTGCAATATTTTCAAATTAGCAATTTCCAAAATTCAAACTATCAATCCAATTGATAATTTGAATATGATCTAAACCATTGATTGGGTAGAACTCCTTTTGTATATAACCTCTCAGGTTCCATTCTATCTGGTAGCAAGATATATCGTGATCTTTATCACAATATCATCGAAACTCATTTTGATGGACCAAAATAATTCTAGCTCAGCCCAAAAAGGATCGTTGATCCAAAAATAATCCTAGTAAGTTTTCATAATTCACTAGTGATGCCTAGAAGTAAGTGGTTGCAACCTAGTAGAGCAGAAAAGTATGAATTTTTAGGTGTAGTTAACATGTAATTCAGTCCTTCTATCATAAGTTCCGACTTGACGGAGGTCATGGAGAACTCATCAAACCCCATCATTAGTCATATGCCAGATTAGCTTGACTCTAATTCATTCATGAATCCTATGAAAACTCTTTTCTACTATTCATATTTGCTTCAGTCGAAAACTTTCTAAACTCAGTCTCACTAATTGCATAGGACTTTCTTCTTTTCTACTAAGGTCGATAGATTTTATCTAGATGCATCATACTTCAAATAACAAAACTGAACCCACCGAAGCCAACATACACAGCAAGGATCCAAATGGCTAAGAATCAAAGGAATATGCAATCAAATCTAGCAGCCTCGCTGTGAATAGCCAATATACCATAGGCATACTACTGCATCATCGAGAAGAATCACTAACAAGCGAGTAGACATCCAAGTGATTTTTCATGATGGTCATACTTAGTACAAGTTGTTCTCTAACAACCACCTACACTTTTACCCTAGTCTCCCCACACTGCAGACTCAAGGTCCATCTATCCAGAAGAAAGATAATCAATGCACCGATCTTGATGAGATCAATCACTATCCTCCATGATGATCCTATGATTTGAAGCATTTAGAAACTAACCACTAATAATGTATATCTTAAATTCTCAATATATTAAGAATATACAAAATCATGTTTGTTAATTTTTAGTACAAATCATGAACACATAAGTATGATTGATAATAAAAATGCTTTTATTAATAATAAAATATTTACAAGGACAAAGATAAGCCCTAAAATTACATATGTGTCAGCAAACAATTGGCTTCTAGGACACTTTTAACAAGAATAGCTAGGTCCAGCCTAGTTTAGAGCCCTATAAAAGTCAAGCTAATGACTATAAATTAGAACTACTAGATAGGTTATTTCTTTCCCTTTACTCCTTTTGGTTTCATTCTTTTTTTAATATTTTTATGGTTTCTTGTTGCTCTTTTATTGCTTTGGTATGTTTGTATCTTTGCAGAGAAAAATTGAGTGAGAGCTTATGCCAGGTTGGGGTAACACAGATTAGGAACTCAACTTCAAAGAAGCCTATGTTGAATAAGCTTGAAAAAGCCAAAGCTTCAAAAACCCATGCTGGACCAATAAAATATTGAGTCAAGCATATTCTTTCCTATTTCTTATTGTACCCTTTATTTTTCTTTCTCCATTGAGATAATATCGATTAAGATGGAGCATAGAAAAAATTAAAAAAACTCTAAAAAAATCTTTTAAAAATTTTGAAAATTAAATTAAATTTAAATATTTTAAAATTTTTTAAATTTTTTTTGAATGCACCATGTGTCAACAAAGAAAATTTTGAATAAGATAGACTAGAAAAAATAATAAAGTTAAAAAATATTTGCTAATGAATGTAGCAAGTCAAGAAGTAGACTAGTTGACTAGACTTTTAGCAGCCTACTTTAGTCACCTAAAGACTTTTAGCATTTTTAATTACACATGCATACTAACAAGATAAGTGTTGATTATAAGACCAATTGAGGATTCAATTATCACTAAAAATTGATGATTAATATACATTTCAATTAAAAAAATTTAAATTTAAGGAAAGAGCTACCTACATATAATAAAAGTGCATAGAGTATATGTAGATTGCTTGAAGCTTAGTAACTGAGCCTCTACACTTAAGTCAAGTCTGGAGGTTTACATCAAATGGTGAAGGAAAGGCCAGAATGCTCAGCACTATGGTTCAAAAAAAAAAGAGGGTAGTGTGAAAGCTACCTTAGTTCATGAACTTAACTTGGGAGTATATTAAAAATTAACCAAAATAGATGATAAGATAAGATACAATTGTCCTTTAAGTTAGCATCCAAATGCTAAGTTAGTTATCACAAACACAAACGCTGTAAATCTTTAGATATACTCTATGAAAGTTTCTAAGTATACTGACTATGAAATTTACTTCTAAAATTCAATACTTAGTTCATGGTATTTGCCAAACTTTTTGACTTTCAATCCTAGATCTATTTTTTTGAAGAAAGATCTTAACGAAATGTGGTGATTAATTAATTAATACTAATGGATTCTTAAGAGACTAGCAATGAGTAAGTTGGAGGGTATGATAAGTATCATAAATACACTAATAAAAGCATTAAATTATAAAATAATTTATCTTATTTTTAAGAAATTGATGCTTTTATTTATCTTTTGCAGGAAAGATGGTCACCAATGAAATGAGAGCTCAATTTTTAGGTTAAAAGAAAAAAAATTAAAGCAAATCAAACTTTATTTGGATCCAAAATGAAAATTCAAAAGAAAAAAGATAAAAAAATTAATAGAAAGCTGGTCAATTTAGTCCAAACTAGCTAAAAAATTGGCTTAGATGGCTTGACCTGACTGCAGCACACGTGCACCCGAACCAACCCAGTCTAACTATTGGAAAATGTGTTCCAAAGTCAATCATCAGCTTATTAATGGTTAAGCTCTTTTATGTAAATGTATGTGAATTGATAAATAATAAAATGTTATTTGGCTTTTTTCATCATAAATGTGTACATCTTCTAATGAACTTCTATGTTATGATAAAATTCTTAAAAACATTTAGAATCAATAAAGAAAAATTTATTATTTAGCGTTTAAATCTATTAATGATCAAATGATATGCTATTACAAGGATGATAGCAATATCAACTATAGGTCATTGTATGCCATAAAGATTTGTTGTCCTCTTAATCAAGGAGTGTGGAGACATTAGTATGGCTTACAGGTGAGATATAAGAGTATATATACTGAACATGACTGCATCGGAGCATTCTACTGTCAAGACTTGCTCCAAAGGGATATGAATATTAGTATCCCTCAAACCTAAAATTACCATGATGACTTGCAAGCAACTCACTATACTTTGGTGTCGAACTACCTGAATTTCTAATTTAGTAATGAAAGATTTTTGGATGGAGTCAAGTACTTATTAAGTCAACACGTGAGTCAAGATGGGATTAACCACTCCAAATAAAATTAGAAATAGTGCATCACTTTGTTTTAATTTAGCAAGACCTTAGTCGGAAAAATCCATGAGATGGATTCAAAATTTGAAATACAATGTGGATGACTTATTTAGAATTAACAGTTAAATCCTAGGTCATCTTCTGAATATTGAGGGTCAAAGGGATAAATTATATAGTAATCATATTCTAGCAGATTCTGGATATTGCTTTCAATACATTTGACTGATCCGAATATCGGATACCATTGTTAGATGGTCACTTCAATTGGTAAAAGAATTTATTCCTATGCTACCAACTTAGGTTCGAACCTATGGGGTCACACTTAAAAGAAGTATCTGTTTGATTGTGCGACTGATTGAGAGTCCCATTGGATTAAGACTCTATGATCAAGAGTCTCACTAGACTGGAACTTTGTGATCAGTTATCCTACTAAGCTAGGACTCTATGATCAAGAGTCTGACTAGATGGGGACTCTATGATAAGGAATCCTACTCAATTGGGACTCTATCTTGCTCAATTTGATTGAGGAATGAAGTTTGAATCAAATCTAACTAAATTGGATTCAATTTGATTTGACCTGATTAGGTTATGAGATGACCTAATTGCTAAGAGAGATTGGTTCCTGATTTGATCAGAACATTGACTCGATCAAATTCTGATTTGATTAGGATTTAATTAAGTCAATTTAAAGCCTAATTGGATTAGATTTGGCCTTATTAAATTGGTTCTAATCTGGTTGGAATCAAATGAAGAAAGAAGAGTCCAAACTAGTTGGACTAGTCCATGTGCCAACCTCCCTATGTGCCACCTACTCTCATATTTTATTATTCTCACACAAATAATAATTTGTGTGTGATAAAAAATTCATTCCCTAATATTTTGCATGGCCTCATTGGTTGGAGTTTCAATGGTTTTAAATTCTAATCCAAAAGAGATTGGATTGAATGAGAAACAGAGTTGGTTTTAAATTCTAAAAGAGCTTGGTTTTAAATTCTAATCTAAATGCTGCCGCCCACTTTATTTAAGCCTCTTTCTCTTTGTGCACCACTTTAAATTCTGTTGGTGTAGAAAATGGTGCTAACATTGAAGTTCACTAGAGTTAGAGAAGATGAGGTTGCCAATGAAACCTGTAAGGCAAAGTCCAAATCAAAGGTGGATGGCTTTGATAGGACCCTCCGACGGTCAACTTAGTTCTCCGATCAACATGAATAGAGTACTCAAGAGAATTTAGAGCAGAGAGGAGAGCTTAGAGAGAAAAACTTATCTAAAGGATCCTTTATATAGATGAAGCTTATAATAGAATGAAAGTAACAGCCATAATAGAATGTCAGTAGGCCGTTCGAGCCATGTGAAGTTTGTTATGGAGAGTGGGCTATCATTTGTCATGACTTGTAGGTGGTTGGATTTTATTTGTTGAAGTTCGGACATAGTTTCTACATCTATTAGCAAATTGCACATGCTGGGATAAAGAACTTGAAGTTAGATAGGCTAAACTTGAAGATTGGCTTTCGAGTAGCATGTGGCAAACTTGTAATCAGTTAAATCTATTGGTGCTGCCTTTGATAGCTTTGAGGAGTTTTGCCATCTTCAAGATCAGCCAGGGATTGATGGAAGTATTCAAGTTAGAGGCTAGAAAGGGGACCGTAGAACTTTCAACGAAAACTATTACTAGACTTTTTAAAGGAGCTCGACTGTGTCGAGATCAATTAGAAGCTGAAATGGGTGAATTTCTTATCGATGCAATTCGATCTGCTTTTAGAAGTTTTGCTACCTTCAAGATTGGCCAGAAGTTTGGATTGAAGGAGTGCTATGATCTAGTCTATGGAGTGGTTGCTATGCTAGGTTGGGAATCAGACTTGCATTGATGATGAAGTCCTTTCACTATTTAAGCTTGTCTGGTGGACATACATGATATAAACCGGCTAGATCTATAATTGTCAGAAAGGGATGAAGAAGCTTGGCTACTTTCAAGGTCGGCCACTATCCATAAAGTAAAGTAAAGAAGTTCAATCGGAATAGAGTTTGACTGGAGAGAAGTTCAGCTGGATGGGATCCTAGACGTAAGTTTGATGAGACATGTTGTCTACCGCCAAGGAATTCGACCACACTCAAGGTTTGCCATAGACAAAATCGAAGGGTGTTGGGATTCAATATTCGATGGGGTTTTGCTAACACTAGGATCAAAGTCAATTATCATACCCTTCATTGTTCAAGTTTGGTCAGACAAAGTTCATCATGCCTTGGGAGCGTTCTACAGTTGTTGAGAGAGTGCAGATGGTCATAACTGAGAAGTTCATCCAATATACATGGTCTGAAGATCAATTTCCTTGAATTGAATTGGAGTAGGAGATCAGCCTAATTAAGGTTCAGTCACGATTACCGTAACTCTAGGTGGAATCATATTAAGTTTGGACTTCTTATTAGACTTCGACGGAAGTTATTTTATCCCCAATACTTATCCTCCAACTCCCAAGTTCGAAGATCGAATGAAGGAAGTGTCAAAATTATGACTGCTGAAGTCCTCTACTGGTTTTCTACTTTCAGAAGGTGAAAAATTTTGGCTTTTTCTGACTGGCTTTGAAGATTCTTAATGTGAGAATGACTTTGAAAAGATTTCTATTTCGAAATTCCCCCCAACATGGTACTCTATGTATGACACAACTAGATGTTGGCTATAAGTGGAACACGTGGTAGGTGAGGGGTGGCTAGAGAGGATTGATAATCATAACCTCTTCTAATTTTCTCTAACTATTTAAACTCCACCTTCACCCTGACTTACCATCTTTGCAGGTGTTCCAATTCTTCTCCTTCCACTCTTCACCTCTCCTGAGCATCCCGCTCCTCTTCTGTTACAACTCCTCCAACAGCTAGCATCTCTCCCATTCGCCTTCCTCTTTTTTGACTGCTCTTTAAGTCCTCCAACTAGCTTAGGTTAGTCTCCCGACCTCTTTCTTCGCATTTTCTTGCTTTTCTTCTATCTTTGTCATTTTGGTTTCTTAATAAAGGTTTACCATTCTTCGCAGGTTCTTCAAAAATTTTGTAGCCTTTTTCTTCCATGTTTCTAGAAATTTTTTGAGTTAAGTTTAATCTAGATGTCTTTCGAAATATCTTGGTCCTCTAGTTCTAGGAGTCCGGCCCACCTGAATTTGCCAAATCCTAGTCTTAGGAAAATCACTGATCCCGTTGAGGCACCTCCACCGACCTTCATCCCTGATACCATTCTCTACTCCTTGCATTCTGTAGACCTTTTCTTTATAAGGATCCAGTATAGAATTCCTCCCGAATATGAACTGGAGCTTCTCGGACTGAGGGACCGAGCTTGTGCCCCCTCCCCTGGATTGCTTTTGCTTGTATTTAGAGGCCTTTCATGCTGGATTAAGACTTCCTTTTCTCTCTTTCGTAGTAGCACTTTCCTGCTTTTTGAATATCTCCTTAGTCTCTATGGTGCCAAACTTTTTTAGATTTATTATAGGATTTCTTTCTCTTTGTATGTCAGCCAAAGTTCATCCTACCATCTCTTTATTCCGCAAGTACTTTACCTTTAAATGCCATCCCATCGTCAAAGATTGGTGGCATCTTTCTCTTCAGTTCGGCAAGAAAGGGCTACTAAAGGGTGCCCCTTCTTCCATTCACAACTGGAAGGAAAAAATTTTCTTCATCTCCTATCTGATCTTAGAATTAGAACTTCCTTCCTAGAGATATTTAAGAGATTCAGTCCATCAAGCTCCCATGTTAGAGAGGTCAAATCTTGATTCTATCAATAAGTTGAAGGATTATAAGATCCCTTTGTTGTCCAAACTCGTTAACAACCAGACTTTGTTCAATCTCAGCTTAAGCCCGCTCAACCCTAAAGGTACTCAAGTTCATCTTCTTTTATTCTCCTTATTTTTCTTCTGACCCCGACTTTGCTGTTATTATAGAAATGACTTCTGAAGAAATAGAGATGCTGTCAAGGGGGCTTCCGGCTCAAAAAAGAAAGAAGAGGACCTCTTGAGAGCCATCTAAATAGGTGAAAGTTAGGAAATCAAGCTCCACCTCAGAGACCGTAGTACCACTAACGACCTTGAGCCCACCTATTGAGGTCCCTACTTTAGTTCCTCTCTCTGAAGAGGAAATAAAGAAGAAGAAGAAGAAGAAGAAGACTATCACTAGGAGAGTCCAACCCCAACGAAACTTAGGGGAATCTAGTGACGACATATTGATTGGGACAATGCTTCCTTCGATGACTAGAGAGTTGTCAAGGCCCTGGTCAATGCATGTGTTCTTCCACACATCATCAAGAGGATTAGCTAGACCAACCTTGATCAGTGGGTCAAGGACTCCCACGAGGCATACCTCGAGAAAGTAATTTCTTTTCTTATTTTTCAAATTCGATTATAAGCTCTTCAATAGTATAACTAATTTTGTTGCTTGCAGGTCGGCCACCAATTGATCACGAACATTGGGACGACCAACATCGAGAAAGCTGAGGCCTCAAAAGCTATGAAGGAGGCCCAAGGGTACAAGACTAAGGTGAGCTATCTCTTAGTTGAGCTTGGGCATCTACAATAGGTGCTCCAAAGGAAGGAGCGAACGTCTGCCGAGTTGAGGGCAGCCCTGTCCTTGGAAGAAAGGAGGAAGGAGATCAAGATGAACTCTACTGAGGAGAAGAAGCAGGTAGTAGAAGAGGTCATTTCCTCCTTTAGATCTTTAGAAGAGTTGAGGGAGATCAAGGTGGCCTTTGCTCAGGAGGTCTTCATCAAAGGATATGATCTTTGCCAATTGAGGGTTGCAAAAAAGTTTGAGTTGAATCTCGGCTTCTTGATAGGAGAACCTTCCAAGGATGAAGCAGAGCTTCCCACAATAAGTGACAATCTTCTAGGTGCTATTGCTATTGAAAAATGTGTTCTAAAGTCAATTATCTAAGTGGTAGATGATTGAAATTAGTAAATGAATTATCTAATAATAAAAGTTATTTGGTTGATTTATCACAAAAATTCTATCTTTTTAAACTAAACTTCTAAATTATGATGAAGTCCTTAGAACCATAATCAATCGATAAAGAAGGATTTATCAGATGGTTCTTAAATTGTTTATGACCAAATGATAAGTTATTAATAAGGATGATAACTTATTGATTGTAGATCACTGTATGCCATATACATTGGTTATCCTCATAACCAAATGTTGTGAAAATACTAGTATAACATCCAAGTGAGATGTAAGAGTACATCTACACTGAACATGACCAATGTAATGTTAGATATGTGTGCCCTAGAAGCCAGAATTGGCTGACACTTATAATACACTTCTAGGGGTAAAATTATAGTTTTGACTATAAATAATAAAATGGATTATTTTCTATCATATATGTGTATTTAGTATCTGTAATACATCTTTTGAGTTAATAGTAATGATAATTCTTATTTTCAAGAGTTGAAAATTTAAGATAAGAATTTTCATTATTAACTCATAACATGCTCCTGACCACAGGATCATCATGAGGATGGTGATTGATCCAAAAAGATTAGTGTACAATCGCTTCTTTATAGTAGATAAGTCTTGAGTCTACGGTGTAGAGACACCAGAGCGAGAGTACAGATACTCGTTAGAGAATGAGGGCACTGAGCGTGACCACCTCGAGTAGTCATAAGAAAGTTTACCTTCTCGTCGATGACTGACTCGATGCTGTAGTGGTGTGTCTGGTTCTTTGACCTAAGATGCATCGGCAGTTCACCTTGAGGGTGTTATAGTTTGACTATACTATGACTTGGTCTCCTAGCCATTCGAAACCCTGAGGTGTATGTTGGCTATAGCATGTTCATTGTAGGAATTAGATTGCACCAAGATGGAATCTATCTACCTCGGTGGATGAGGAGCAGCCCTATGATGATCATGAGAATCAAGTCCATAAGCCCATGGCCATGGCATAGAGTGAAATAATAGAAAGAGTTTCTATTAAGATTTTCACATCGGACTTGAATTGAATGATTAAATCATATGATAGAAATTAGGGTTTGACGAGTTCACCTTAACCCTAATATAATCAGGGCTCAAGATAGAAGAACTTAATCACACAAGTAGCTGTACCAAGAGGTTCATTTTTAGTTTTGATGGGTTGCCACCATATACTGCTAGGTGTCACTGGTGGATTTTGGGAGCAATTAGAATGATTTAGATGATCGATCATTCTAGTTGTCTGAATCAGAAGAGTTCTGATCCATCGGAAAGAGTTTTGATGATGTCGATGATGGAGATCATGACATATCCCATTACCATACAAAACTGAACCTAACTGGATCACACAAATAAGGATTTGGATCTAGATATCATCAATTAAACTGATCTAGTTCAATTGATTTGAATTAGATTCAATTACGTTCAAGGAAATCATGCTAGCACACAATTGAACCTAACATTCTCCTTTTTCTATCATAAAAGTTATCTTGACTGAGCCAAATGAGTTTGCGCTCACTTAAGTACCTTTACCTGGTCTGACTAGAGCTTGTTCAAGTCAGAAAAGGGTTGTCTTAATTTATGAGATAAATTTGAGACAACACCTGCCATTTTTCATCACCTGCTAATTTTTGTCCTTTGACTTTGGTCAAACATTGACCTTTGACCCTTGGACATCTGCCCATATGTCATGCGCCTATTGGAGAGTAGATAGGGGATTGTCCCCTTACTAGATTTTAGAAAGGAGGGGGTGCATGCCAAGGATGGCATGCACCCATGGATAGGGATGCCTGGAGTCCCATAAGGATGGGACTCCAGGTTGCTTCTTGGATTCAAACTAGGTGACCCTCACCTATGAACTTTGACCAGTCTTAGGCACCACCTTAGGATGAATCTGTGGGTCTCTCATCTGATTGAATCAAGTGATGTCATCCCACCAATCAGATTTAGATCTGATTGAATGAAGCAACGTGATTGGTTGGGGTGATGTGGCACTATGTCGCACAGCAGAGTCTATATAAAGACCTGTCTGCGCCTACTTTTTAAATACTTCTCTCCTAGGCCATGCCCCAAGGCTGCCCCTCTCCCCTTCCACACCATCTTTAGATCCTCTCCCTCCTCTCCATGCCCAAAGAAAGTTGGGCATGAGTTTGGTGCGATTCAGGCAATCAAAAGGTGACGGGAAAGCAAGAAGGCAGCACTGCTGCAGAGACGACGGGCGATCTTCAGAAGGAGTTTTGAAGATTCTCCAAATTAGATCCAGATCTAATTTTTGGAGAAAAAAAAGAGGAGGAGAAGATCTCCAGCTCCAGCCCGAGTGGATACTGGTAGAGGCCAGGCGCTTGCGTGGCTAGATCCAGAACCTCAGGCAAACAGTAAGATCATCAATGGGTAATCGGATTACCAAGAATCAAGATAAAATTAATTTTGATTTATTTTAATTTAATTTGTTTTAGTCATCAGATCATAAAGTTAGATCTAAAATATATTAGATCTAATCTAAATCTAAGAGGTAATTTTTGAAATATGCCTCTCGAATCAATCAGATCTGAATGAATCTGATCCAAAAAATCAGAATTTCTCCTTCAATTGGTATCAAAGCCAGGTTCCCATTAAATTTATTTAGATCTAATTTAATCTAATAAATTAGTGATTTTAGATATCACATGAGATATGATTAGATATAAAATTAAAAAAATAGAAAATTAAAATTAATTAATCTAGATCTAATATGTATGAGATACATAACTAGACTAGAAATAGAAATATTCTGTGTAGTCTAGTATTATCATGATTTTTATTTGATAAATTATAATTTTTAGATCTATTTATTTACTATTTTTTGATCTTATAAATGTTATAATCAGATTTGAAAATAAAAAATAAATTTAATTTAATTTGTTCATATGAGATATGATAGTTGCATGATTAGACTAGTTGTAGAATAGTTCTACAAATAGGTCTAGATTAAATTTTATTTGATGAGATCAAATTTAAATTTAATTTTTTAAATGATTATGAGATAATTTAGATCTGAAAATATGCATGATATGATGTATACAAAACATATTTTAATTAGATCAATTTTCTTATATGAGATATATGCTTAGATCTAATTATTTTTGTAGATTAGTTATATTTTTGATTAAAGCGTTCCCCTTGGCCGTCCGGTCATAAGAACAAAGTAGGGCTTAAAGACCCTCTCCTCCCATTCGATGGGGTGTTCTTATGATGTGTAGGGGTGCTGCGTGTTCGTCCTTAATCAGAAATTAAAAACTTACTTTCTGCAAAACCCTAGATCCTGAAACCCTAGGATCTTATTTGCATGTTTTATTTTTGAACCCTAAACTTAATTAAGAATTAAGATTATGAAACATATTAGGTCTAAAATTGAGAATTTTCAGATCTAAGACATGTTCATAAAATTGGGTTCGGACTTGGGTAGCTCAATTAGGTCTAAGCGGTTGATCAAACCGAATCAAGAGTTGGTTAGATGGGATCAACACTGCTGAAATTGATTAGCCTAATAGGATTAAGTCTGGAATCAAGGATCGAGTCACAAATGTGATCGATCAAGCTAAGACCTAATTAGGCTCAGTGGTTAGAGTCTGGATTGTAGGCTAACCCAATTGGTTCTGGCTCAACAATTTGGTGTCTAAGGTAAGTTTGGCAGATATGATCGACTGATTTTTAATTGAGAGCTACTCGACTCGAATGCATTCTTGTCGAGTTAATGGCATATCCCTTCCACCGGTCTCACTTACCTGGCCATGTTTGTTGACTCAGTTCTGATCTGAGGTGGTCAATAATCCGAGCTAACCCATGCCACTAGGTTAGTCATAATGGTTATGACTATGTCAAGTCTAGTTTAATGAGACCTAAATCAAATCTCCCTAAGAAAAGATTAAGTCATGAGGTCTTCCACCATTGTAGATGTGCGGGCCCTTCCCGGGGTTGATTGTTCTCGACTGGTTACAGTGGCTCAGTTGCACCGAAAAGATGCAACCATGTCTATTAGGCATTGGATGCTATGGGCTGGAGGATGAGTTGGGCTCAATATTTTGGATACGGTGAGAGACTCAATTAGGAATCCAGTCTATGCAAATGGTGGGTCTGACTTAACTAAGGAGTGGATCAATATTTCGGATACGGTGAGATTCATGAATTAGAGACCAAGTTTGGGTGCACCATGATTAGAGAATCATTGAACAAGAGTTGTTCACTCATTGGCTAACCCATCACCAATAACTGTTAGGTGAGGTGATGAGTCAGTTGGTGGGACTGCACCACCCACTAGAAATCATTAATCGTGGAGATTTTCGCATCTCTACAGAGGGAGTGTAGGGATCTGAGAAAATAGTGGAGCTAATTTATTTAAAAATAAAATCTCTAAACAAATTGGATCAAGTCTTAATTACAATATCTAACTAGAAACTTTGACTCTCTACAGGAAAATGTCTGCGTCCAACCCACTAGCACGTATCCTAGACACACATAGACTGACTGGACCAAATTATAAAGATTGGCTCAGGAACTACAAAATTCATTTTGGATTTCGAGAAGTTAACACATGTATTGGACCAGGACCCTCCCACCTTACCAGCTCGTCCATCCACTGAACAGAGAGCATCTCTGGAAAAATGGATAGACGAAGATAATAAGGCCAGATACTACATGTTGGGCTCGATGTCTGATGAGCTTCAGTGCCAACATGAAGATATCAGGACTGCTCGCCAAATGTTGGCTCACCCATAGGAGATGTTTGGTGAACAGAGTCGCGCAGCCAAAGTATCAAGTCACGAAATGACTTTTTAAGGCTAAGATGCGTGATGGGCAGTCAGTCCAAGATCACTGTCTGACAATGATCAAGGACATGGAAGAGCTTGAGAAGCTTGGTGTGAAGTTGGACTTGGATCTGCAGAATGATATTATTCTGCAATCCTTGACTGATGCATATGGGCAATTCATCATGAATTACCACATGCATAAACTTCAAAATTCCTTGGCCGAATTAATGAATATGCTGGTTACCGCTGAGCTTTCTATGAAAGGTTCTAAAGGCTCAGTTCTTGCTATGGAATGGACTTCTTCCAAAAGAAAGTCTTATGGAAAGAAAAAGAAGTCTGTGAAAAAGCAGAAGATGGAAGAAGGAAAGAAGAAAAAAATAGAGCCAAAAAGGAAGGCCGCTAACAAAGGAAAGTGTTTCCATTGCAATAATGACGGCCATCGAAAATAGAACTGCCCTACTTACCTGGCCACCCTAAAGAAGAAGGAGGAAGGTCCTTCTGGAGGTATGCTCGTTATTGAGTCTAACCTTACGATTTCTTCTGCATCCAGTTGGGTGCTTGACTCTAGTTCTAGTGCTCATCTGTGCACTTCTATGCAGGGTCTTGAGGATAGCAGGAGGCTGAGGGATGGAGACATGATCCTACGCGTCGGTAATGGAGCAAGAGTTGCTGCAGTAGCCGTGGGAACATACCCTCTTCGATTACCATCTGGTTTAGACTTAGTTTTAAAAGACTGTTATTATGTGCCTGCAGCTAGCAGGAATTTGATTTCTGTTTCATGCTTAGCACAAGAAGGCTATGTGATTAGTTTTCTTTAAGGACCATTGTAACATTCTTTATGAAAGAAATAAAATTGCAAATGGTTTTCTTATTAATGGTCTTTATCAGTTACATATTGATGTACCTATTTTTAACTATCGAGCAAAATGTGAATGCCATAAAATCAAAATGACCTAGGGATAGTCCAAACGATAGATATCTATGGCACCTAAGATTAGGTCATATAGCAGAAGATAGGATCAACAAATTAGAAAAAATGGGCTATTGAGTCCATTGACTTCTGAGTCATATCCAACTTGTGAATCTTGTCTTCAAGGCAAAATGACTAAACTCCCTTTTGTAGGACATGGGGAAAGGGCCACAGATCTCCTTGCCCTAGTACATACTGATGTGTGCGGCCCATTTGATGTGCCGGCTAGAGGCAATTTTGTCTACTTCATTATCTTTACCGATGATCTTGTCTAGGTATGGGTATGTGTATCTTATGAGACACAAGTCTGAAGCCTTTGAAAAGTTCAAAGAATTCAGACATGAAGTAGAAAACAAACTGAAAAACCCATTAAGGTTCTTCGATCAGATCGAGGAGGTGAATACCTTAGTCGGGAATTCCTAGACTATCTCAAGGAAAATGGCATAGTCTCTCAATGGACTCCACCAGGAACACCTCAACTCAACGGGGTTTCAGAATGGAGAAATCGACTCTATTGGATATGGTTCGATCCATGATGAGCTTCACAGACCTTCCTGATTTTCTTTGGGGACACTCATTGTTAACTTCAATTATCTACTGAATAGGGTTTCCTCTAAAATCGTTCCTACCACACCGTATGAGATATGGCATGGTAAGAAACCAAGTCTGAGTCATCTCAGAATTTGGGGTTGTCCGGCTCATGTCAAAAGACAACAAGCGGACAAGTTAGAGTTTAGGTCCTTTAGAGCTCGATTCATAGGATATCCTAAAGAGTCATTAGGATACTATTTCTACATTCCAGAAGACCACAATGTGATTGTGAGTCGACATGCCATCTTTCTTGAAAAATAGTTTATTCAAGATAGCGGCATTGGAAAGCAGATCAAGCTTGATGAGAAAGTCTCACAAGCAGCAACGAGCTAAGGACCAATATGGAACCAAATCAGGTTGAGCCAATAAGAACACTACCTCCTCCACCTCGTAGATCGGAAAGAGATTTCCCGTCCTCCCTGATGAGATACTTAGGTATTATTTCAGAGGATGTAGAGGAAAATGTTTCTAGTAGGTAATGGTGCTCATGGTGATGATCCCAAAACCTACAACGAGGCGATATCAGATATCGACTCCGAGAAATGGTTAGAGGCAATGTAGTCAGAAATTGACTCGATGCACTCAAACCAAGTCTGGACCTTGGTAGATCCACCAGAAGGTATAGTACCTATTGGGATGTAAATGGATCTTCAAGAGAAAGATTGGTGCAGATGGGAATGTGGAGACATTCAAGGCTAGACTAGTGGCAAAAGGTTATAGTCAATGCGAAGGCATTGACTATCAGGATACCTTTTTCGTCAGTAGCTATGCTAAAATCCATCCGCACATTGCTTGCCTGTTGCAGCCTATTTCGATTATGAAATATGGCAAATGGACGTGAAAATGGACATTCCTTAAATGGATATCTTGAGGAAGATATCTATATGGAACAGCCGCTAGGTTTCACATCCAGTGATACTGATCACAAGGTTTGCAAGCTGCAAAGGTCCATATATGGACTTAAGCAAGCATCTCGGAGCTGGAACACTCGTTTCAATGATGTGATCAAAATGTTTGGTTTCATCAAAAATGAAGAGGAACCATGTGTTCTTCAAAAAGGTCAGTGGGAGCGCTGTTGTCTTCCTCGTATTGTACGTGGATGACATCCTCCTTATTGGGAATGATATTCCCATGTTGACCATCAGTCAAAATATGGTTGTCTAAAGGAATTCTCCATGAAAGACCTAGGTGAAGCATCCTTTATTCTAGGAATTAAGGTCTATAGGGATAGACCGAATAGGATGCTAGGACTTTCACAGAAGATGTACATAGAGGAAGTACTAAAGAGGTTTAGTATGGAAAAACTCTAAGAGGGGATTAATACCCTTCAGACATGGTATTCATCTTTCCAAGAAGATGTGCCCTAGCACACCTGAGGAAATAGAACGCATGAGCAAGATCCCTTATGCTTCTGCAATAGGGAGCCTCATGTATGCCATGCTATGTACACGACCTGATATAGCCCATGCTGTGAGTGTCACAAGCAGATATCAGTCAAATCCAGGTGAAGAACACTGGAACTTCTGTGAAATGTATCCTTAAGTACTTGAGAAGAACTAAGGATATGATGTTGGTCTTTGGTAATGGAGAACTCCAAGTCCAGGGGTATACAGACTCGGACTTTCATGTCCGATATAGATGATCGAAAGTCGACATCTGGAAGTCTGTTTGTGTGCAATGGTGGAGCTGTCAGCTGAAAGAGTTCCAAGCAAACGGTGATAGCAGATTCCACCATGGAAGCAGAATATATCGCTGCATCAGAGGCTGCAAAGGAAGCATTCTGGTACAAAAAGTTTGCTGCAGAAATTGGAGTAATGCCATCAGATGCCATTCCTCTATACTGCGATAATAATGGCGCCATAGCCCTTGCTAAGGAGCCGAGGTCTCACCAAAAATCCAAGCACATTGAGCGGCGATACCACCTCATCCGCGATTACCTCGAGAAAGGATTACGTCGAGGTCAAGAGAGTCAACTCCACAGATAATGTGGCAGACCCACTTACAAAGCCGTTGGGCCAAGCAGAAGATCGAAGCCCACCTTGAGAAGATGGGACTTAGACTTGTAGCCAATTGGCTTTAGGACAAGTGGGAGATTGTTAGATATATGTGCCCTAGAAGCCAGAATTGGCTGACACTTGTAATACACTTCTAGGGGCAAAATTATAATTTTGACTATAAATAATAAAATGGGTTATTTTCTATCACATATGTGTATTTAGTGTCTGTGATACATCCTTTGAGTTAATGGTAATGATAATTCATATTTTCAAGAGTTGAAAATTTAAGACATGAATAATCATTATTAACTCATAAAATGCTCCTGACCATAGGATCATCACGAGGATGGTGATTGATCCTAGAAAGGTTGGTGTACAATCGCTTCTCTTTAGTAGATGAGTCTTGAGTCTACGGTGTGGAGACACCGGAGCGAGAGTATAGGTACTCGTTAGAGAACGAGGGCACTGAGCGTGACCACCTCGAGTAGTCATTAGGAAGTCTACCTTCTCGTCGATGACTGACTCGATGCTGTAGTGGTGTGTCTGGTTCTTTGACCTGAGGTGCATCGGCAGTTCACCTTGAGGGTGTTATAGTTTGACTACACCATTGAAGGGAAATCCTGATTTCCGGTCCAGGTTCGTCCAGATCTGATCAGATCAAGAGATATATTTCAAAAATTTTTCTCTTGATCCCAATCAGATCTTGATATGTTTCAGATCTGATTCTTATTATTTTAATAAATAAAATAAAATAAGATAAATTAAATCAAATTTAATTTACCTGATTTGGGTAATCCTATTACCCTGTAGATGATCCTGATTGCAGCGGAAGGTTCTGGATCTTAGCCACGCAAGCGCCTGGCCTCTACCGGTATCCACTCGGGTTGGATCTGGAGATCCTCTTCTTCTCTATCACACCTCCAAAAATCAGATCTGGATCTGATCTGGAGGATCTTCAAAACTCCTTTTGAAGATCTGCAGTCGTCCTTTGCAGCAGCGCAGCCTTCTTGCTTTTGATCGCCTTTCTTTTGATCTGGAATCGCACCAACCAAAATCCAAAACACTTTTGGACGTGGAGAGCAAGGAGGAGAGAGTTATGGCATGGAGGAAGAGGGGAGAGGCAGCCTTGGGGCGTGGGAAATCTCTTCAATTCATTTTTTAATCTGAGTTGGGCGCAGGGTCTTATTTATAGACTAAGCGTGATCCAACTCTCTTCCTTCTCCAACCAATCACAACCCTTTGTGAAATCAGATCTAAATCTGATTGGTGGGAATAGAGTCCCCTGGATTCCTCCTTAGAGGGTGCCTAAGACCAGTCAAACTGGATTCTTAGTAGAACTCTAATTGGAATCCAAAAGGAGATGGAGTCCTTGTCCAACAAGGACTCCTAGGCGCCTCCAACTTGGGCGCACGCCTAGGGTGGCGTGCGCCCTCCTCCTTGCCAGGTTCTGGCAGGGGGACAGGCCCCCACCAGCTCTCCAATAGGTGCATGACATGTGGTCAAAAGTCAAAGTGTCAATGGTCAACATTTGACCAGTCAAAGGTAGACTTTTGACCAAAGTCAAAGAACAAGAAATGGCAGGTGACCAAAAATGGCAGGTAATGTCTTACAAAATAAGACAACCTTTTCTGACTTGGACAACCTCCAGTCAGACCATATGAAGGCCTCTGATTGAGCACAAACTCCTTTGGCTCAGTCAGGACAACTTATTTATGATAGCAAAAGAAGAACGTTAGGTTCAATCGAGTGCTAGCACGATTTCCTTGAACCTAATTGAATCTCATTCAGATCAATTGAACTAGATCAGTTCAATTGATGATCACCAGATTCAAACCCTTGTTTGTGTGACCCAGTTAGGTTCAGTTCTGTATGGTAATGGGATATGTCATGATCTCTATCATCGACATCATCGAAACTCCTTTCGATGGATCAGAACTCTTCTGATTCGAACAGCTAGAATGATCGATCATCTAAATCATTCTAATTGCTCCCAAAATCCACCAGTGACACCTAGCAGTATATGGTGGCAACCCATCAGAGCTGAATGCGAACCTCTTGGTGCAGCTACCTGTGTGATTAAGTTCTTCTATCTTGAGCCCCGATCAGATTAGGGTTAAGGTGAACTCGTCAAACCCTAGTCTCTGTCATATGATGTAATCATTCGATTCGAGTCCAATGTGAAAATCTAAATAGAAACTCTTTCTATTATTTCACTCTGCCATGGCCATGGGCTTCAGGACTTGATTCTCATGATCATCATAGGGCTGCTCCTCTACCACCGAGGTAGATAGATTCCATCTTGATGCAATCCAGTTCCTACAATGAACATGCTATAGCCAACATACACCTCAGGGTTCCATATGGCTAGGAGACCGAGTAATGGTGTAGTCAAACTATAACACCCTCAAGGTGAACTGCCGATGCATCTCAGGTCAAAGAACCAGACACACTACTGCAGCATCGAGTCAGTCATTGACGAGAAGGTAGACTTCCTAATGACTACTCGAGGTGGTCACGCTCAGTGCCCTCGTTCTCTAACGAGTACCTATACTCTCGCTCCGGTGTCTCCACACCGTAGACTCAAGACTCATCTACTAAAGAGAAGCGATTGTACACCAACCTTCCGGATCAATCACCATCCTCGTGATGATCCTATGGTCGGAGCTGTTTATGAGTTAATAATGATTATTCATGTCTTAAATTTTCAACTCTTGAAAATATGAATTATCATTACCATTAACTCAAAGGATGTATCACAGACACTAAATACACATGTGATAGAAAATAACCCATTTTATTGATTATAGTCAAAATTATAATTTTGCCCCTAGAAGTGTATTACAAGTGTCAGCCAATTCTGGCTTCTAGGGCACATATATCTAA
>QRFJ01000518.1:103526-217809 GCA_006176705.1 Cocos nucifera | reverse complement strand
TAAGGTGAACTCATCAAACCCAACACCCCATCATATAATTGAATCATTTGATTTGAGTCTGATATGAAATCCTAATAGAAAACTCTTTTCTATTACATCACACTACCATGGCCATGGGCTTAAGGACTTGATCTCATTATCATCATAGGACTACTCCTCTACCGAGGTTGATAGATCCCATCTTGGTGCGATCCAGTTCCTACAACGAACATGCTATAGCCAACATACACCTCAGAGTTTCGAATGGCTAGAAGACCAAGTTATGATATAGTCAAACTATAATGCACTCAAGGTGAACTACCGATGCACCTTAGGTCAAAGAACTAGACACACAACTGCTGCATCAAGCTTAGTCATCGATGAGGAGGTAGACTCCTTTATGATTGCTTGAGGTAGTCACGCTTAATGCCCTCGTTCTCAACAAGTACCTATACTCTCGCTCTGGTGTCTCTACAACGTAGACTCAAGACTCATCTATCCTAAGAAAGTAATCATACATCGATCTTTCAGATCGATCACCATCCTCATGATGATCCTATGATCGAGAGCAATTTTTAAGTTAATTATGAAAATACATGTCTTAAATTTTTTAACTTTTGAAAATATGTATTATCATTTTCATTAACTCAAAAGATGTATCATAGATACTTTACACATAATGTGATAGAAAAAATAATATTTTATTAATTTTAAGTTAAAATTATCAAAATGCTCCAAGAATGTGTGTTACAAGTGTCAGCCAATCTGGATTCTAGGGTACTCATCTAACAAACTTTCACTTGATCTAAAACCAATTGGCTACAAATCTAAGTCCCATCTTCTCAAGATTAGCTTTGATCTTCTGCTGGTTTAATGACTTTCATCAGTCGGTCAGCCACATTGTCTACGGTGTCAACTCTCTTGACCTCGACATATTCCTTTTCGAGGTAATCGCGAATGCGGTGATACTGCCACTCGATGTGCTTAGACTTCTGATGAGACCTTGGCTCCTTAGCTAGGGCTATGGCACCATTATTATCATAGTACAAAAGGATGGCATCCGATGGCATCACTCCAAGCTCTACGGCAAACTTCTTAAACCAGAATGCCTCCTTCATAGCTTTCGATGCAGCAATATATTTTGCTTTCATGGTGGAGTCTGCTATCATGTCTGCTTGAAACTCTTTTAGCTAATAGCACCATCATTGCGTATAAACAGACTATCAGATGTCGACTTTCGATCATCTGTATCAGACATAAAGTCTGAGTCTATATATCCTTAGACCTAGAGTTCTCCATTACCAAAGATCAGAAACATATCCTTAGTTCTTCTCAAATACTTAAGGATACGCTTCATAGAAGTCTAGTGCTCTTTTTTTGGATTCGATTGATACCTGCTCGTGACACTCACAGCATGTGCGATATCAGGTTATGTACATAGCATAGTGTACATGAGGCTCCCTATTGTCGAAGATTAAGGGATCTTGCTCATGCATTCAATCTCCTCGGATGTGTAGAGGCACATCTTGAAGAGATGAATGCCATGTCTGAAAGGCACTAGTCCCCTCTTAGAGTTTTTCATGCTGAACCTCTTCAGCACCTCCTCTATGTATATCTTCTATGAGAGACCTAGCATCCTATTTGATTTATCCCTATAGATCTTAATTCCCAATATAAAGAATGCCTCTCCTAGGTCTTTCATAGAAAACTCTTTCGATAATCATACTTTGATTATTGTCAACATGAAAATATCATTTACAATTAGGAGGATGTCATCCATGTATAATATGAGGAAGATAACGACGCTCCCACTGACCTTTTTGAAAATACTGGACTCTTCATCATTTTTGATGAAACCAAATAATTTGATCATATCATTAAAATGAGCATCCAGCTCCAAGATGCTTGTTTAAGTCCATATATGGACCTTCGCAGCTTGCAGACCTTGTGATCACTATCATAGGATGTGAAATCGAGCGACTATTCCGTATAGATATCTTCCTCAAGATATCCATTTAAGAATACCATTTTCACATCCATCTACCATATTTCATAATTGAAATAGGCTATAATAGCAAGTAATGTATGGATGGATTTAAGCATGGCTACCGACAAAAAGGTATCCTGATAGTCAATGCCTTCATGCTAACTATTCCCTTTCACTACTAACCTAGCCTTGAATGTCTCTATATTCCCATATGTACTAATCTTTCTCTTGAATATTTATTTATACGTAATAGGTACAATACCTTCAGGTGGATCTACCTAGGTCCATACTTGGTTCGAGTGCATTTAGTCAATCTCTGACATCATTGCCTCTAACCATTTGTTGAAGTCGATATCAGATATTGTCTCATCATAGATTTTAAGATCATCACCATGAGCCTCATTTTCTATGAGAAATATTTTCTCTTCATCCTCTTGAATAGTATCTAAGTATCTCTCAGGAGGACGAAAAATTCTGCCTAATCTACGAGGTGGAGGTAGTGTTTGGATTGGCTCTAACTAACTAGGTTCCTTAGGTTTCTTGGCTCATTGCTCTTCATAGAACTTCTTCTCAAGCTTAATCTATCTTCTGATGTCACAATCTTGAATAAATTATTTTTCAAGAAAAATGGTAAGTCAACTCACAATCATATTGTGGTCTTCTGAAAAATAAAAATAATATTCTAGTGACTCTTTAGGATATCCAACAAACTAAACTCTAAATGACCTAAACTCTAATTGTCCGCTTGCTATCTCTTGTCATGGGTCGGACAACTCCAAATTCTAAGATGACTCAGACTTGCTTCTTGCCATGTCATATCTCATACGCCATGATTGGATTGATTTTAGAGGGAATTCTATTTTGTAGGTATATAACTATCATTAAACTATGTCCCCAAAGAAACTCAAAGAGGTCCATGAAGCTCATCATGGATTGAACCATATTTATGAAGGAAAATTCTGATTTTTCGGGATCAGGTTCGTTCAGATCTGATTGGATCGAGAGATATATTTCAAAAATTATCTCTTAGATCCAGATCAGATCTGATATTTTTTAGATCTGATTTATGATTTGATAATTAATAAAATAAAACTAAATTAATTTTTAATTAATTTTATCTTAATTCTAGGTAATCTGATTACCTATTGATGATCCTGTCGAAGTCCTAAGGTTTTGGATCTAGCCATGCAAGTGCCTGACCTATATCGATATTCACTCAGGTTGGATCTGAAGATCTTCTCCTTCTCTTTCTTTTCTCCAAAAATCAAATCTAGATTTGATTTGGAGAATCTTTAAAACTTTTTTTGAAGATCGTCCATCATCTCTGTAGCAGTACTGCCTTCTTTCTTTTTCATCAGCCTTTTCTTGTCTGACTCACACTAATCTGAAGGCTCAACTTCCTTGAGCGTGGAGAGGAGAGAGAGGGTCAGATGGTGGCATGGAGAAGGGAGAGGGGTAGTCTTGGGGTGTGTCTTGGAAGAGTTCTCAAAAGTGGGCACAGACAGGATCTTTTTATAGACTCTGCTGTGCCATGTAGTGCTGCATCACCCCGGCCAATCACATTGCTTCATACAATCAGATCTAAATCTGATTAGTGGGATGACATCACTTAATCCAATTAGATGAGAGACCCACAGGTTCATTCTTAGATGGCACCTAAGACTGATCAAAGTAGATACCTAAGGGCCACCTAACTAGAAACCAAGAAGCAACCTTGAGTCCCATCCGTATGGGACTCCAGCATCCTTATCCATGGGCGCACGCCATCCTAGGCATGCACCCCCTTTCTTTCCAATTTTCAGAGAGGGGACAAGCCCCTATCTGCTCTCCAATAAGTGCATGATACATGGGCAGATGTCCAAGGGTCAAAGGTCAATGTTTGACCAAGTCAAAGTACAAGAATTAGCAGATGATGGAAAATGGTAGGTGTTGCCTTAAATTTATCTCAAAATAAGACAACCCTTTTCTAACTTGGACAAGCTCCAGTCAGACCAAGGTAAAGGTACCTGAGTTGAGCACAAACTCCTTTGGCTCAGTCAGGATAACTTTTAATGATAGTAAAAGGAAGAATGTTAGGTTCAATCGAGTGCTAGCACGATTTTCTTGAACCTAATTGAATCTCATTCAAATCAATTGAACTTGAGTTAGTTCAATTGATGATATCACCAGATTCAAACTCCTTGTTTGTGTGATCCAGTTAGGTTCAGTTCTGTATGGTAATGGGATATGTCATGATCTCTATCATCGACATCATCGAAACTCCTTTCGATGGATCAGAACTCTTCTGATTCGAACAGCTAGAATGATCGATCATCTAAATCATTCTAATTGCTCCCAAAATCCACCAGTGACACCTAGCAGTATATGGTGGCAACCCATCAGAGCTGAATGCGAACCTCTTGGTGCAGCTACCTGTGTGATTAAGTTCTTCTATCTTGAGCCCCGATCAGATTAGGGTTAAGGTGAACTCGTCAAACCCTAGTTTCTATCATATGATTTAATCATTCGATTCAAGTCCGATGTGAAAACCTAAATAGAAACTCTTTCTATTATTTCACTCTCTTGCCATGGCCATGGGCTTCTATGGACTTGATTCTCATGATCATCATAGGGCTGCTCCTCTACCACCGAGGTAGATAGATTCCATCTTGATGCAATCCAGTTCCTACAATGAACATGCTATAGCCAACATACACCTCAGGATTCCATATGGCTAGGAGATCGAGTTATGGTGTAGTCAAACTATAACACCCTCAAGGTGAACTATCGATGCACCTCAGGTCAAAGAACCAGACACACCACTGCAGCATCGAGTCAGTCATTGACGAGAAGGTAGACTTCCTAATGACTACTCGAGGTGGTCACGCTCAGTGCCCTCGTTCTCTAACGAGTACCTGTACTCTCGCTTCGGTGTCTCCACACCATAGACTCAAGACTCATCTACTAAAGAGAAGCGATTGTACACTAACCTTTCGAATCAATCACCATCCTCGTGATGATCCTATGGTCAGGAGCATTTTATGAGTTAATAAATAAAAATTCATGTCTTAAATTTTCAACTCTTGAAAATATGAATTATGATTACCATTAACTCAAGGGATGTATCACAGACACTAAATATACTTATGTGATAGAAAATAATCCATTTTATTATTTATAGTTAAAATTATAATTTTGCCCTTAGAAGTATATTACAAGTGCCAGTCAATTCTGGCTTCTAGGGCACACATATCTAACAATTTAATAGGATCCAATTTTTTTATTCTGAAATCTCATTGAGTTGAGGTATTATAGGTGGGGTTCATTATGAGACTATGCCATTTTTCTTAACATAGTCTAAAAATTTTTTATTAAGGTATTCACCTCCTCGATCTGATCGAAGAATCTTAATAGGCTTTTTGGTTTGCTTTTCTACTTTGTATCTGAATTTCCTAAACTTTTCAAAGGCTTTAGACTTATGTCGCATTAAGTACACATACTCATATCGAGATACATCATCGATAAAGGTGATAAAGTAGAAATAATTACCTTTGGCAAATACATCAAATAGGCTGCATACATTTGTATGTACTAGGAAAAGTAGGTCCATGGCCCTTTCTTCATGTCCTACAAAAGAAAGCTTTGTTATTTTGCCTTGAAGGCATGATTCACAAATCGGATATGACTCGAAAGTTAACGGATCCATAATTTCAAATTTCTTCAATTTGTTAATCTTATCTTCAACTATATGACCTAGCCTAAGGTGCCATAAATACCTTTAATTTAGACTATCCCTAGGTCCTTTAGATCCTATAGCATTCACGTTTTGCTTGATATTAAATATAGAAACATTAATAAGTAACTGATAGAGATCGTTTATTAAGAAACCACTTGCAATTTTATTTTTTTCAAAAAGAATAGTATAGTGGTCCTTAAGAAATCTAATTACATAACCTTCTTATGCTAAACAAAAAATAGAAATCAAATTCCTGCTTGCTGTAGGCACATAATAACAGTCCCTAAGTACTAAAACTAATCCTGATGGTAGTCAAAGAGGATAGGTTCTCGCAGTCATAGCAGCAACTCTTTCTCCATTTCTGACACGCAAGATCATCTCACCATCCCTCAACCTCCTATTCTCCTCAGGATCCTACATAGAAGTATACAAGTAAGCACTAAAACTAGAGTCAAGCATCCAACTGGATGTAGAAGAAATCATAAGGTTAGATTCAATTATGAGCATCCTCTAGAAGGACCTGCTTTCTTCTTGTTCTTCAGGCTGGCCAGGTATAAAGGGCAGTTTCGCTTCTAGTGGCCATTAATCTTGCAATGAAAATATTTTTCTTTGTTAGTGGTCTTCTTCTTCAGTTCTTCTTTTTTCTTCTTCCCACCTTCTACCTTCTACTTCTTTGCAGACTTTTTCTTCTTTTCAAAAGACTTTCTTTTAAAGGAAGTCCACTCCATAGTAAGAATTGAGTCCTTTGAACCTTTCATAGAAAGCTCAGTAGTAACCAGCATGTTCATAAGTTCAGTCAAGGTATATTACAGTTTATGCATACAAAAGTTCATGATGAACTGCCCATATGCATTAGTCAAGGACTGCAGGATACATCAATTTGCAAGTCTTTGTCCAATATGACACTGAGCTTCTCAAGCTCCTTTAGATTCTTGATCATTATCAAACAGTGATCTTGGACCGACAGCTCATAATGAATTTGAGCCTTAAAATGTCTTCAAAAGATTTGATACTGGGCTGCACAACTCTGCTCACCAAATAACTCTTGTAGGTATGCCAACATTTAGTGAGTAGTCTTGATGTCTTCATGTTGATGCTATAGCTCATTAGACATCGAGCCCAATGGTAGTACCTTACTTTGTTATCATCGTCTATCTATTTTTTCATAGATGCTCTCTGTTCAATGGTCGATCAGACTAATAAAATGGAAGGGTCCTGATCCAATACATAGGTCAGCTTTTTAAAATCCAAAATAATTTTGAAGTTTCTTAGCCAATTCTTGTAATTAAGCCCGGTCAGTCTATGAGTGTCTAGGATTCAGGCTAGTGAATTTGATACAGATATTTTTCTATAGAGAGTCAAAGTTTCTAGTTAGACTTTGTAATTAGACTTAACCAATTTATTTAAAAATTTTATTTTTAAATAAATTAGGCTTCCACTATTTTCTTGAATCCCTATGCTCTCTTGACAGAGATGCAAAAATCTTCACGATCATAGATATCTAGTAGATGGTGTGATCCCACTGACTGGCTCACCATCTCACCTAACAATTATTGGTGATGGATCAACCGATGAGTGGACAACTCTTGCCCAATAATTCTCTAATCATGGTGCACCTAAACTTGATCTCTAATTTATGGAACCTCACCGTATCTAGAACATTGAACCCAACTCATCCTCCAACCCATAGTATCCAATGTCTAATAGACATGGTTGCATCTTTTCAGTGCAACTAAACCACCGTAAACAATCGAGAATAATCAACCCTGAGAAGGGCCTGCACGTCTACAATGGTGGAAGATCTATGACTTAATATTTTCATAAAAAGATTTGATTTAGGTCTCTTAGACTTGATTTAGTCATAATAATTATGACTAACCTAGCGGCATGAGCTAGCTCGAATTGTTAGCCACCTCAAACTAGAACTGAGTCGATCTAATCGATCAGGTAAGTGAGATCAGTGGGAGGAATATGCCACTAACTCATTGTGAATGCATTTAGATCGAGTAGCTTTCAATTAAAAATCACTAGTCGTATCTACCAAACTTATCTTAGACATCGATTCATCTGATCAAAACTGATCGGGTTAGCCTATAATCGAGGCTTGAACCATGGAGCTAAATTAGGTCTTAACTTGATCGACCATATGTGACTGTGAGTTGATCTTGATCTAGATTTAATTGTATTGGGTTGGTCAAATTTATGCGCTCTTGATCCCACCTAGCTAACTCTTGATTTGGTTTGATCAACTGCTAGACCTAATTGAGCAATCCATATCCGAACCCATGTTTTATGAAAATATCTTAGATCTAAAAATTCATAATTTTTAGACCTAATTGATTTTATAATATTAATTTTTAATTAAGTTAGGATTTATAAATAAAATATGCATAAGAATTCTAAGATTTTAGGATCTAGGTTTTGCAAAAAATTAAATTCTAATTTTTTATTAAGGATAGACACGCAGCACCCCTACACGCCATAAAAGCATCCTATCAAATGGAAAGAGAGGGCCTTTAAATCCATCTTACTCTTATGACCGGATGGCCAAGGAGAATATCTTAATCAGAAATAACAATTGCACTACAAAACTATTAGATCTATAATATATATCGCATATATAATTAAAGATCTAACTATGCTTGCTTTGTATACATCTCATATATCATAATTATAATTAATCATGCATGTTTTAGATTTGATTATGTCTAATATAATATCTAAAAGTAAATTTTAAATTGATCATATCAAAAATAAAATTTATTCTAGACCATCTATTGCATAAAATAATATCTCAAATATCGCATATATAATTTTTTTAATTAATCTACTAATTTTATATCTGATCATATCTCATATGACATCTGAAATCATGCATATCATATCATAAATAAATTAAAAATTAAATTTAAAGTAGATCTAAAGAACTGCAAACTTGGCTCTTATATCAGTTGTAGGAAAAATGATTTTTCCGCTGTAGGATCGATCTAATCTGTACTGGATTTTCAAAATTTTTTTATATAAATCTAATCAAATTTGAGAGTTCTTGGATCTAATTCTTATGATCTAATATTAAAAATTAAAATTAAAATAAATCAATAACAACCTTTGTTACATGTTTAGGATAAACTGTTATCCTAACGATGATTTGGCAAAGTCTGAGGTCCCGAAGCTAGCCACGCACGCCCCTGGCCTCTACCAGAGTCCACTTAGGCTAGTTCAAGATGCCTTCTCCTATTGGATCTAATCTCTAAAGATCAAATCTAAAGTCCTCTTGTAGATCCTTCAAAATAACTTCTAAAGATCGCACATTTGTCTCACAAACTGGGCTGTCCTTTGCTTGATCGTTGCACCAAAGGAGTTGGATCTTCTTGCTAGAATTTTGTCCAACACTTGGATGTGGATAAGAGAGAGAGGACCAAAGGGTGGTGGTGAGAGGGTGCAGCTGTTAGATGTGCGCCCTAGAAGCCAGATTGATTAAACACTTATAATACACTTCTAAGGATAATTTTATAATTTTAACTATAAATTAATAAAAAAGTTATTTTCTATCATAGTGTGTATTTAAAGTATCTGTAACACATCCTTTAAGTTAATGGTAATGATAGTTCATATTTTCAAGAGTTAAAAATTTAAGACATGAATTCTCATAATTAACTCATAAATTGCTCCCAACCATAGGATCATCATGAGAATGGTGATCGATCCAAAAGGTTGATGTATGATCACTTTTTTAGGATATATGTGTCTTGGGTCTATGATGTGTAGACACCAGAGTGAGAGTATATATACTCACTAGAGAACAAGGGCACTGAGCGTGACCACCTTGAGTAGTCATAAGGAAGTCTACTTTCTCGTTGATGACTCGTCGGATGCTGCAGTGGTATGTCTGGTTCTTTAACTAGAGATGCATTGATAGTTCATCTTGAGGATGTTATAGTTTGACTACACTATAACTTGATCTCCTAGCCATTCAAAATCCTGATGTGTATGTTGGCTATAGTATGTTCATTATAGGAATTGGATTGCACCAATAAGGGATCTTTCTACCTCAGTAGATATGAAGTAGCCCTATGATAATCATGAGATTGAGTCCTTAAGCCCATGGCCATGGCAAAGTGAAGATCATAGAAAGAGTTTCTATTAAGGTTTTCATATTGGACTTGAATTGAATGATTAATTCATATGATGGATGTTGGGTTTGATCAGTTCATCTTAATCCTAATCCTGTCGAGGCTCAAGATAGAAGAACCCAATCACATAGGTTACTACACCGGAAGGTTCACTTTCAGTTCTGATGGATTGCCATCATATATTGCTAGGTATCACTGGTGGATTTTGAAAGCAATTAGAATAATTTTGATGATCAATCATTCTAATTGTATGAATCAGAAAAGTTCTAATCCATCGAAAGATATTTCGATGATATCGATAATAGAGATCGCGACATATCTCATTATCCTATAGAGCTGAACCTAACTAAGTCACACAAATAAGGGTTTGGTTTTGGATGTCATCAATTGAGCTAATTCAATTCAATTGATTTGGATAAGATTCAATCAGGTTCAAGGTAAGCGTGCTAGCACATGATTGAGCCTGACATTTTTTTTCTATAATCTTTCTGATTCATTGCAACTGAGTTAAATTTGATTTGACTCATTCTTGTATCTTGAATGGATTTAATTTTATCTAATTAAAATCTATCTAGGTTAGACTAATTGTAGAAATTAAATCCATTCATGGTGAAATTGGACTAGGGTCAAAAGTTGACCTAATTGGGAGAATTGAGAGTCACCTGATTAGAAGCTTCTAGAAAATTCTATGGAAATAATTTTGCTCTAATTTTTGGATATGTGATTGGGATTGAGTCATACTTTGGGTGAGCCTAATTCATGATTTTTAGTGGTGCCTAGATTGGGTTTCTAATAGAGTTTGATTTGGATCATGCGCCATGAGCTCCTCCTTATCCTTTCTTCATGCCAACTTGGAAGGAGTTCTGGGTGACCAAACATGATAAAGATTAGGTTGGCAATGTGAGTTATTAGATTGGTGTCCTATGTAATCAAGCAAATAAGTTGCTTGATCACTTAGGAGTCCAGATGGTGCAAGGTATTTGATATAAAATCCTTCTCATGCCAAGGCACAAAAATGCAAGTTTTATTTTTCACCCAAAATGCTATCGCCCATTCCATCTTCCATGCCCCCTCTGATCCTCTCTCTCCCCTTCTTCTATGTGCCAAAAGTTGGGCACAAATCAAAGAAGAAGATATAATCAAATTTGTGAAGAGTTCAGCATCTATGTGACAGTGTTCGTGAGACGGACAAGCTGCCTTCAGAAGTTGCTTTGAAGGTTCTTCAGATCTGATCTTTGGAAAAAAGATTTGAGGAGAAGACATCTAGATCCTACCTGAGTGGATATCAGTAGAGACCAGGCACGTGCATGGCTCCTTCCAGAACCTCAGAAAAGATCTGGATCATCGCAGGGTAAATAGATTATCCAAACAAGATAAGCAATTAAATTTGATTTAATTTTATTTTTAATTTTTAATATTAGATCACCATGATTAGATCTAAGAATTCTTAGATCTGATTGGATCATTTAAGAATTTTTAAAAAATCCATCCCAGATCTAATCAGATCTGCATGATCCTACGATGGAAAATGAGATTTTTCTTCAACTGGTATCAGAGCCAGGTTTGTAGTTCTTCAGATCTATTTTAGATCTAATTTAATTTTTATTATAATTTGATATTAAATAATTTTAGATGTCACATCAGATATGATTAAATCTAAAATTGAAAAATTAAAATTAAATGATTTAGATCTATAATGTATGAGATGTATAACTAGACTAGGTATAGAATAGTTCTACGTGTAGTCTAGCATAATCATATTTTTAATTTAATTAAAAATAATTTTAAATATATTTAATTTTTATTTATTTGAAGTTATAATTATTATAACAAGATCTGGAAAATAGAAAATAGAATTTTAATTTATTCATATGAGATATGAAAGATGCATGCTTAGACTAGTTATAGAATATTTCTATAAAATATCTAGAATAGTTTTGTTTGATATGATCAAATTTAAATTTTATTTTTTAGATATTATATATGATATATCAAATTTGAAAGTATGCATGTTTAATTTAGTTATGATATATGAGATGTACGCAAAACATGTATAAGTTAGATGATTAATTGTATATGCGATATATGATTTAGATATAACTAGTTTTGTAATAGAAATCATATTTCTGATTAAGGCATTCTCCTTGATCGTCTGATCATAAGAATAAAATAGGATTTAAAGGCCCTCTCCTTTCATTCGATATGGTGTTCTTATGATGTGTAGGGATGCTACGTGTTCGTCCTTAATCAAAAATCAGAACTTATTTTTCTACAAAACCCTAGATCTTGAAATCTAAGATTTTGTTACATATTTTGTTCATAAATCTAAAACTTAATTAAGAATTAAGATTATAAAATTAATTAGATCTAAAAATTATGAATTTTTAGATCTAAGATATATTCATAAAATTGGATTCAGGCTTGGGTAGCTCAATTAGGTCTAGGGGTTGATCAAACTGAATCAAGAGTTGGTTAGGTGGAATCAAAGAAAGCTTAGATTTGACCAGCCTAATAGGATTAAGTCTGGGTCAAGATCGAATCGCATTGAGATGTGACTCAATCAAGTCAAAATCTAATTTAGCTCCATGGTTTGAGCTTGGATTGTAAGCTAATCCAATTGGTTTTGATTTGATAATTTTGTGTCTAAGATAAGTCTGGCAGATATGATCGACTGATTTTTAATTGGAAGCTAGTCGACCTGAATGCATTCTTATCGAGTTAATGGCATATCCCTTCCACTGGTCTCACTTACTTGGCCATTTGTGTCGATCCATTTTTGATTTAAGGTGGCTAATAATTCAAGCCAATCCATGCCACTAGGTTAGTCATAATTATTATGACTAAGTCAAGTCAAGTTTAAAGAGATCTAAATTAAATCTTTCTAAAAAAATATTAAGTCTAAGATCTTCCACTATTGTAGATGTGTGGACCCTTCCCAGGGTTGATTGTTCTCGACTGGTTACAGTGGCTCAGTTGCCCCAAAAAGATGCAACCATATTTATTAAGTATTGGATGCTATGGGTTGGAGGATGGGTTGGGCTCAATATTTCGGATACAGTGAGGGATCCAATCAGGAATTCAATTCATGCAAATGATGGATCTAACTTAACTAAGGAGTGGATCAATATTTTGGACACGGTGAGATTCATGAATTAGAGATCACGTTTGGATGCACCATGATTAGAAAATTATTGGACAAGAGTTGTCCACTCATCGGTTGACCCACCATCAATAACTATTAGATGAAGTGATGAGCTAGTCGGTGGTACCGCACCATCAATTAGAAATCTATAATCATGAAGATTTTCACTTCTCTATCAAAGAAGGCTAGGGATATGAGTAAATAGTGAGAGCCTAATTTATTTAAAAATAAAACTCTTAAATAAATTGATTAAGTCTAATTACAAAATCTAACTAAAAACTTTGACTCTTTATAGAAAAAAGTCTGCGTCCAATCCACTAGCCCATATCCTGGACACCCATAGACTGACCGGATTCAACTATAAGGATTGGCTCCAAAACTTAAAAATTATTTTGGGTTCTAAGAAGTTGACTCATATGTTAGAACAGGATCCTCCCACTTTACCAGCCCATCCATCCACTGATCAGAGAGCATCTCTTAAGAAGTGGATGGATGAAGATAACAAAGCCAAGTATTACATGTTGAGCTTGATGTCTGATGAGCTCCAATGCCAACATGAAGACATTAAGACTAGCCACCAAATGTTGGCTCACTTGCAAGAGTTGTTTGATGAACAGAGTCGCACAGCCAAATATCATGTCACTAAAAGACTGCTTAAGGCTCAGATGCATGATGGATAGTCGGTTCAAGATCATTGTCTGATGATGATCAAGAACTTAGAAGAGCTTGAGAAGCTTGATGTTAAGCTAGATTGGGATCTACAGATTGATATAATTCTGCAGTCCTTGACTGATGCATATGGACAGTTCATCATGAACTACCATATGCATAAACTTCATAATTTCTTGGCTGAACTTATGAATATGCTAGTTACTGTTGAGCTTTCTATGAAAGTTCTAAAGGCTCAGTACTTGCTGTGGAGCAGACTTCTTTCAAGAAAAAATCTTTTGGAAAGAAGAAAAAGTCCGTAAAGAAGCAGAAGGTGGATGGTGGAAAGAAGAAGAAGATAAAGCCGAAGAAGAAGACAGATAAAGAAAAATATTTTCATTGTAATACTGACGGCCACTGGAAGCGGAACTACACTCTTTACCTAGCCAGCCAGAAGAACAAGAAGGAGGCAGGTCCTTCTAAAGGTATGCTCGTTAAAGAATCTAACCTTGCAATTTTTTTTGCATCAGTTGGGTGCTTAACTTTGATTCTAGTATTCATTTATGCACTTCCATATAGGGTCTTGAGGAAAGTAGAAGGCTGAGGGATGGTAAGATGATTTTATGCATCGAAAATGGAGCAAGAGTTACTACTGTGGTCATGGAAACCTATCCTCTTTGATTACCGACTAGATTAGATTTAGTTCTTAGGAACTATTTTTCTATGCCTACAGTAAGCAGAAATTTGATTTCTATTTTATGTTTAGCACCGGAAGGCTATGTAATTAGTTTTCTTAAGGACCATTATAATATTCTTTTTGAATGAAATAAAATTATAAGTAGTTTTCTTATAAATGGTCTCTATCAATTACATATTAATATTTTTATTTTTAATATCAAGAAAAATATGAATGCCATAAGATCAAAGCGACCTAGGGATAGTCTAAATGATAGGTATCTTTGGCATCTGAGGCTAGGTCATATAGCTGAAGATGGGGTTAACAAATTGGAGAAATCCGGACTATTGTGTTTGTTGACTTTCGAGTCATATCCGATTTGTGAATCATGCCTTCATAGCAAAATGACCAAGCTTCCTTTTGTAGGACATGGAAAAAAGGCCACAGACCTACTTGCCCTAGTACATACTAATGTGTGTGGCCCATTTGATGTGCCAGTTAGAGGTAATTATGTCTACTTCATCATCTTTACCGATGATTTATCTTGGTATGGGTATGTGTATTTGATGTGACATAAGTCTAAAGCTTTTGAAATGTTCAAGAAATTCAGACTCAAAGTAGAAAAGCAAATAAAAAAATCTATTAAGATTCTTCGATCAGATCGAGGAGGCGAATATCTTAGTTGAAAATTTCTAGACTATCTTAAGGACAATGGCATAGTCTCTTAATGGACTCCACCTGAAATGTCTCAACTCAACAGAATTTTAGAATGGAGAAATCAAATCTTATTATATATAGTCCAATCCATGATGAGCTTCACGAATCTTTCTGAGTTTTTTTGGGGACATAGTCTAATGACCGCTATATATTTACATGGTGGAGCTTTTAGTTGGAAGAGTTTCAAACAGACGGTGATAGCAGACTCCACCATGGAAGCAGAGTACATCGCTATGTTAGAGGCTGTAAAGGAGGCATTCTGGTATAAGAAGTTCATCATAGAGCTCAAAGTGATGCCATCAAATATCGTCCCTCTGTACTGCGATAACAATGGCGCCATAGCCCTAGCTAAGGAGTCGAGGTCTTACCAAAAATTCAAGCACATTGAGCGGTAATATCACCTCATCCATGATTACTCGAGAAGGGATACATCAATGTCAAGAGAGTCAACACTGCAGATAATGCGGCTGACCCATTGATAAAGCTATTGAGCCAGCAAAAGATCGAAGCCCACTTTGAGAAGATGGGACTTAGATTTATAGCTAATTGGCTTTTGGTCAATTGAAAGTTTGTTAGATGTGTATCCCAAAAGTCAAATTGGCTAAACACTTGTAATACACTTTTAAGGGCAATTTTATAATTTTGACTATAAATTATAAAAGAATTATTTTCTATCATAGTGTGTATTTAAAGTGTCTGTGATATATCTTTTGAGTATGTGATAATGACAGTTCATATTTTCAAGAGTTAAAAATTTAAGATATGAATTCTTATAATTAACTAATAAATTACTCTCGATCGTAGGATCATCATAAGGATGGTGATTGATCTAGAAGATTGGTGTACGATCAATTTCTTAAGATGGATATATCTTGAGTCTACAGTATGGAGATACCTGAGCGAAAGTATAGATACTCATTAAAGAATGAGGGTACTGAGCGTGACCACCTCGAGCAATCATAGGAAGTCTACCTTCTTGTTGATGACTAGCTCGATGTTGTAGTGGTGTGTCTGGTTCTTTGATCTGAGGTGCATCGATAGTTGATCTTGAGGATGTTATAGTTTGACTATACCATAACTCAATCTCCTAGTCATTCGAAATTCTGAGGTATATGTTGGCTATAGCATGTTCATTGTAGAAATTGGATTACACTAATAAGAGATCCATCTACCTCAGTAGATGAGGAGTAGTCCTATGATAATCACGAGATTAAGTACTTAAGCTCATGGCCATGGCAAAGTGAAGATCATAAAAAGAGTTTCTATTAAGATTTTCACATTGGACTCGAATCGAATGATTAATTCATATGATGGATGTTGTGTTTGATGAGTTCTCCTTAATCCTAATCCTATCGGGGCTCAAGATAGAAGAACCCAATCACACAGGTAATTGCATCGAGAGGTTTACTTTTAGCTCTAATGGATTGTCACCATATATTACTAGGTGTCGCTGGTGGATTTTGAGAGCAATTAGAATAATTTTGATGATCGATCATTTTAATTGTATGAATCAGAAAAGTTTTGATCCATTGAAAGATATTTCGATGATGTCGATGATAGAGATCATGACATATCTCATTACCATATGGAATAAAACTTAACTGAATCACATAAATAAGGATTTGGGTTTGGATGTCATCAATTGAGCTAATCTTGTTTGATTGATTTGGATAAAATCCAATCAGATTCAAGAGAATCATGCTAGCACAGGATTGAGCCTGACTTTCTTCTTCTGTAATCTTTCTGATTTGTCACAACTGAGTTAAATTTGATTTAACTTATTCTTGTATCTTGAATGGGTTTAATTTCATCTGATAGAAATTTGTCCAGGTTAGATTAATTGTAGAAATTAAATCCATTCATGGTGAAATTGGACTAGTGTCAAAAGTTGACCTAATTGAGAGAACTAAGGGTCACCTAATCAGAGACTTCTAGAAAATTCTTTGGAAATAATTTTGCTCTAATTTTTGGATAGGTGATTGGGCTCGAGTCATATTTTGGACGAGCCTAATTTCATGATTTTTAGTGGTGCTTAGATTGGGTTTCTAATAGAGCTTGATTTGGATCAAACTCTTGAAGGAAAGAGTCCCATGCACCATGGACTCCACCTTATCCTTTCTTCATGCCAACTTGGGAGGAGTTTTGGGTGACCAAACCTGATAAAGATCAGGTTGGCAATGTGTGTTATTAGGTTGGAGTCCTAAGTAATCAAGCAAATAAGTTGCTTGATCACTTAGGAGTCCAGATGGCACAAGATATTTGATATAAAATCCTTCTCATGCCAAGGCACAAAAATTCAAGTTTTATTTTTCACCCAAAAGGCTATCACCCCTTCCATCTTCCATGCCCCCTCTGATCCTCTCTCTCCCCTTCCTTTATGTGCCAAAAGTTGGGCATAAATCAAAGAAGAAGATCCAATCAAATTTGTGAAGAGTTCAACATCTATGCGATGGTGTTCATGAGATGGACAAGCTACCTTCAGAAGTTATTTTGAAGGTTCTTCAGATCTAATCTTTAGAGAAAAGATTCATGGGGAGAAGATGTCTAAATCCTACTCAAGTGAATATCAGTAGAGACTAGGCGCATGCGTGGCTCCTTCCAAAACCTCAGAAAAGATCAGGATCATCGCAGGATAAATAGATTACCCAAACAAGGTAAAAAATTAAATTAAATTTTATTTTATTTTTAACTTTTAATATCAGATCACCATAATCAGATCTAAGAACTCTTAGATCTAATTGAACTATTTATAAATTTTTAGAAAAATCTATCCTAGATCTGATCAGATCTACACGATCCTATAGTGGAAAATGAGATTTTCCTTCAGCAGCAGCCTTTGGGCATGGTGAATGGGTGCATAAGCAAACCCTAGGGGCAGGGGTTCTTATAGAGTTCCCTACGCTACCTTAGAGTTCCTAATTATCAAGCAACCTATTTGTCGGATTAATTCAAACTCTAAGCTGATTCTTCATGTTAAACATCAGGCCTACTCTGATGTTTGTCGCCCAAAAAATCCTCTATAATTGCTACATAAAAAAGATAAGGAAGATAGGTTGGCACTAGGATTTATCTCCAAGGACTTTGAATCACATTCAAATACTTTGACTCGGTCAAAATCATTTTGAATGGGCCTCTTCCCTTATCCATGTGGGGCACATGCCTAGGGAGACATGTGCCTTCTCCTCTCTCATGGAAACGCCTAGGTGCACATGCCCCTAGAAAATCTTTAGGGAGTGCATGCCCCCTCTCCCTTCTTTCCTACATCTGGGTCAACCTTTAACCCTTATCCTAGAAATTCTAAAAATTAGCAGGTCTTGTCCTGTTCCCATCCGATGGATTAGGACAAACCTAGATTAGGTTAGGATAATACTTTTCTAACTTGGACAAGCTCCAGTCAAATTAAGACAAACCCATACAGGTTTTCTGGATGAGCCAAATCCAATTTAATTCATTCGAGATAAATCAAAAAGACTATAGAAGGAGAAAGTCAGGCTTAATCGTGTGCTAGTATGATTTTTCTGAACTTGACTAGATCTAATCCAAATTAATCAAATTAGATTAGCTTAATTTATGACTTCCAGATCTAAATCCTTGTTTGTGTGATCCAGTTAGGTTCAATTCCATATGGTAATGAGACATGTCACGATCTCTATCATCGAGATCATTGAAACATCTTTCGATGGACCAGAACTCTTTCGGTTCATCTAATAAGAATTATCGATCATCAAGATCATTCTAATTGATCCCAAAATTCATCAGTGACACCTAGCAATAAATGGTGGCAATCCATCAGAACCGAATAAGAATCTTTCAGTGTAGCTACCTATGTAATTGGGTTCCTCTATCATGAGCTCCGATAGGATTAGGTTTAAGGTGAACTCATCAAACCCAATACCCCATCATATGATTGAATCATTCGATTCAAGTCTGATGTGAAATCCTAATAGAGAACTCTTTCTTATTATATCACACTGTCATGGCCATGGGCTTAAGGACACGATCTCATGATCATCATAGGACTACTCTTCCTCTACCGAGATTGATAAATCCCATCTTAGTGCAATCTAGTTCCTACAATGAACATGCTATAGCCAACATATACCTCTAAATTTTGAATGGCTAGAAGATCAAGTTATGGTGTAGTCAGACTATAACACATGCAAGATGAACTATCGATGCACCTCAAATCAAAAAACCAAACACACAACTATAGCATCGAGCTTAGTCATCGATGAGAAGGTAGACTCCCTTATAACTGCTCGAGATGGTCACTCTTAGTGCCCTCATTCTCAATGAGTACCTGTACTCTCATTCTGATTTCTCCACATCATAGATTCAAGACTCATCTATTCTAGAAAAATGATCGTATATTAATTTTTTGAATCGATCACCATTCTCATGATGATCCTACGATCGAGAGTAGTTTATGAGTTAATTATAAAAATACATGTCTTAAATTTTTGAACTCTTAAAAATATATATTATCATTTTCATTTACTCAAAGAATGTATCATAGATGCTTTACACATAATGTGATAGAAGAAAATAAATCTTTATTAATTTTAAATCAAAATTATAAAAATGCTCCTAGAATGTGTATTACAAGTATCAGCCACTCTGGCATCTAGGGCACTCATCTAGCACTTCGGAGTGTTCAGGGGGCATAGTTATGAAATCTTGTAGGAAGGAAGTTCCATCATGCACTTCGATCTAGGCTTCTTGGTCGACACACCCAACATGAAATTTGGGTTTGTCTGTGCTCAGGAAGAATTCTGGAGCATGGTCGATCTTCACTCAGCTTCTTAATAATTATGGGCTTGCTAGTTTCACCCACCTGCCACTCATTTATAGTTCATCCTTCAACTTGAAGGCTTCCTCCGCTCAAGCGTAGCCTTCTGCCCTAGCCAACATGTCAATAAAATCCTAGGGATACTTCTCTAGGGAGAAAAGGAGATCGTTCTTCTAGAGGCCACTCTTCAGTGCAGCCATAGCAACATATTGATCTAAATTTTGGACCTCCAAGGCAGCAGCATTAAAGCGACTGACATAAGCTCGGATGGACTCTCCTTCCTTCTACTTGATATTGATGAGGGAGTCCGAACCTCATCTCTAGCACTGACTGCTGATAAAATGAGCTACAAATTGGTAGCTCGACTGATCAAAAGAAAAGTTGGTACCTAGTTTTAAGGCCCAAGTACTAGTTGCTTGCTACTTCCTTTAAAGTAGAGAAAAAAGCTTGACATAGAATGGCATCAGACGTGCCATGGAGCAACATCATAGTTCTAAAGACTTTAAGATAGTCAACAAGATTAATGGTCCCATCATAACTCTCAAACTAGGAGAGTTTAAAGTTTGGTAGGATAGGGTCCTACATTATATGGGTAGAGAATGGGGGGTCAATGCAAATATCATCATGATGAGCAGGGGCAATGTGGTAAAGTTCTTCAATCCACTGATTTATTTCTTGAAGCTTCTGATTGAGAATATTATCTTGATCATGAATCTCAAAGTACGGCTGGCTAGAGAAGGATAGTGATTTTGTAAGGGTGGAATTATGATCAGAGCAAAGGCTCTCGGCTCTCTGCTTTCCCTTTCCAAGAGTTACTGACCGACTCACCCAGGTGCGTCTTTCTAGCATAGGATCTTGGCATTTTGATGAGAATTTTTCTTGCTGGATCGATGTTGAGGTCTGCTGCATGGCCTGTACTGCCTCTTTAAGGCCCTTAACCTGCTGCACCTATCGATTAAACTACTCTACAGTAGGTTAAACTGCTCGAAATCCATCATAGCCACCTATGGTGGTTGAGGTGCCAACGATGAGGTCGAAATAGGCTGATCTAGAAGAGATCTGGTAGTAGATGCGGTGGATCACCAGGTTGAAGCTCTCTTGGACGACATCTTATTAGAACACAAGAAAGATCAGAGAGAAAAAAAACTATAAAATTAGGGAGGAGAGAAAGAAGATGAACTCGACTGTGTACATCTTTAAGAATAAGGACCCAGGAATCCTTTCTCTAGTGTCAATTCTATTGGTACAGAAAATGGTACTAATGCTAGAGTTCACTGAAGTTGGAGAAGACGAGGTTGCCAACGAGACCTACAAGGCAAAGTCCAAACTGAAGGTGTGTGGCTCTGACAAGATTCTCCGATGGTCAAGTTAGTTCTCTAACAATAAGAATGGAGTACTCAAGAGAATTTGGAATAGAGAGAAGAGCTTAGAGAGAAAAACATATCTGTGAGGTTCTTTATATAGGTGGAGCCTATAATAGAATGAAAGTGACCATCATAATAGAATGTTAGTAGACCATTCAGATAATGTGGAATTTGTAATAGAGAGTGGATTATCATTTGTTGCAACTTGTAAGCGGTTGGATTCTATTTGTTGGAGTTTGGACATGGTTTCTGCATCTATTAGCAAATTATGTGTGCTGGGATGAAAAACTTAAAGTTAGGTAGGCCGAACTTGGACATCGGCTTTGGAGTGGTAGGTGGCGATCTTGTAGCCAGTTAAAATCTATTGGTGCTGTCTTTGATAGCTTTGAGGAGTTCGGCCATCTTCAAGGTTGGCCAGGGACTGATTGGAGTATTCAAGATAGAGGCTAAAGAGAGAACCATAGAACTTTTAATGAAAATTGTTACCAGACTTTCTGAAGGAGCTCGATTGTGTCGAGATCAATTGAAAGCTGAAATGGATGAACTTCTTGTCGATGCAATTCAATCTACTTTTAGAAGTTCTGCTACCTTCTAAATCAACCTAAAGTTTGGATTGAAGGAGTGCTATGATCCAGTCTATGGAGTAGTTGCTATGCTGGGTTGGAAATCAAACTTGCGCTTGTGATGAAGTTTTTTCACTGTTCAAGCTCGTTCGGTGGACATATATGGTATAAACTAGCTAGATCTATAATTACTAGAAAGGGATGAAGAAACTCAGCTACTTTCAAAGTTGGCCACTATCCATAAAGTAGAGTGAAGAAGTTCAGCCAGAATATAATTTGACTAGAGAGAAATTCGACTGGACAGGGTCCTAGATGTAAGGTTGATGAGACATGCTGTCTGTCGTTGAGGAATTCGACCGCACTTAAGATCTGCCATAGATAAAATTGGAAGGTGTTGGGATTCAATATCTAATGGGGCATTGCTAACACCAGGACCAGAGTCAATTATCATGCCCTTCTTTATTCAAGTTTGGTCGAACAAAGTTCATCATGCCTAGGAGGCATTTTACAGTTGTTGAGAGAGAGCAGATGGTCACAACTAAGAAGTTTGTTCAATATATATGATCTGAAGATCAATTTTCATGAATTGAATTGGAGTAGGAGATCAGCCTAATTGAGGTTCAGTCACAATTGCTGCAACTCTAGGTGGAATCATATTAAGTTTGAACTTCTTATTGGACTTCGGAAGGAGTTATTTTATCCCCAACAAATCCTATTTCCATGAAAAATATCAGAGAGAAGGAGCAGAAAATCATCAGGGGGTATGAGATTTCTGTTAGATGTATGCCTTAGAAGCTAGATTGGTCAACATTGGTAATATATTTTAAGGACATAATTTATAATTTTTACTTATTATTAAATAAATTTGGATTATTCTTTCAATCATATCTATTGATGCAGAATCTGATCGATGTCAGAATTGAGGTGGAGCTGGAGAAGATGAGGTCGTCGGTGACCTACAAGACATGTTTCGATTGGAGTTGGAGGCAAGCTCTGGCAGGATCCTCCAATGATCAAGTTAGTTCTTCTAGCCAACAAAAATGGAGCACTTAAAAAAATTGAAGTAGAGTTTTGAACTTAGAGAGAAAACATATTTGAAAAGTCCCTTAAATAGGCAGAGCTCGTAATACATTGATAGTGACAGTAGTAACTACCTGGTAGTGGGTCGCTCAAGACCATGTGGAGTTTGTTATGGAGGGTGGTGTTCATTATCGTAACGTACCAATCTATTGGAATTTGATAGTTGAAGTTTGGATAGAACAGCAATAATAGTTCTAGAGAAGTTCAGACTTCTCCAAGGTTGTCTGCATATAGATTGATTTGCGTTGAGCTGAGAGCTAAATTTGCATAGATGACGAGGTCCTTCTGGATGACCATAAGGAGTTTGGCCAAAAGGAGTCTACTTGGCGATCGGAGAAAGTTCGACTGGAGGGAGCCCTTTGGGTGATTAGAAGGATTTTGGCTAGAGGGAGTCTGCTTGGTGACTGAAGGGGGTTGGACTGGAGGGAGCCCTTTGAACAACTGAAAGGATTTTGGTTGGAGATTTCAGGATGGTTAGCAAGTAATTAATTTGAAGACAAGGTCCTTTTGTTGACTTTGTCTTGCACGCTCGAGATTCTAAACACCATGAAGTTAAGACCTGCCATCCTTAGTAAGACATAGAAGTTTATCTAGGAAGAAGCTCTACCAATCTGTAGTTCTTGTCATGAGATCCAATCTACAATGATGAGACTCGACTTGAAGGAGATCTAGCTAGATAGGAGTCTAGCCAGCTTCAAGGTCAGCTAGGCCAGGTTACACAAGGATCGAATGCTTATCCAACTACTTAGGCAATCCCTTTCACTATTCAAGTTTGTCGAAAAGAAGTTCAGTTAAAACCAACTATTTATAATAGAGGAATTCAGCTGCTTTCATGATTTGCCATCAAGCTCATGCAGATGAGGTCTGCAGTATTTTACGGGCTCGAGAGTTTATTCATGCAATCTAGAAGATCAGTCGGTGGGTTGAAGATTGGCCATCATGGGATTGCCTTGGGAAGCTCAATCTATGAAGGTGAGATCTAGCTTGGAGGATATCTGATTGGAGAGGACCTTACCTAGCTTTCAGGTTGGCTAGGCTGGACTATTCAGAAAGTGAATATTTAGCACTTCTGCTGCTTAGGAGACTATTTTCACTTTTCAAGCTTATCTAACAGGAGCTTGACTGGAGAGGATTAACTGCTTGTAGTGGAGGAATTCAGCCATCTTCATAGTCTATCATAAAATGAAGTCAAAATGATTGGGTTCTGATACTCAAGCCTTACTTGGGATCAGACATTGGGCCGAACTTCGGCAGGAGGGAGTTTATCCCCAACAATATCTGTGTATTGTGTCTATGATTCATCCATTGGGTTAATAGGTATGATAATATATATTCTTAAGAGTTGATAATTTAAGACATGTGTTATCATAATTAACTTATAAGCTGCTTTCGATCATAGGATCATCATGAGGATGGTGATCGATCTGAAAGATTAGTGTATAATCGCTTTCTTAGGATAAATATATTTTGAGTCTATGGTGTGGAGACATTAGAGCAAATATATAGGTGCTTGTTGAAAATAAGAGTATTGAGTGTGACCAACTTTGAGAAATCATAAGGATGTCTACCTTCTCATCGATGACTTGCTCCTTCCTATAGTTGTGTATCTAGTTCTCTGACCTAAGGTGCATCGATAGTTCATCTTAAGGATGTTATAGTTTGACTACAGCATAATTCGATCTCTTATCATTTGGAACCCTAAGGTGCATGTTGGCTATAGCATGTTCATTGTAGGAATTAGATCGTACCAAGATGGGATCTATCAATCCCAGTAGAGGAGGAGTAGTCCTATGATGATCGTGAGATTTGAATTCTAAAGCCCATAACTATGGCAATATGAAATAATAAAAAGAAGTTTCTATTATGGTTTCACATCAGACTTGAATCAAATGATTCAATCATATACAGGTATTGGGTTTGATGAGTCAACCTTAACCTAAATCCTATTGGGATGCATGATAGAAGAACCAAATCATAGGATAGCTGCACCATGAGGTTCTTATTCAATTCTAATGGGTTGCCACCATATACTGCTAGATATCACTGATGGATTGTAGGATCAATTAGAATTATCTTGATGATCGATAATTCTAATTGGGTGAATCAGAAAGAGTTTTAGTCTATCGAAAGAAGTTTTGATGATGTCGATGATGAAGATCATGACATGTTTCATTTGTTGGGAATAGTGTCTTAAAGCGAATCATCAGTCTATTGACAGTTGTGCTATTTTTTATACTTATATATAAATTATTAATAAATAAAATTTATTTTGATATTTTATCATCATAAAATCTCACATCTTCTAATAAACTCCTGTGTTGTGGTGATGTCCTTAGGACTATTTGGAATCAACAAAGGAGGAATTATCGTTTAGTCTTTAAACCTGTTTGCGATCAAATGATACGTTGTTACCAAGAATGATAATGTTTATCGAGTATAGATCATTGTGTGCCATATGAATTGGTTATCCTCTCAACCAATGAGTGTGTAGATACTGGTACGGCATGCAAGTGAGATATAGGGGTACATTTGCATTGAACGTGACCAACTCCGAAGCTTTTCTACTATCAAGATTTGCTCTAATAGAAATATGGGTATAAGTGTCCCTCCAACCTAAGATTATCATGATGACTTTCAAGTAACTCACTTTGCTTTGGTACTAGACTATCTGAATTTTTAATTTAGTGATGTAAGGTTTCTAAGCACAATCAAGTACTTGAGGAGTCGATGTGTGAGTCAAGATGGGATTGACCACTCTGGTTCTAAAGCTGTGTTCAATTACGTTTCAATTTAGCAAATCCTTGATCAGTGTAGTCCTAGTGAGGAGTCATGGGGCTAATTACTTTGAGACATGATTTGGATGTATCTTTCAGGGTTGATAGTTTAATTCTGAGTCATCCTCATACATAGAGGTCAAAGGAATGAATTATGTGGTAATCATATTCACATAGCTTCTAAATGTTGCGATTACGACTATTTGACCTATTCAGATGTTGAGTACCATTACTAGATGGTCATTTTAATTAATATAAGAAGTGGTTCCTGTGCTACTGGCTTAGGTTCGAACCTACAAGATCACACAAACTAGAGGTTCCTACATGATCTGATGGCTGGTGAAGAGTCCCATTGGACTAAGACTCTATGGTCAAGAGTCCCACTAGACTGAAACTCTTCGATTGAGAGTCTTACTATATTAGGACTCTGAGTTTTGATTTTCTAGGACTTTGTGATCAGGAGTCCTAGTAGACTAGGACTCTATGGTCAAGAGTCCCACTGAACTATGACTCTTCGATCAAGAATCCTACTGCTCTAGGACTCTGAGTCCTACTTATTTGAGACTCCGTGATCAAGAGTCTTGATTCTATAATTACTAGTTCCACTCATTTCAGACATCGGGATCAAGAGTCCCACTAGTTTGGGACTCTTCGATCAAGAGTTTCATTTTGATGAAACTTTGTTATCCAGATATTCACTGGATTGAGACTCTATATTTATGGGAGGTTAAATTAGTGATTTGATTACTAATTAAATTAATTTGATTAAGTAATTATTTTTGGATCAAGTTCAATTGAATTAGATTCAGTTGGGTTTGATCCGATTAGGTTATGAGATGACCTAATCGTCGAGGAAATATGATCGCTGATTTGATCAAGGATTGGGCTTATTTAATTTTTGATTTGATAAAGATTTAATTAATCCTAATTAAGTCTAAATATGTTGAGTTTAATCTAATCTAATTGGATCTAACCAATTTAGATTGAGTTGGTTTAATTAGATGAATAATTATGAGACTAGTTTGACCTAGTCTTTCATGTGCCACCTCACCTTCTTTGTGCCTTTTTTTTCCTCTGTTGGTGTAAAATCTAGTCATCGCCAGAGAAGCACTGAAGTCAGAGAAGAAGAGATCACTATCGGTGACCTACCAAATAAGTCTCGTCTAGAGCCTGGGGAGGTGGCTTCGGCAAGACCCTCCAATGATCAAGTCAACTCTTTCGACCAATAGAAATGAAGTACTCAGTCGAGAAAGTTACAAAGTATTGAGAAGGAGAAGAGAGCCTGGAGGAAATATATCTGGAGGATTTCTTTTATAGATGGAGTCTGTAATAAATTGATAGTGATAGCTATAACTATCGAGTAGTGGGCCGCTCGGGGCCACATAGAGTTTGTTATGGAGGATAGTGTCTGCTATCATGAGGTGCCAGTTCGTTTGAGATTTGATAGTCAAAGTTTGGAGGAGGCATCGATTGGTGATGACCTTTGAGCTATATCAATTCTAGAGGAGTTTGGACTTCTCTAAGGTAGTCCGAGTGTGGGTCGGTTCATGCCGTGTCCGAGGTCGGATTTGTGTATAAGAGGAGACTCTTTTGAAATCAGGAAGTAGATCTACTGGAGAGATTTACGTGTAGCTCTTCTAGAGAAAAAACCTGAGGAAGAATTCACTTGATAGAGGAACCCAACTACTAGGAAGAATTCGAAAGTAGTTTGCCTGTTGGGGTAGTCCAAAATGAGTTCGACTGTTAGAGTCCGAAAGGAGTTCGCCTATTGGAGGAGTCCAAAAGGAATTTAGCTGCTAGAGGAGTTCGCCTATTGGGAGAGTTCGAAAGGAGTTTGGCTACTAGAGGAGTTCGACTATTGAAGGAATCTAGAAGGAGTTTGCCTATTGGAGCCTAGAAGGAGTTTGGCTGCTAGAGGAGTTCACCTATTAGAGGAATCTGGAAGGAGTTCGTCTGTTAGAGTTCGGAAGGAGTTCGGCTGTTAGAGGAGTTCGCCTATTGGGGGAATCCGGAAGGAGTTCGCTTGTTGGAGTCCGAAAGGAGTTTCGCTATTGGAAAAATCTGGAAGGAGTTTGCTTGTTGGAAAAATTTGGAAAGAATTCCACTGCTAGAGGGGTTCGGTTGTTGGAGAGAGATCGACCAAATGCGATGCACAGGTGTTGGGGACTTGGCTAGTTCTCTAGGGCGATATTAACTATTCAAACTTGCCTAGAGAAGAAATCCACGACGTCTTGTCGAATCTAAAATCGATCTTCCTAGTCAATTAGATTCTTTGCCTATAGTGTCAAAGGTTGGCCATTCAAGAATGATTTAGAGCTTGAATATTCCTATAGGTTGAGGTTCAGCTTCTATAATCGCAAGCAGACGGAACTGATTTAGTCAAAATCTTAGCCGAACTTCGGTAGGCATGGATTTATCTCCAATACTAGCCTTCCTACTCCTAAGTTTGAAGTTCGAAGGATGGAAGTAAGATGGAGACTACCGAAGTTCGAAGGATTTTTCGATCCTGCTAGGTTTCCCACTTCTAGGTGGGATGGGATGTTTTGGCTTTTATTGGGCTAGCATCGAAGCTTTGTATATGCACGGTGACTCGAAGAGACATTGGTGCATTTACCAAAATTATTTTTAATTTATTTAAAATAAATTAAAAAAATTAAAATCAAAAATCAAAAATAATATCCGACAACGGTACCAAAAATTTGATAAGATCGTGATGTTGTCGTTAAGACACCATGTTTATCAGTTTAATCTAACTTTTTAAAATAATTAAAAATACATAGATAGTAGTGAGTCGGGTCGAATCCATAGAGAAAATAGTATTTTTAGATTTAAAATCTTTGATTTTTGAAAAAAAAAATAGTTTTGAAATCAAAAATAAAGTCAGAAAATAAAAAGTGAAAATTAAAAGGTGTAAGAATTTAAACTTGGTACTAAGATCTACTAGTTAGATCTTAACATTTACTTGCAGTAAAATAAAGAGCAATAATTAAAGGACAAAAATTGAATTGCAATAAAAATAAAGAGCTAAAATCAAAGTGCAAAAAATAAAATTTACATTAATTAAAAGTTTAGAATTTAAATACATGAAATTTAAAAAGAAAAGAAAATAAAATAAAATAGCCTAATCTCTGATCTTGGATCGACATTGGTGGAAAGATGGTGTAGAAGCCTAGCTTTTTCTCTCAGCACCAGTTGCCTCGAAGTAGCCATTAACCCAAAGCCTGGCTTTACCCGATACCAAAGCTTCATCTTGATTGAAGATTGTGAATTTTGGAGGCCTAGGGTCTTTTTTATAGAGCTAGGAGGGCTAGAGAGTTTTCTTCTAGGCAATGTGGGACTAAGGAGGTCTTTGATCATCAAATATGGAGAAATCCAAGTGAAAATTGGTTTAAAAGAAGTTTTGGATAATTCTGCTACTCTGGATGAAATCTGGCCATTCAATAGGAATCAAACAATCCAAAAAATGCCAAAATCGGATGTGTTTCAGCCTAGATCAGGTCGGATTAAATTCTAGCTATTGATCATGCGTTGATGGAGAAAATATGATCGTTGATCATGTGTTTAGAGTCTTGATCACCATCGAGAGCATTCTGGACCATTGGATCATGCCCTGGATCAAGCGCTGCCGTTGGACGGCACCTGGAGTTTGAATTAAAATTGGAACCAACCACCACCCTGAGATCTTGACCGCAATCAACCACAGCCATACGATCGTGCAATTATTATTTTTATGGATTGCATGGACTGGCTGCATCATACACCGTAATGAATCAGTGCCTCCTGTCATCGAGTGAAAAGTCCAAAATATCCTGTGAGCCATGATAGATTTTTTGTGAACCCTTTAAGGGTCTAGATCCACCATGTGTCGCTCCATGATTCATCGATTTTTGCTGAACTGGCAGTCCATGCCTGGATCGTGGACCGACTGATGGCTTTCATGACTGAGTTAGCTAGCATGGCTAGCTTGGCATGCTGGTTCAGCGCGTTTGGACGCGCCAGCTGATATGGCACGACGGCTTGAGCCGGTTGAGCCATTTTTCTTTTTTTTATTTAATTAATTTTTTTGAAATTCATATCTTCTTCATTTTAGCTTCATTTTGTATGAAATTTATTTTGTTATGATCAATAAAATAAACTCTTTCCACTAATAATAAATTTTAATTTTTTAATTTTTATTATTTTTTAACTAATTTTTTAATTAATAAAAATATGAATTTCTTAAAAATATGTATCAATTAATTATTAATTCTTAAAAATTAATATAAATTAATTGATAAATTAATAATTTTATTAGTAATTTTATGATACTTATCACACCCCCTAACTTAAGCTTTGCTCGTCCTTGAGTAAAGAAAGAATTTAATTTTAAATATCTTTTAACTTTAGAGTTTCGAATTTTACCTAAGTAGTTTTCAAAATAGCCATTGATATTCAATAGAGTATAAGTGAGGTATATCATTGGGTATTAATACTTATCAATAAAAAAATTAAGTAAAGAATATTAAATTTTTCTAAACTTTTTCTAAATTATCCCATCTTTATCTCTGATTTGTCTAAACTTTCATATAGGCAAGTGTATTGCTACTTCCGCCTTCATTTATTGCTACTTTTACCCTTCATTTATTAATTTTTATTTTTATATTATCCACTTTTTGACATTAATATCATTGCTTACTTAGGCAACGAGATCCGATTACTCGATGAAAAATCTAAATATATATATATATATATATATATATATTAATGTTGTACTACTATTGAGTGTCTTAACTCCTTAAGCTTTCTATTTGATCCATGTAGCGAGTCTTGGGCCAATGACTCCTAAACCAGTTTTTAGGGCAGTAGGTATAGAATACCCCTCGGGCTTACTAGCTTGAATCAAACAAGTTACAAGTTAAAACTAGCTTTACAATGAGCTTCTTTGCCCTTCCTACTTTTTGATGCGAAACTCAATGCTTGCTTAGGCAAAAAGGCCCAGTTACTTAGTGAGAAGTACTTGGAAACTATTTTATTAAAATAATTTTTTTATATGAAGAAACGTATAGTTATCCTACATAAGCTCATAAAAAGTAAACTTTTCTTTGATGCTAGTAGAAAAAATTAGAAATGCTCAAAGAAAAATTATTTTATGTTCTAGACTTAACTCTTTATTGAATTTTCTTAATACTTGATTCCTCAATATCTCACAGATTCTCTGATCTATGCATCAATTTTTTTTAGAAAAATACTTAGCTTAATTTGATTCTTAAGCATAATCAGGTGTCTAAATACTAAATACTAACTTTTTGAGAACTTAAAATTTTAAAATTTTTATTTTTCTCTCTCAACTTAATCGACATTGCCCTCAATGAAGAAAAAAAATAAAGGATGTAATAAAGAACATGAAAAAATATACCTGACTATATTTTTGATCCAGCACATGCCTTTAAAAATTTAAGCTCTCCCTCCAGCTTATTCAAATTATCCTAAAAAAAAGTAAATAAAAAGATAAATTAAACTAAAGAAAACTAAATATTAGATTACCTCCTAATAAGCGCTAAGTTTATCATCTTTAGCCAGACACAATGCAGCTTACTATCCTATATCGAATATTAGATTGATAAATTCCAACGGTTTTGGATTGCCAATCTCAGAAAGTTGATTTATAATCCCATTATTGATATAATCATTATTAAGTTTAGGGACAATTTATGATCCCATTCTTAGACCCATATTTATTAAGAATTTCTCCTATTTGTTCTTCTAAAATGCTCATGAATTGAGTTTTTGAATTAGGAGTTAAGTTTAATGCACTGGATACTGGAAGGGTGTTTAAAGATGATTTTAATTCTGAAGGTAAATTAATATAATCTTGCTTAAACAACTTCATTGATACTTCATTGCATGTCTCTTGATTTTTGTAAGAAGAACTGACTTCTAGGGTTGAAGGAAATAGGACATTGGCTTATAAGTCTTGGATAAATCATCTATTCTCTTTTTTCCTATGTCTATCTCACTGGAATCAACATCAGTACTAATTTCTGGCTCGGGTTCTTCTATATGGTTAGTCTTAGTACTAACCAGTTTCTCTAAATTTTTATTTTGGCTAGCATCAGTACTAGCTTCTCTCACCTGATCTTGGTACGGATCCATAAGAATTCTATAGCATTTAAGTTTAGAAATTACTTTAGCATTCTCAAATTGAGGATTCTTAAGTGAGACATTAAATTGATAACTTGGTCTAGGTAGTTGGTGGACATTAGATGGATTGCTTGAAATTGGTAGGCTCAATAGTTGATCTAGTTTTCTCCTCATGTTAGATTCAACTAGTTATCCAATGTGAGCTTTTAGCCTGATAATAGATTGCTATTGAGTCAGAATCAATTGTTGAAGTTGGTTAAATCTATCGTCAGCTAGATTGGTCTGCTGAGGAGGTGGGTATGAAGGCTGATTATAATATGGTGGCTGGAAAGACTGACTAGGCTGACCTCTATTATAAGCATAGTTCTGGTATTGAGGTCTATTCTGATAATTTTGCATTGATAGAGTTTGGGTCTGAGCTTGAGTTTGTTGTGATTTCCAAGAAAAATTAGGATGATTTCTCCAGCCAGAGTTATATAAATTTGAAAATGAATCATTTACCAGCTTGGAATAGCCTTTAGCAGCTTGGACTTATTCTTGGATAAAAGATGGAAACTGTGCAATCATAGGACATTCACTCACATGATAGGCTGAACTGGCATAGATTGAACAAATCTTCTGATAATTAGAAGATGATGTAAATTATGCAGGAGATTGTTGACCTAGGATTAGAACTTGATCTAATTTCTAAGCAAGAAAGTCCATTTTATTTATCAAATTTGAATCAGCCTTAGGATTAGATTCTAGATGATTAAATTCATGGATCCCTACCCAGGTTTGGTAGAAAGATAACGAAGCATGGTTAATTAAGTTTTTATTTAGGATTTCAAATAAGGTATAGGCTTTGTCCTTATTCTTATTCATGAATGCATCTCCATAGGATGCATCTACCATCTGTCTATATTGATCTCCTAAATCCTCATAGAAAGTTTGAACTATTTGCCACTTAGATAGACCATGGTGTGGGCATTTTTTAAGTTCCTTAAGTCTCTCCCATGACTCGTGAATCTGTTCTCCTGGAAGCTAAGCAAATTCAGTGATAGTTCACCTCATAATGTTGGCTCGATCGAATAAATTTTTTATATATATTTTTTATTATTTTATTATAATATTATTTTTTAAAATTATTTTAATTATTTTAATTATTATTTTAATTTAATTTAATTTAATTATTATTTTTAATATTTTTTTAGTTAATTTAATTTAATTTTTATTTTATTTTATTTTTGAAGGGAGAAAAAAGAAAGAAATAAAAGTTCTAAAGAAAAGGTCCTAAAGAGTCCTAGAACTAAGAAGAAAGAGAAGAATTAGATTTAGTTACGTTTGATGTTGGTTAGCAATCAAGTTGATCAATCAATCCTGACTAAGGATTTTCTAGATCTAGATAGCTCCTAACTACCAAGGTCATCTTCAAGCCCTCCAAGTGTAGGATCAGCCAATCAACTGGCTAGGTAAGTGTAAAATCGGTGGGAGTCCCCCCATTGCTTTTTGTTCTTTTTGTTCTTTAATCTCTTTTTCTATAAAATAAAAAAAAGTTGGCAAACAATATTTATAAAAAAATAAAAATTTTATTTATAAAAAGATCAAAGAGATCAAAAACTTAATATCTGTGCCTTTTGCGGTAACGACATCAAAAACTTGATAAGATCGCAATGTTATCGTTAAGACACCATATTTATTAGTTTAATCCAACTTCTTAAAATAATTAAAAATACGTAGATAGCAGTGAGTCGGATCGAATCCATAGGAAAAGTAGTATTTTTAGATTTGAAATCTTTGATTTTTGAAAAGAAAAAGAAAGAGTTTTGAAATCAAATGTGAAGTCGGAAAATAAAAAACAAAAATTAAAAGGTGTAGGAATTTAAACTTGGTACTAGGATCTACTAGTTAGATCTTAGCATTTACTTGCAGTAAAATAAAGAGCGATAATTAAATGACAAAAATTGAATTGCAATAAAAATAAAGAGCTGAAATCAAAGTGCAAAAAATAAAATTTACATTAATTAAAATTTTAAAGTTTAAATACATGGAATTTAAAAAAAATAAAATAAAATAAAATAGTCTGATCTCTTATCTTGGATCGGCATTGGTGGAAAGATGGTATAGAAGCCCAGCTTTTCCTCTCAGCACCAGTTGCCTCGAAGCAACCATTAACCCAAAGTTTGGCTTTATCCTATACCAAAGATTCACCTTGACTGAAGATTGTAAATTTTGGAGGCTTGGGATCCTTTTTATAGAGCTCAGAGGGCTAGAGAGTTTTCTTCTAGGCAATGTAGGACTAAGGAGGTCTTTGATCGTCAAAATATGGAGAAATCTGAGTGAAAATTGGATTAAAAAGAGTTCTAAATGAATTTTATTGCTCTAGATGAAATCTGGCCGTTCAATAGGAATCAAACGGTCCAAAAAATGCCAAAATTGGATGTGTATTAGCCTAGATCAGGTTGGATTAAATTCTGACCGTTGATTGTGCATTGAAGGAGAAAATCTAGCTGCTGATCACACGTTTAGAGTCCTGATCACCATCAAGAGCATTCTAGACCGTTGGATCATCCCTTGGATCAAGCGCTGCCATTGGATGGCACCTAGAGTTTGAATTAAAACTGAACCAACCACCATCGTCGAATCTTGACTGCAATCAACTATAGCCGCACGATCACACAATTACTGTTCTCATGGACCGTGTGGACCAACTGCACCATACACCGTAATGAATCAATGCCTCCTGTCATCGGGTGAAAAGTCTAAAATGACCTATGAGCCATGATAGATTTTCTATGAACCCTTTAAGGATCTAGGTCCACTACGTGTCGCTCATGATTCGTCAGTTTCTATTGAGCTGGCGGTCCACGCTTGGATCGTAGACTAGCTGATGGCTTTCGTAGCTGAGTCGGCTAGCATGGTTGATTTGGTGCGCTGGCTTCGTCGGCTTGGCTCGGTGCATTTGGACGCGCCGGCTGATATGGCACAATGGCTTGAACCGACTGAGCCATTTTTCTTTTTTTATTTAATTAATTTCTTTAGAAATTCATATCTTCTTCATTTTAGCTCCGTTTTGCATGAATTTTATTTCATTATGATAAAAAAATTAAGCTCTTTTCATTGATAATAAAATTTTATTTTTTAATTTTTATTATTTTTTAATTTATTTTTTAATTAATAAAAATATGAATTTCTTAAAAATATGTGTTAATTAATTATTAATTCTTAAAAATTAATATAAATTAATTAATAAATTAATATTTTTATTGATGATTTTATGGTACTTATCAAATATTTTTCAAATTTTTCGTCAGAAGTTTGCTAGAAGTACAGCGCCATTAAGGTTCTGTTCGTTGGAAGCTTTATGCCATGATGAGTGGGACATGCATCGATCAGAGATCGGCTGAAGAAAATCTACAATCATAACTGCTCTAGGGCTCCAGGGGTTACTTAAGCCTGCCCTCCTCCTTCGAGTTCCTACTTCTAAAACCTTTTTTTCCTCCCTCTGGTTTCCTTCTTCGTCCGGAGCGAGAGCCCAAGTTGCTTTCTTTGGTTTTCGACGTACCTTCCTTCGATTCTTGCTCCATTCACCAACTTTTTGCTCTTCTCAACTAATTTAGATCAGCTTTTTGATACTTGTTGGATTATCTCTACATTCTTACTTTCTCGTTCTTTCTGTTCTTGTCGAAGCTTGAACGTCTCTTTTTTTTTTGATTTTTTGGATAATTTTTTGATTTTATCTTGATCCAAATGTCTAGTGAGGGATCTCGGTCGACTTGTTCTGAGAGTCCGACCCCTTTAAACTTGACAAACCCACCTCCCAAGGAGGCCAAACCCTTGGGATCGGCCTGTCCTTTTGCGCCTGCAACCATTTCTTGTAGACTTTGGCCTGACGACCCTTTCTTAGCTAGGATTCAGTTTAGAATTCCTCCTGAGTATGAGCTTAAACTCTCTAGGCCTGACAACCGAGCCTACTCACCCCCTCCCGATCGAATCTATCTATACATCGAAACCTTTCAGATCGGGCTTAGATTACCTTTACCTTTTTTCATAGCTAACTTATTTAGGTTTCTCAATATTTTTCTTGTTGCCATGGTGCCAAACTCCTTTCGATTTATCATAGGATTCCTCTCCCTATGCACCATGGTAGGCATCCGACCTACCATTTTTCTGTTCCATAATTTTTTTACCTTTAAACATCACCCCACCGCTAAGGATTGGTGGTATGTGTCTCCATAGTTCAGGAGAAAGTGACTGCTTAAAGGTGCCCCTTCCTCCATTTATGGCTGGAAGGAGAAGTTCTTCTTCATTTCTCATCCCACCCTAGAGCTAGGGCTACCTCCATGGGGCGAGATAAGGGAATTGGTTCATCGAGCTTCTGGGCTAGAAAATGAAGATCGGAGCTCGACTGACAAGCTGAAGTCCTTTGACGCTCCACCAATCCCTAGACTCCTAGATGAGCAAAACCTATTCAATTTCGACCTCAATCCTCTTAACCCGATAGGTAGTTTATGATATTTAGCTGGCTGGATGGTATTCATTTTTCTGATCTTCTAACTTTGTCTTTGCATAAATGACCTCCGAGAAACGAAACCACTTGACGAAGGGGGTCCGGACCCTTAAAAGGAAGGGCGGTTCTTCTGGCAAACCACAGAAGAAGGCCCGACCTGGAGAGTCAAGTCGGGCTGCACCGGTTTGGTTCATGCTGACCCTTGAACCCGTCGCTACCATGCCAAGCCCGGCCTTGTCTGATGAGGCCATCCCTCTTGCTCCTGTTTGGAAAGAGGAAGCTGTAGAGAAGAAGAAGAGGGTTGTCGGCAAGAAGGTCGGGCGGAAGGCTAAAAGCTCCAAAGGTGGGGACCTTGGCTAGGAACAGGATTCCCTGAATGATCGAGAGGTCGTCCAAGCACTAATGGAGGGGAGTGTCCTTCTCCACATCATTGAAAGGATGCACCAGAAGGACAACATCAAGAGGTTCGATGAATCATTTGCTGCCTTTTTGGAGGTCAGTGGTTCCTTTTGATTTTAACTTCATGCCCATTAAGATTTGGAACTGGGATCTTTTATGATTCTGATTTATTATGTTTTGCAGTTGGGACACTACCTTTTTGTCCACTTCGAAGAAGCAAGCTAAAATCGGGCCAAAGCTTCTAGAGTCCTAGAAGAAGCTCACACAGAAGCTAAGAAGGCCTGGGCTGAGGCCGACGTTCTAAAGATTGCCTCAGAGACCCATTCATCTGAAGTCGAATGCCTTCAGAATAAACTAAGAGAGGAGGGTGGTGAGATGGCAAAGTTGAGGACCGAACTAAACTTGAAAAAGGAGGAGAAAAGGAAGGTGCAAGAGGACGTTAGTGTAGCCATGGAAAGGGCTGTGTAGAACTAAAAGTCCTCCAAGGATATGGAGGACATCAAAATAGACTTTGCCCAGGAAGCCTTCTTGAAAGGGTTCCAGGTCTGCATGGGGTGAGTCACCGAGAATTTTCCTAACATCGATCTGGATCTCCTCCTAGAAGAGCCAGAGGATAGAACCGACCCTTCACGTGCTGATGCCGAGGTCGCTCCTGAATCCACAGGTGTAGCGTCCGAGCCTGCCTAAGGGTCGGAGCCAGTCGAGAATGTCCCAACCTCTCTAGTGGGCAAGCCATCCGAAGTCTAAACTTTTGACATCTATGTACCCTCTTTTTATTATTATTTTTTTTTGGTGTACCAAACATATTTCAAGTAATGAGAGCAAATACTTCTTTTCCTTTACACTTTGCATTGTATGTGATTCAAAATGTTTCTGTCGATCAGAGCCACGACCTCCTTTCTCCGGTTGATGCCAACCCCTTACCTCAGGAGGGTTTCATTCAAGCCTTTGATAAAGGGTTTGAAGAAGGAGGTCCATCAATTAAGAAAATGATTGAAGAGAGTTGAGGCCGACCATCAGGCCTCTCAAAAAAATGCTATAGAGGCGACTAAGGAAGTCACTCTTCTCCAAAGTTTACGCATGAAGGATGCGACGAGCTTCAATATTCGAAAAGAAAATTTTGAGAAGGAGCTCACCGAACTCTGAAAGAGCATGAGCGACAAGTCTTGGATGCTCACAGCAAAGATCGGCTCTCTAAAAGTTGATCTCAATAAGGTAGAAGAGAAGATTAGTCTCTTCGAAGGAAGTTCATCATGGTCCACTGACGAAGCTCAGCATGACTGAAATTGGTCGAAGAAGTTCTCCCAGCTTTAGAAGTAGTTACAAGATGCTGAAGATCATCGGGCGACTTGGACAGGGAAGATGTCCAGACTTGAAGGCGCACTAAAGGCTGCCAGGGATGAGGTGACCTATTTTTGGAAGAAGTTTCATAGCATTCAGCAAGCTAGATCAAGCAACGAACCTGAGGAGCTCGTCTTTCTGAGAAGGACTGTTGGCAAACTCTCGGAGGCTGTTGGTGTGGAGAAAATCGAAGTTCAATAATTGAAGCTCCAGTTGACTTAGGAGTGTCAAGCCGTCAAGGACACTAAAGCTGAATCTTAGGTTTTGAGGAAGCAGGAGCGAGAGCTCAAGGCCAAATTTGAATACTCCAACAGGATGTACATCGATGGTCTATACAAGAAGGAGCTAGAGGAGGAAATTTTCAAACTAAAGGAAGCTTTGGTGATGGTTGGAGCCGATAGCCTAAAGTCTGAAGAGCTCGAATCGCCTTAGGACCTCACCTCTTTTTTTTTATGTAATCAATTTCACCAATCTTTATGTTGTCTGTAATGCATTTACTTTTTCGCACAGTCAGCCTTTGTCGACCTCTATCTTACTTGTAGTGTGCCCATTGTAATTGATCTTATTAACTTTTACTTGTAACGATCTCAACTTTATAATAAAATAGTACCTTTTTTATTGTCATCTCTTGTGGATTCAATTTTGGATGCCTCATTTTTCTTTCATTTCTAATGAGATGCTTGTCGTGGTCGTTAGGTCAGGGGTTCGTTCCACATATTAGGATGGGATTTTTCCTTTGGCGTTTGGCACGATCGTAGGGAAATGTGCTCATCAATCATTAGTAGGGCCTTGACCTTTTCCTTATTTTAAATCAGCATGGCCTTGACCTTCCACCCCTTGTATGATCCTAGAGGTTCGTCGGATCCATCGACAGATTCTCATCTTCGCTTAACGAGGCCTTTGACTTTGCTCACATTAGGACGAGGTTCTCCTCCTATTCCTGATGGGCTGTAGGAGTACATTAGGGCCATCGGTAGGGCCTCTCCCCTCATCTTGTCTTAGTTCAACAAGGCCTTCGATCTTGCTCATGTTAGGACAAGGTTCTCCTCCTATTCCTAACGGACTGTAGGGGCATATTAGGATCGTTGGTAGGGCCTCTACCCTCATCTCGTCTTAGTTCAACGAGGCCTTTGACCTTGCTCACATTAGGACGAGGTCCTCCTCCTGTTCCTAACGGACTATAGAGGCACATTAGAAACATTGGTAGGGCCTCTCCCCTCATCTCATCTTAGTTCAATAAGGCCTTCGACCTTGCTCATGTTAGGATGAGGTTCTGCTTCTGTTCCTAATAGGCTGTAGGGGCACATTAGGATCGTTGGTAGGGCCTCTCCCCTCATCTCATCTTAGTTCAACAAGGCCTTCGACCTTGCTCATGTTAGGATGAGGTTCTCCTCCTATTTCTAACGGACCACTTTTGGTTGCTTCAGAGTTGTCATTACACAATCTTTATGCCAAGAAGTAATGGTGTTAAAATAGAAAGAACTTTATTAAAGAAAAGTTACTGGTAGTACATTCTTAAGTTTTTCGAATTCCAAGGCCATGGAAGTGTCACCCCTCCAGGCTCCTTCAAGCGGTAAGTTTCGGGCCGGATGACCTCCTCCACTCTATATGGATCTTCTCAATTCAGGGCGAGCTTTTCTTGCTCTTGAAGCTTCAAAATGGATGCTTGTCAGAGCACTAAGTCACCCACTCTGAATGCTTTGCTTTCTACTTTAGAGTTATAGTATCTAGCTACTCTTCGTCTATAGGCTGCCATCCAAACTTGGGCATCTTCTCTCTTTTCTTCCAATAGATCGAGATTGACTCTAAGGTCCTATGAGTTAGGATACTCATTGAAGGCCATGACCCATGCTGATGGAAGTTTAAGCTCGATCGAGATGACTGCCTCGATCCCAAAGGCTAGGGTGAATGATATTTCCTTAGTTGGTAGCCTATCAGTAGGTCGGTACACCCAAAGGATGTGGTAGAGTTCATCCGCCCAAGTCCCCCTTGCTCTTTCAAGCCTTGCCTTGATGTCCTATAGTAAAATTCTGTTGGTCACCTCTACTTCACCATTTGCCTGTGAATGGGCCATTGACGTGAAGTGATGGAAGATGTTTAGATCTTCATAGAACTCAGCAAACCTCATCCCAGCAAATTGTTGTCCGTTATCTATTATAAGAGTTCGGAATAGACCAAATTAATAGACGATTGACTTCTAGATGAAGTCCTGTACCTTGGCCTCAGTAATTTTTGCTAGTGGTTTGGCTTCGATCCATTTGGTGAAGTAGTCGATCGCAACCAGGAGGAACTTTCATTGCTTGGATGCCATTGGAAAAGGATCAAGTATATCCATTCCCCACTACGCAAATAGCCAAGGTGCACTTAGTGGAGTAAGCTCGGAGGCCGGCTATCTTTGTATGTTTGCATTTTTCGATCATATTTCTTGACATACTCTATAGAGTCATGGTACAAAGTCAGTCAATAGTATCCTTATCGAAGTAGTCTTTGTGATAGAGATCTGGCTCCTACATGACTTCCATAAATTCCCTCATGCACTTTTCATAATGCAAAGTCGACCTCTGAAGATTAGAGACATCTCAAAAGTGGTAGCGAATATGATCTTTTATACAGCTTGTCCTCATACAAAATATATTGGGAGGCTTGATTCCTGAGTTTTTGAGCTTTTTGGATCATAAGGAAGAACTCCCTCTTTGAGATAGGCAACTAATGGGTCAATCCAGCTCGGCTCGTGCTCTATCTTCATAATAAGCTATGATTTCTCTGAGCTTGGACATTTTAGAGTTTCAAAAAATATTTCTTTGGACAGTTTGGTTGGGGCTAATGTGGCTAATTTAGAGAGGAGGTCTGCTCTTATATTTTCTGCCCTCGAAATCTGTTGAATACCAAAACTGTCGAAGGCCAGAGTCAAATTTTTTACTTTCTTAAGATATTTCATCATACTTTCCTCTCGTGCTTCATTGTTGCCACTAACTTGGCTGACCACTAATTAAGAATCACTGTAGACTTGAAGCCGATCTACTTTTAACTCTTTTGCTATTTTTAACCCGATGATCAGGGCTTTATATTCAGCCCCATTATTAGTTTTAGAAAATTTGAGGCATAGCGCATATTCGGCAACGACTTCCTCGGGGTTGACTAAGACCAACCCCACGCCTGCTGTAGTAGCGCTGGATGAACCATCCATGTATGGGGCCCAAAAACCTTTGAAAAGATCGGCACTCTCTTCGAGGAGACTTAGTTGCAACCATGGGATGTCAGTCCATTCTGTTCAAGCTCGGCTTCATCTGAAATAGTACATTTACTTTAAAATCTACCAGTATCTGAGCTTTAATTGATGATTGGGATCGATAATTGATGTCAAACTGCATGAGCTCAATTGTCTATTTTGTAATTCTTTCGAAAGCATCCGTTCGATAAAGGACTGCTTTTATTGGTTGATCCATGAGGACCGTTATGGTGTGCCCCTGAAAGTAAGGTCGAAGTCTCATGGCAGCAATTAGAAGAGAGTAAGTTAATTTTTCTAACTTAGAGTACTTGATCTCTGCATCCCTCAGGATTCGGCTTACGTAGCAGACCGATCGCTGCATTTTTGCTTCCTCCTTGACCAGGACTACTGCCAAGGCCGTCGGAGAGACTACTAGGTACAAGAAAAATTCTTCTCGAGTTCAGGCTTTACTAGCAGTGGGGATGAGCCGAGGTAGTTTTTGAGCTCTTCAAATGCCCGTTGGCACTCCATCGTCCAGCAGAAGTTCTTTGGTTGCTTGAGAACTTGGAAGAAGGGCATGTATCGCACGGTCGATCTCGAGACGAAATGATTTAGGGATGCTATTTTTTCAGTCAGGTGCTGAACTTTTTTAATTATTTTTGGAGCAGTCATCTCCTTAATAGCTTGAATTTTCTCTGGATTTGCTTCAATTCCACGTCTTGACACCATAAATTCTAGAAACTTTCTTGAAGTCACACCAAAGGCGTACTTGATCGGGCTCAGCTTCATCTTATACTTCTTGAGTGCACTGAAGGTCTCTTTGAGGTCGGCGCTGTGGTTTATTAAAGCTCGACTTTTGATGAGTTTGTCATCCATATACACCTCCATATTGCGGCCGATCTACTCCTTGAAGATCTTATTAACCAAGCGCTGGTACATTGCCCCTACATTTTTGAGTCCAAAAGGCATAACCCTGTAACAGTAAAGATCACGGTCAGTAATAAAAATAGTTTTCTCCTCGTCCTCTAGCACCATCCATATTTGATTATAGCCAAAAAAGGCATCTGATAAGTACCATAAATTTATCTATAAAAGTATCAATTTATCAATTAATTTATGCTTATTTTTAAAATTAATAATTAATTGATACATATTTTTGAAAAATTAATATTTTTATTAATTAAAAAAATAATTAAAAAATAATAAAAATTAAAAAATAAAATTTTATTATCAATAGAAAGAGCTTATTTTTTTTATCATAATAAAATAAATTTAAAGTAAAACAGAGCTAAAATGGAGAAGATATGAATTTGTAAAGATAAAAGAAAAAAAATTTAAATAAAAAAAGGAAAACAGGCTCAGCCAGGCTCCGCAAGCCGAGCCACCAAGCCAAGCCAAGCCAGTCAAAGCCGACTCAGCCATTGAAGCCATCAGTCCGGTCCACGATCCAAGGCGTGGACCGCCAGCTCAGCAGAAATTCCGGCGAATCAGAGATTGCAACATGTGGTGGACCTAGACCCCTTAAAAGGTCTACAGAAATTTATCGTAGGCTCACAAGGGTAATTCATTGGTCTTTTCACTCGGTAACAGGAGGCGCTGATTGGTTGCGGTGTGCGGTGCGGCCGGTCCACGCGGTCCATGGGAACAGTTATTGCGCGATCGGACGGATGTGGTTGTTTGCGGTCAGGATCGGACGGCTGTGGTTGCTTCCGAATTTTATTCAGATACGGAACATCACGCGGTTATTTTCAGGTTTGATTCGAATTCTATCAATCGATCCAGGCGATGATCCGACGGTCCAGAAAATCAGCGATGCCGATCCAATGGTCCAAGAAGCTCCCGAAGCGCGATTTGCGGCCAGATTTCCTCGATCAAGCGCGATCCAACGGCCAGAATTTAATCCGACCCGATCTGAGCTTATCTGCATCCGATTTTGATGATTTTTGGACCGTTGGATTCCTGTTGAACGGCTGGATTTTATCAGATTTATAGAGTTCATATCAGAGCTGTTTTGATTCAAATTTTTATCCGAATTTCTTTATATTTTGATGATTACAAAGGCTCCTTAGTCCCATATTGCCTTTAGAAAAAATATCCAGCCCTCCTAGCTCTATAAAAAGGACCCCAGGCCATCAGAAATCAATATCTCCGATCAAGGTGAAGCTTTGGTACAGGGCGAAGCCAGGCTATGGGTTAAAGGCTGCTTCGAAGCAACGGGTGCCGAGAAGAAGAGCCGAGCTTCTACACCATCTTTCTGCCAATGCCGATCCAAGATCAGAGATCAGGCTATTTTATTTTATTTTTTTCTTTTTAAATTTTATGTATTTAAATTCTAAAATTTTAATTAATAAAAATTTTATTTTTACTTTTAATTTCTTGCTTTATTATTTTTATTGTAATTTAATTTCTATACTTTAATTATTCTTTTATTTTTTGCAAGTAGATGCTAAGATCTAACTAGTAGATCTTAGTACCAAGTTTAAATTTCTGCATCTTTTAATTTTCACTACGCAATTTTAATTTTCCGACTTCACTTTTGATTTCCAAAACTCTTCTTTTCTTTTTTTTTAAAAAAAATCAAAGATTTCAAATCTAAAAACACTACCTTCCCTGTGGATTCGACCCGACTCACTACTATCTACGCATATTTTTAATTAATTTTAAGAAGTCGGATTAAACTGATAAACACGGTGTCTTAACGACAGCATCGCGTCCCTATCAAGTTTTTGGCGCCGTTGCCGGGGAAGGTTTTTGATTTTTGATTTTGATTTCTTTGATTTATTAAAAATAATTCGGCAAGGAAGGCACGGATATTAAATTTTTGATCTCTTTGATTTTTCTATAAATAAATTATAAATAAAATTTTTATTTTTTTATAAATATTGCTTGCTAATTTTTTTTATTATTTTGTAGGAAAAGAAAAAAAAGAACAAAAAGAATCAGAAGTTTTGCCTGGTGAGATCAATCCTAACCCTAGTTCTCTTTTCTTTTTATTTTATTTATTTATTTATTTTATTTTTAAATTAATTTAAAAAAAAATATTCATTTAAACCTAATTAAAAGCCTCATGATAAGATTAGAAACCCTAACTGTTTAGAGCATGCATCATATTAGTTTTATTTTTATTTTTTTTTTTTTGGTGATTGCTGGAGGCAAGGTAAGCCTTTCAGAATACAATTAGTTACATGCATCTAGTTTAAATTGCATAGAACCCTTTGATTGAAAATTTTTTTTGCATATTCATATTAAATCAAATTAAGGGCACAACCCAATTAAACAAGATAAGGTGGGGATTTGATCACCCTTCCTTAGCCCACAAACAACCAACCAGCATCCTGCATTGACCTAAGCCTTTAATTTTAAAATCAATTAGACATCAACCCTAGGAACTCGAGCTCAATAGGACAAGGAATCCTAAGAGTTGAACCGGGTTAGGATAAGTCAATTTGACTGGTGTCTAGGAAAGTGGTTCAGGGACGATTGGGCCCGAAGGAAGGTGGTTTCTAATTGGTTCCGTTCGCTTACCTGGCCAAGCACAATTGGTGTCTAAGGCAAGCAACGGGGGGACTCCCACCGACCTTACACTTACCTGGCTAGTTGATTGGCTAATCCTACACTTGGAGGGCTTGAAGGTGACCTTGGCAGTTAGGAGCTGTCTAGATCTAGGATAACCCTTAGTCAGGATTGATTGACCAACTTGATTGCTAACCAACATTAAATCCTAATTAAACTTAATTCTTCTCTCTTCTTCTTAGTTCTAGGACTCCTTAGGACCTCTTCTTTAGAACTCTTCTTTTCTTTCTTCTCCTTTCTCCTCTAAAAATAAAATAAAATAAAATAAAAATTAAATTAAACTAACTAAAAAATATTAAAAATAATAATTAAATTAAATTAAATTTAAAATTAATTAAAAATAATTAAAAAAAATTAATTTTTAATATAATAAAATAATAATAATAATAATAAAAAAAAATATTCTAAAAATTTTTAAACCATACATTAGGGTTACACTAATACATGCATGGTAGGAAATCGCTTTTTCTGATTTAGTTGAACTTAAATTGAATGGTTGATTCACATTAAACATAATAATCAAATGGCTAATATAATAGATAAAGAATACCTTCCAATAGTCCAAAAATTAGATAAAGTTGACCTTCTTGATCAGAAAAATATTTCCCTTATCATTAAAAGATCAACTCCTAATGAATTTCTTAAAAAATTTTATCATAGGTCGAACCAATAGGTCTATCACTCAATTCTCATGGAAGAGACTAATTCTTATCAGGTCTAATGAAATCCAAGCTTTCTATGATTTAGGAGATCAATCAGACAGATGTAGATGCTAGTCATTCATGACAAGAGTGAGGACCATATCATGTCCAAGTGAATATGAATTCATCTAGAATGACTGCACAGTTAGATCAAGTCATCAATTCTCCTATAATTCACAAGAAGATTTGTTCAATCTGTTAGCCAACCCATCATTTGAATGCCTACTCACAGTTTTCATATTTTATCCAAGAACAAGTTCAAGCTCTCAAGGATACTCCAAATTGATTAATGACCCATTTTCAAATTCATATAATTCAGATTGGAGTAACTTTAATTTTTCTTGGACATCCCAACAGACTCAGGCTCAGACCCAAATTTCACTTGAGCAAAATTATCAAAATTATGCCTATAATAATGGTCAGCCTAGTCAGTTTAACCAGCCATCATATTATAATCAGCCTTCATACCCACCTCCTCAACAGACCAATCTAGCTGATGATAGATTTAACCAACTTCAACAATTAATTCTAACTCAACAGCAATCTATCGCCAGACTAGAAGCTCAAATAGGACAATTAGTTGAGTCTAACATGAGGAGAGAACTAGATCAACTACCGAACCTACCAATTTCAAATAACCCACCTAATGACCACCAACCACCTGGATTAAATTATCAATCTAATGTTTCATCTAAGAATCCCCAATTTGAGAATACCAAAGTAATTTCTGAACTTAAAAGCTATAGGATTCTTATGGACCCATACCAAGACCAGGTGAGAGAGGCTAGTACTGATGCTAGCCAAAATAAAAATTTAGAGGAACTGGTTAGTACTGAGACTAACCACATAGAAGAACCCAAGCCAGGAATTAGTACTGATGCTAGTTCCAGTTTAAATGAGATAGAAATAAGGGAAAAGAGAATAGATGATTTACCCGAGACTTATAAACCTAATGTCCTATTCCCTTCAACCCTAGAAGCTGGTTCTTCTTATAAAAATCAAAAGGCATGTAATGAAATGTCAATGGAGTTGTTTAAGCAGGATCACATTAATTTACCTCCAGAATTAAAACCGCCTTTAGTCACCATTCCAGCACCCATTGAATCAAACTTAACTCCTAAAACTTCATTTATGAGCATTTTAGAAAAACAAATAGGAGAAATTCTTAATAAACATGGGTCTGAGAATGTAATCATAAAATATATCCCAAAAATTAACAGTAAATATATCGATAATGGGATTAAAAATCAACATCAACTTTCTGAGATTGGCAATCCAAAACCGTTGGAATTTGTCAATCCAATATTTGACACAGGATAGTGAGCTACATTGTGTCTGGCTGAAGACGGTAAACTTAGCGCTTGTTGGGAGGCAACCCAATATTTAGTTTTTATCTAATTTATCTTATTTTTTTTTTTAGGATAATTTGAATAAGTTGGAGGGAGAGCTCAAATTTGTCAAAGGCATGTGCTGGACCAAAAAAAAAAAATAAATAAATAAATAAATAACTGAGTTAGGTGTATTCTTCCATGTTCTTTATTACATCCTTTATTTTTTCTTCTCCATTGAGGACAATGTCGATTAAGTTGGGGGGAGGAAAAATAAAAATTTTAAAATTTTAAGTCCTCGAAAAAGTTAGTATTTAGTATTTAGATACTTGATTATGCTTAAGAATCGAATTAAAACTAAGCATTTTTAAAAGAAAATTGATACACAGATCAGAGAATCTGTGAGATATTGAGGAATCAAGTATTAAGAAAATTCAATAAAGAGTTAAGTCCAGAACATAAAAAATTTTTTCTTGGAGCATTTCTAATTATTTTTACTAGCATCAAAGAAAAGTCTACTTTTTATAGGCTTGTGTAGGGTAACTATACATTTCTTCATATAAAAATTTATTTTAATAAAATAGTTTCCAAGTACTTCTCACTGAGTAACCGGGCCTCTTTGCCTAAGCAAGCATTGAGTTTCGCGTCAAAAGGTGGGAAGGGCAAAGAAGCTCGTTGTAAAGCTAGTCTTAACTCGTAGCCTATTTGATTCGAGCTAGTAAGCCCGAGGGGTATTCTATACCTAGTGCCCTAAAGCCAACTGGTTTGGGAGTCATTGGCCCAAGACTCGCTACATGGATCAAATAGAAAGCTTAAGGAGTTAAGACACTCAATAGTGGTACAACGTTAAAAAAAAAAAAAAAAAAAAAAAAAAAAAAAAAAAAAAATTGGTTTCCCACCGAGTAACCGGGTCCCGTTGCCTAAGTAAGCAATGATATTCGCATCAAAAAGTGGGCAATGTGAAAATAAAAATTAATAAATGAAGGATGGAAGTAGCAATACACCTGCCTATATGAAAGTTTAGACAAATCAGAGATAAAAGTGGAATAATTTAGAAAAAGTTCTGAAAAATTTAATGTTCTTTACTTAATTTTTCTATTGATAAGTATTAATACCCCAATGATATATCTCATTTAAGCTCTACTGAATATCAATGGCCATTTTGAAAATTGCTTAGGTAAAATTCGAAACTCTAAAGTTAAAAGGTATTTAAAACTAAATTCTTTCTTTACTCGAGGACGAGCAAAGCTTAAGTTGGGGGGTGTGATAAGTATCATAAATTCACCAATAAAAGTATTAATTTATCAATTAATTTATATTAATTTTTAAAAATTAATAATCAATTTATATATAATTTTTGAAAAATTCATATTTTTATTAATTAAAAAATTAATTAAAAAATAATAAAAATTAATAAAAATAAAAAATAAAATTTATTATCAATAGAAAGAGCTCATTTTTTTGATCACAACGAAATAAATTTCAAGTAAAACGGAGCTAAAATGAAAAAGATATGAATTTTTAAAAATATAAAATAAATAAAAATTAAATAAAAAAAGAAAACGGCTCAGTCCGGCTCCGCAAGCCGAGCCACCAAGCCAAGCCGAGCCATCAAGCCGACTCAGCCGTTGAAGCCATCAGCCGGTCCACGATCCAGGCGTGGACCGCCAGCTCAGCAAATTCCGGCGAATCAGAGATTGCCACGTGGTGGACCTAGACCCCTTAAGGGTCTACAGAAATTTATCGCGGCTCACAAGGGTAATTCAGTCTTTTCGTCCGACAACAGCGGCGCTGATTGGTTGCGGTGTGCGGTGCGGCCGGTCCACGCGGTCCATGGGAACAGTTATTGCGCGATCGGACGGATGTGGTTGTTTGCGGTCAGGATCGGACGGCTGTGGTCGGATGCTTCCGAATTTTATTCAGATACAAACATCACGCGGATCACCATCGGACGGCAGCGCTCGATCCAGGCGATGATCCGACGGTCCAGAACGGTCCAGGCGGCGATCAAGACTCCCGAACGCGCGATCAAGCGGCCAGATTTCCTCGATCAAGCGCGATCCAACGGCCAGAATTTAATCCGACCCGATCTGAGCTTATCTGCATCCGATTTTGATGATTTTTGGACCGTTGGATTCCTATTGAACGGCTGGATTTTATCAGATTTAGCAGAGTTCATCCAAGAGCTGTTTTGATTCAAATTTTTATCCGAATTTCTTTGTATTTTGATGATTACAAAGGCTATTAGTCCCATATTGCCTTTAGAAAAAAACTATCCAGCCCTCCTAGCTCTATAAAAAGGACCCCAGGCCATCAAAAATCAATATCTCCGATCAAGGTGAAGCTTTGGTACAGGGCGAAGCCAGGCTATGGGTTAAAGGCTGCTTCGAAGCAACGGGTGCCGAGAAGAAGAGCCGAGCTTCTACACCATCTTTCTGCCAATGCCGATCCAAGATCAGAGATCAGGCTATTTTATTTTATTTTTTTTTAAAATTTTATGTATTTAAATTCTAAAATTTTAATTAATAAAAATTTTATTTTATACTTTAATTTCTTGCTTTTTATTTTTATTGCAATTTAATTTCTGCACTTTAATTATTATTTTTTTTTTCACAAGTAGATGCTAAGTTCTAACTAGTAGATCTTAGTACCAAGTTTACTTTTCTGCATAATTTAATTTTTACTTTACAATTTTAATTTTCGACTTCAAATTCTATTTCTAAATCCTTTTCTTTTTTTTTTAAAAAAATCAAAGATTTTAAATCTAAAAACACTATCTTTCCTATGGATTCGACCCAACTCACTGCTATCTACGTATTTTTAATTATTTTAAGAAGTTGGATTAAATTGATAAACATGGTGTCTTAACGACAACTTCACGATCCTATCAGCATCCATGGAGGTGAGGAGCTCATCGCCCGAGGTTGCATCTACTAATTGATCAATCCTAGACAGAGGATAACTATCTTTTGGGTAGGCTTTGTTCAGCTTTTTGAAGTCTATACACATCCTCCACTTGCCGTTTGTCTTTTTGATGAAAATCATGTTTGAGATCCAGCTTGGATAGTTAACTTTTTGGATGAATCCAGCTTTGAGGAGCTTGCCTACTTTTTCTGCAATTGCTTTCTACCTCTCTGGGGTGTGGTTGCGCATCTTCTCTTTTATTGGTCGATACTTAGGATCAACGACCAGTTGATGTTCCATGACCTCGACATTAATTTCTGGCATATCTGTTGGGACATAGACGAAGACGTCCGTATTCTTCTTGAGGAAGATGACGAGTAGGTCCAGAACCTCATCTCCCAAGTTGGAGCCGATCTGCATAGTATGCTCCGCACTCCCATCATTTAAGGGCACAGATACGAGGTCCTCCATAGGCTTGCCCTGCTCCTTGATAAGATCATCACGGACATCCAACCCATCAATAGGACCAAGGTCGGACTAGATGTTTTTCTATAGCGTAATAGAGTAACAGCATCTTGCCAATGCCTAGTCTCCCCCGATCTCTCCAATTTCGTAGCTCATTGGGAACTTTATCTTTAGATAATAAGTTGACACCACTGCTCAGAACACATTCAAACCAGGTCAGTCGAGAATAGCATTGTAGACAGATGGAGCCTTTACGACTAAAAAATTGATCTATGCCTTAACCAGCTTTGGGCGTTGCCTTGCAGTCACAGTCAAAGTTATTATATCCTCAACTGGCACGGCATTGCCAATGAAACTTACCAATGGGGAGTTTATAGGTCCCAAATGGTTATTAAGTAAGGACATTTTTGAGAAATAATCATAAAATAAAACATCAGTAGAGCTTTCATTATCTACCAAAATGCGGTGCACATCATAGTCGGCAATGTTTAAAGATATTACAACCATATCATTGTGCGGAAATTGGACTCCTTGAGCATCCTCATCGATGAAAATGATGGGCACTTCAGTTCTCTGCCTCTTTCCAAGCTCGACTAACCCGCTAGCCTCCCCTCATCGAAGTCTCCCAGAGATGGTGTTGATGATGCCAAGGGGTGGTCGATCCGCTTACTGCTCCTTCCTTTGTGGTTCTGGTTGTAGCAATGCCGTTGGCCAATCTTTCCATCCTTTAGATCGATGCCATAGGAATCGATCGAGTCTGCCTTGCCTGATGAGCTCCTCGATCTTATCTGGGAGCTGAATACATTCTTCAGTATCGTGACCATGGTCAGAATGATAGAGGCAGAACTTATTTGGATTGTGTCTGCCAGGATGGGAGCACATCCTTTCAGACCTCAGTAGTTGCTCCTTAATCTCCATCAGCACTTGCATTTTCGGAGCATTGAGGGGGGCATAATTATGAAACCTTCGGAGGGGAGGACCCCACCTTGTCCTTCTATCAGGACTTTCTTGCTTTCGAGTTTGAAAAGGAGTTTGGGCTCGCTTGCGCTCAGAGAGAGTTCGGGAGCGTGGTCGAGCTTCACTCAATTTTTCTTCCTCAGCGGGCCTACCTGGATCGCCAATTCGCCACTCTCCAATAGCTTCATTATCCTTGGCCTTGAAGGCTTCTTTCACTCGGGCATATCCTTCAACCCGAGCTAGCATATCAACAAAATCCCTAGGATACTTCTTCTTCAGGAAGAATAGTAGATTGTTCTTCTGAAGGCTGCCCTTTAATATTGTCATCGCAATAGATTGGTCTAGATTTCGAACCTCTAGTGCAGCAGTATTGAATGAATTAACAAAAACTCGAATGGATTCTCCCTCCTGTTGCTTGATGTTGATGAGAAATTTCGAGCCCCACCTAGGATGTCGGCTACTAATAAAATGAGCCACAAACTGATGGCTCATCTAGTCAAAAGAGAAGATGATATTCGGCTTGAGGGCCGAGTACTAGTTTCTAGTAGCTTCCTTCAAGATGGATGGAAAGGCTCAGTACAGAATGACATCTGGTGTGCCATAAAGCAGCATCATCATTCGAAAGGCCTCAAGGTGATCAATTAGATCGGAGGTTCCATCGTAGCTCTCGAATTGAGGGAGCTTGAAGTTTGGTGAGATTGATTCCTGCATGATGCGCTGAGAGAAAGGAGGATTGGTACAGATATCACTACCATGAGAGGGGGGAGTATGATGGAGTTCCTCGATCTATCGGTTCATCTCTTATTATTTTCAATCTAGATCCTCTCGATCAAGGATTTCTAAGATCTTCTGGCTGAATGGGGGCAAAGTTCTCCTAGGGATAGAGTCATGATCATAGCAGAAGCTCTCGACTCACTGCTTTCTCTTTTCAAAGGTCACCGACCGGCTAGCTCAAGTCAGCTATCTCCAGATCGGATCATGGAGCTCCAAAGAAGCCTACTCCGATCGAATTGGCATTGGAGTCTATCGTTGCATGCCTACACCGCCTCCATGAGACTGCAAACCTGCTGGACTAGCAGGTTGAACTGCTCTGCATCCACCATGGCTGTAGGTGGAGCTTGAATTATCGAAGCTAAAGCGGGAGCGGATAGATCTAGATGGAATCTGGCTACAGAGGTCGTTAACCATCGGGTTGAAGCTTTTCTGAAAGGCATTATTTTTTGGAAAGGACTCTAGAGAATAAGAAAAGAGATCGCTGCTGAGCACTCCTTTAAGAACAAGAAAACCTTAGAAATAGAGGTTCCTTCCTCCAGTGTCAATCTTGTTATTTCAAAATCTGATCGTTACTGGAGAAGCACCGAAGTCGGAGAAGAAGAGATCACCGTCGGTGACCTACAAAATAAGTCTCATCTAGAGCCTGAGGGGTGGCTCCAGTAAGACCCTCTAACGATCAAGTCAGCTCTTTCGGCCAAAAAAAATGGAGTACTCAATTGAGAAAGTTGCGGAGTATTAAAAAAGAGAAGAGAGCCTGAAGAAAATGTATCTGAAAGATTTCTTTTATAGATGGAGTCTGTAACAAACTAATAGTGACAGTCATAACTATCGGATAGTGGGTCACTCAGGGCCACGTGGAGTTTGTTACAGGGGATAGTATCTGTTGTCGCGAGGTGCCAGTCCATTTGAGATTTAATAGTCAAAGTTCGGAGGAGTAAGCATCGGTTGGTGATGACCTTTGAGCTTATATCAATTCTAGAAAAGTTCGGACTCCTCTAAGGTAGTTCGGATGTGGGTCAATTCATGCCATGTTCGAGGCCGAATTTGTGTAGGAGAGGAGACTCTTCTAGAATCAGAAAGTAGATCTGCTAGAGAGATCTACACGCAGCTCTTCTGAAGGAGAAACCCAAGGAAGAATTCGTCTGATGGAGGAACCCAATTACTGGAGAGAATTCAGAAAGAGTTCGCTTATTGGGGGAGTCCGAAAGGAGTTCGACTGTTGGAGTTCGAAAGGAGTTCGACTGTTGGAGGAGTCCAGAAGGAGTTCGGCTATTGGAGGAGTTCATCTATTGACAAAGTTTGGAAGAAATTTGGTTGTTGGAGGAATTCAGAAGGAGTTTGCCTATTGGAGTTCGGAAGGAGTTCGATCGCTAGAGAAGTCATTTGTTGGAGGAATCCGGAAGGAGTTTGCCTGTTAGAGTCTGGAAGGAGTTTGGCTACTAGAGGAGTTCGCCTGTTGGAGGAATCCAAAAGGAGTTCTCCTATTGGAGTTCGAAAGAAGTTTCGCTGTTGGGGGAATCCGAAAGGAGTTCGTCTGTTGGGAGAATTCAGGAGTTTGGCTGCTAGAAAGGTTCGACCATTGGAGGGAAATCGGCCGAATGGGATGCACAGGTGCTGGAGACTTGGCTGGTTCTCTAGGATGGTATAGACTATTTAAGCTTGCTTAGAGAAGGAATCCATGATGTCTTATCGAATCTAAAATTGGTCTTCCCGATCAATCAGATTCTCTGGCTACAGTGTTGGAGGTTGGCCATTCCAGAATGATGCAAAGCTTAAGTATTCCTGCAGGTTGAGGTTCAGTTTCTATAACTGCAATCAAATGGAACTGATTTAGTCAAAATCTTAGCCAAACATTGGTAGGCATAGATTTATCCCCAACACTCTCCATGAGAAAGATGTTCTCACGAATTTTTTTCCATGCAAAAGAAGGCTTTCGCCCTTTCTTCTCATGTCCTAAATGGATGGGTTTGATCTGGTTGCAATTTGAATTCAAATGGTTAGCAAACCACTTCATCACAACTCTTCCACATGCCACCTTGACTTATCCACCTCTAGTCTCATACACATCATGGTGTATATAATAGAACCCACTACTGAAACATATGGTGTTCTACTCATATGCTCTCTCTTTTGAGGAGTTGTCGGACAATCCCTCTTTGAGAGAGAAATTTCATGGTCTATTGAAAGATAGCCCTTCTTAAAATTCTCCATGCTGAACCTCTTCAGCATGGTATCAATATACGTGAACTGGGATAATCCAAGCAATCTTTTAGATCTTCCCTATAGATCTTCATCCCTAGGATGTAGGATGCTTCTTCCAAGTCCTCCATGAAGAATTGCGATGACAGCCAAACTTTTATTATTGGTTTGGGTTATGCCTAATTTGGTTGGGTTTAACCTGATCTAATTAGATCTAGAAAATTTGGTTTGGTTGAAACCAATTAAGACCAATTCAAAGTAAGTTTGGATTTAAACTTTCTCCCTACGCCACCTTGCTTTAACCCTTATTTTTTTTTCTCCATGCACATTAGGAATGTGCATGGGATTTTTCACGCTTAGAAGAGAGTTTGCGCACTATCTTTTCTACCTTTTGACCTAGTCCAAGAGTTGGATCAGATTGACTTGAAGTTGAATTTTGAATTCAACTTTAAGTGGTTGGTTTAAAATTTGGAAAATCTAATTTCTCCCTTATCTATTCTCCACGCCTACCAAGTTTTTGTCACACATTTTTTTTCTATGTTCTGGGGTGTGGGCATGTAGAAGGAGAGTCCTTCTGTGCATCAAACACTCTGGATTAGCATTGGAAGGAGATTATCTCTGCACTTGAATTTTGAATTCAAGTGTTTAGTTGCAACCATCTAACCTCTCTCTCCCTTATCCAAACCCATACGTAAATCACACTTTGTCACCCATTTTTATATCTGATTATTTTGTGGGCGTGTGCGTGAGAGTGAGAAGAGTTCGTGAGAGAGAATTCTAGATAGGGAGCGCAACTTTTCTAGGCATGGAAAAGTCCAGGGAGAGAGAGTGTTTTACCTACGCCAAATTCCATTTCTCTCACCATCTAATTTTTTCCTCTCATTTGGATGCCCACTTTAGATGTGATCTAAGTGGACTTCTCTAAATAGAAAAGTCCTCTATCCATAAAAAATTGTTTCATAGAAAAATTCATCCGACAGTGGGCATGAGAGGATTTTTGGGTGTCGGAGTTTTTTGAGTGTTCAAAACCCTAGAGTTGGGACTTAGGGTTCAGATGGAGAGGTCGAGTGCTGTGAGCATCGGATCACCACCAAATTTGAAATACCACTTCATCATCCTCCGAAGCACAAGTTCTAATTTTTTGGAGCATTTAGGAGATCAAAAAGAAGGCAATCAATTAGATCGATTGAGATCAACTATCGAAGGCCCTAACGAGGAGCTAGCACTCTGATGGAGCTGGTCGGAACTAGGAGTTTCGTGTAGACCAACCATAGAGGTCGGATAAGTGTGTGGCTGTAGTGCAATACTAGAGCATATTCTAGTGGATTCAAATCATGGAGATCAGCTACCCGTGCATAGATATTGAGTTCTAAACTCAAATCAATTAGCAAATATGATTTGCTGATCGATCGCATTTAAAGTTTAAATTACATATTGGCATGTCTAGATCCTGAGTAGTATTTTCTGATTTGATCAATACATGCATAGATTAATTTTAGATTAATCTAATACTTCTGCTATAATAATATTTATAAAAATAGTACAACCATCAATAAACTGATGATTGGCTTTGGAATACTATTTCCAATACCATTATCATACAGAATTGAACCTATGAGATCACACAAATAAGAGTTTGGATCTAGATGTTATCAATTGAACTCACTCAGTCTGATTGATCTAGATTCGATCCAATTAGGTTCAAGAGAATCATGCTAGCACATGATTAAATCTAATTTCTCCCGTATTGAATTTTCTGATTAGTTTGGACTCAATTAAATTAGATTTGGCATGTCCAAATACTTTGAATGTGCTTGTCCTAATTTGATTAGAACCTTGTCCTGATCTCCTCATCTGGATAAGGAAGAGGGGGGTGCCAATCTGGACAAGGATGAGAGGGCACCAAGAGTTAGCACCCCCATCCTTTGACTTGGTCTTGCGCAAAAATTATAGAGAGCTCAGGCCCCTGATATTTCTCCTCGGGGGCATGTGCTATTTATTCCTTAGAGAGACACTTCCAAATGGGTGCACGCCCCTTCTTGGCATGTGCCCCTTAGAGATATGGATAGAGGGAGAAGGAGTTTAAATTCGAATAAAAATTGTTGGGATTTAAACAAGTTTGAATAGGTTAAAAGAATTCAAACTCAAGAGAGAATATTTTCATGCGCCAACCACCTTATCATGATAAGGTGGCACACTCCAAAGAGGCATTTTGTGTGACAAAATGCATGGAGAAATTAATAAGGGTGCCACATCTAGTTATGGAGTCCTTCTGCTTTAAGTAATTTGACCTAGTCAAATACTTAAAAGCTCTAAGACTCTAGGTCTCTTATTTTTTCTATAAATAGAGGACTAAGCCAAAAGGTTTGGCCATTCTTGCTTCATCCAGTTCCCTTATCTCTCCCTTTCTCTCCCATGCTCAAGTGTTGGGCTAATCCAAACTTTGAGGGTCGAAGTGTTGTTCGCATAAGAAGAAGTAGAAGGAGACTGATCATATGCCGATCGAAGGCAAAAGAAGGAAATCTAGATCTGATTTTTGAAATCATATCATGCAAGGAGAAGATGTCCAGATCTAACTTGAGTGGATATCGATAGAGGCTGGGCACATGCCTAGTTTGATGGCAAATCTTGGCATTAGATTTAGATCATCAGAGCAGGAGATTGTCTGCCCGCATCAGGTGGTATTTTTGCTACCCTATGCATGCCTCTACTTATAGTTCTAGATTTATGTAATCAGATCTACAAACCCATAGATTAGATCAGATTGAAGAAAATTTTAAAATTTTGCTGCATTAAATCCAATCTGATCAGGCCAATCTAAAAGATCCTTTAGTTTCAGGGTGGGAAGCCATCTAAGGCATGTAAGAAAGAGAAAAGATCATTCTTCTCTAAGGATGAGAGACCTAGACCTAGTTCTAAGATTTTATTTTAGGACAAAAAAAATCAGAGAGAGAAATCATTTTCTTTACTTTTCTTCCTCCTCCCACATCCTCCAGTGACTCATCTTTGACTTCAAAAAGTCTGAGAGGTTCAAAAAATAAGAAGAGTTCAAATCAGCTTGTCTGTTGACCCATGATTGATTTTGATGATTTCCAAACTTTAAGTATTTCAGTATTTTTAACTATGTATTTCATGAGTAGATGTAGGTTTTCTAGGTGTTCAAATTGAAGAATCAATCCAAGAAAAGATCCACACAAAAATCATCAAGGGCTTCAAAGAAATTAATTTTGAGTTTTAGACTCGAAAGTGTCGACCCCAAAGCCGAAGGTGTCGATCCCTACTCTAAAATGAAGCAAAGAAGTGAAGATCTGAATGTTTAGAAAGTCCAAGTGTTGACCTCAGGAGAAAAGGTATCAATCCCAGTCCTTTGGTATGCGCTAGCACATAAAAGGGACAATCCTAGGGTCGACCCCTATGCCAGAGGATGACCCCAGGGTTGACCTTTGTTGCACAAAATAGAAGATAGAGAGCAAAAAATTTTCTAATCCTAGGAGGTGTTGATATTTGAGGAAAAAGTGTCGACACCTTAGAAAAAAGTGTCAACCCCAAGAAAAAAGTGTCGACTCCAAGCATGAGACAGAGCATGATGGCTAGTTTTCTGCACTTCTCCAACAGGCTATTCTCTACTCCAACAGCTAGTCCATGCCTTCTAATGGCCAAAACTCACTCAAAAGTAACTCCCAAGTATAAAAAGAGTGAGAAAAATATCTAGGATAAGAGATTAAGGATTTAGAAAGAGAAAATCATTCAAGTAGAGTGAGCCTCGTTGAATATCCAAAAATAAGAAAAAAGAGAGAGTTTTAAGCTTCAAATTCAGAAAGCCTTTCAGGAATAGCTTCCATAACTTCTCAAGCTATCTCTCAAGCTTTAAGAAAAGTGTTCAAGCTTCACACAAGTCATTCATTCAACCTCTTCTTCACACATCAAAAGAGTTTCTTTTTCTTTTTATTTTGTACTTAAATTGTTATACCTCGTATTTTCATTTCTATACAAGTTTCTTTGGAAAAAGAAACATAGGGTTAAGGCTAGTCTAAGTCGATAATTGAATAGTGTAAAGGTTATGGTTGGTGCTCCTTGTTTAAAACCAACTGGGTTGATAGTGAATCTAAAAAAGTTATCGATGTAGGATTATATTTGGTGAGCCCAACAAAACTAATTGGATTTGTTTATGATTCCAGGTCAAAACAAATATACTGTAATCTAAGGATTACAGAGGAACTCTCAAAGAAAGCTTGGGGAGTGGACGTAGGAACATGTTGCTCCAAACCATCATAAAATTCTTTTGTGTTTATGTTGTGATTTTTTCTTTCCATGCTTTCTTTATTTGCTTTACATATTTGCATAATCTAGTTGCTTTTAACTCTACTGCTACACATTGCATATGAAGGAAAATCCTGATTTCCCGGACTAGGTCGTTCAGATCTGATCAGATCAAGAGATATATTTCAAAAATTTTTCTCTTTGATCTAGATTAGATCTAAGATATTTTAGATCTAATTATTATTATTTTAAAAATTAAATAAAATCTAGATAAATTAAATCAAATTTAATTTATCTTGATATATGGGTAATCCTATTACCCATTGATGATCCTGTATGCAGCGGAAGGTTCTAGATCTAGCCACGCAAGTGCCTAGCCTCTACCGGTATCCACTTGGGCTGGATCTGGAGATCCTCTTTTTTTCTATTACGTCTTCAGAAATCAGATCTGGATCTGATCTAGGGGATCTTCAAAACTCCTTTTGAAGATCAGCAGTCGTCCTTTGCAGCAGCACAGCCTTCTAGCTTTCAGTCGCCTTTCTTTGATCTGAATCACACCAACCAAAAATCCAAAACTCCTTTTAGACGTGAAGAGGAAGGGGAGAAGGTGGTTTGGTGTGGAGGAAGAGGGGAGAGGCAGCCTTGGGCGTGGGGAATTGTGATTCCTTTCAATCACCTCCAATCACAATCTGGGTTGGGCGTAGGGTCTTATTTTTAGACTGTCTGTGATCCAACTTCTCTTCTTCCCAACCAATCATAACTCTTTATGAAATCAGATCTAAATCTGATCGGTGGGAATAGAGTTCCTTAGATTCCTCCTTAGAGGGTGCCTAAGATCAGTCAAAGTTGGTTCTTAAGAGAACTCTAATTGGAATCCAAAAAGGAGATGGAGTCCCTGTCCAACAGGGACTCCTAGGCGCCTCCAACTTGGGCACACGCCAAGGGTGGCGTGCGCCCTCTTCCTTGCTAGGTTCTGATGGGGGCCTGCCTCTTCCTTGCTAGGTTCTGGCAAGGGGACAGGCCCCCACCAGCTCTCCAATAGGTGCGTAACATGTGGTCAAAAGTCAAAGTGTCAATGGTCAACATTTGACCAGTCAAAGGTAGACTTTTGACCAAAGTCAAAGAATAAGAAATGGCAGGTGACCAAAAATGGTAGGTAATGTCTTACAAAATAAGATAACCTTTTCTAACTTGGATAACCTCCAGTCAGACCATATGAAGGCCTCTGATTGAGCACAAACTCCTTTGGCTCAGTCAGGACAACTTATTTATGATCGCAAAAGAAGAACGTTAGGTTCAATCGAGTGCTAGCACGATTTTCTTGAACCTAATTGAATCTCATTCAGATTAATTGAACTGGATCAGTTCAATTGATGATCACCAAATTCAAACTCTTGTTTGTGTGACCCAGTTAGGTTCAGTTCTGTATGGTAATGGGATATGTCATGATCTCTATCATTGACATCATCGAAACTCCTTTCGATGGATCAAAACTTTTCTGATTCGAACAGCTAAAATGATCGATCACCTAAATCATTCTAATTGCTCCCAAAATCCACCAGTGACACCTAGCAGTATATGGTGGCAACCCATCAGAGCTGAATGTGAACCTCTTGGTGCAGCTACCTCTACCATGGCCATGGACTTCTAGACTTGATTCTCATGATTATCATAGGGCTGCTCCTCTACCACCGAGGTAGATAGATTCCATCTTGATGCAATCCAGTTCCAACAATGAACATGCTATAGCCAACATACACCTCAGGGTTCCGAATGGCTAGGAGACCGAGTAATGGTGTAGTCAAACTATAACACCCTCAAGGTGAACTACCGATGCACCTTAGGTCAAAGAACCAGACACACTACTACAGCATCGAGTCAATCATTGACGAGAAGGTAAACTCCCTAATGACTACTCGAGGTGGTCACGCTGGTGCCCTCGTTCTCTAACGAGTATCTGTACTCTTACTTCGGTGTCTCCATACCGTAGACTTAAGACTCATCTATTAAATAGAAGTGATTGTACACCAACCTTCTGGATCAATCACCATCCTCATGATGATCCTATGGTCGAAAGCATTTTATGAGTTAATAATGATTATTCATGTCTTAAATTTTTAACTCTTGAAAATATGAATTATCATTACCATTAACTCAAAGGATGTATCACAGACACTAAATACACATATGTGATAGAAAATAACCCATTTTATTTATTATTATCATAATTACAATTTTGCCCCTAGAAGTGTATTACAAGTGTCAGCCAATTCTGGCTTCTACGGCACATATATCTAACAATCTCCCACTTATCCTAAAGCCAATTGGCTACAAGTCTAAGTCCCATCTTCTCAAGGTGGGCTTCGATCCTCTGCTGGCCCAACGGCTTTGTAAGTGGGTCTGCCACATTATCTATGGAGTTGACTCTCTTGACCATGATGTAACCATTCTCGAGGTAATCGTGGATGAGATGGTATTGCCGCTCAATATGCTTAGATTTTTTATGAGACCTCGACTCCTTAGCAAGGGCTATGGCGCCATTATTGTCGCAGTATAGAGGAATGGCATCCGATGGTATTACTCCGATTTCTGCAGCAAACTTCTTGTACTAGAATGCTTCCTTCGCAGCCTCTGATGCAGTGATATATTCTGCTTCCATGGTGGAATCTGCTATCACCATTTGCTTGAAACTCTTTCAGCTGACAGCACCACCATTGCACATAAATAGACTCCCAGATGTCGACTTTCGATCATCTATATCGGACATGAAATCCGAGTTTGTGTATCCCTGGACTTGGAGTTCTCCGTTACCAAAGACCAACATCATATCCTTAGTTCTTCTCAAGTACTTAAGGATACATTTCACAGAAGTTCAGTGTTCTTCACTTGAATTTGACTGATATCTGCTTGTGACACTCACAGCATGGGCTTATATCAGGTCGTGTACATAGCATGGCATACATGAGCTCCCTATTGCAGAAGCATAAGGGATCTTGCTCATGCGTTATTTTCCTCAGGTGTGCTGAGGCACATCTCTTCTTGGAAAGATGAATACCATGTCTGAAGGATATTAATCCCCTCTTAGAGTTTTCCATACTAAACCTCTTTAGTACTTTCTCTATGTACATCTTCTGTGAAAGTCCTAGCATCCTATTCGGTCTATCCCTATAGACCTTAATTCCTAGAAATAAAGGATGCTTCGTCTAGGTCTTTCATGGAGAATTTCTTGGACAACCATAATTTGACTGTTGTCATCATGAAAATATCATTTCCAATAAGGAGGATGTCATCCACGTACAATACGAGAAAGACAACAGCGCTTCCACTGACCTTTTTGAAAATACATGGTTTCTCTTCATTTTTGATGAAACCAAACATTTTGATCACATCATTGAAATGAGTGTTCCAGCTCTGAGATGCTTGCTTAAGTCCATATATGGACCTTTGCAGCTTGCAAACCTTGTGATTAGTATCACTGGATGTGAAACCTAGCGGCTGTTCCATATAGATATCTTCCTTAAGATATCCCTTTAAGAATGCCGTTTTCATGTCCATTTGCCATATTTCGTAATCGAAATAGGCTGCAACGGCAAGCAATGTGCGGATGGATTTTAGCATAACCACTGGAGAAAAGATATCCTGATAGTCGATGCCTTTGCATTGACTATAACCTTTTGCCACTAGTCTAGCCTTGAATGTCTCCATATTCCCATCTGCACCAATCTTTCTCTTGAAGATCTATTTACACCCAATAGGTACTATACCTTCTGGTGGATCTACCAAGGTCCAAACTTGGTTTGAGTGCATCGAGTCAATTTCTGACTGCATTGTCTCTAGCCATTTCTCGAAGTCGATATCTAATATCGCCTCATTGTAGGTTTTGGGATCATGACCATGAGCATCATTACCTACGAAGAATATTTTCTCTACATCCTTTGAAACAATACCTAAGTATCTCTCAGGAGGATGGAAAATTCTTTCCGATCTATGAGGTGGAGGAGGTAGTGTTCTTATTGGCTCAACCTAATTTGGTTTCAATTGGTCCTTAGCTCGTTGTACTTGTGAAACTTTCTCATCAAGCTTGATCTGCCTTCTAATGCCGCTATCTTGAATAAACTATTTTTCAAGAAAGATGGCATGTCGACTCACAATTACATTATGGTCTTCTGGAATGTAGAAATAGTATCCTAATGACTCTTTAGGATATCCTATGAATCAAGCTCTAAAGGACTTAAACTCTAACTTGTCCGCTTGTTGTCTTTTGACGTGAACTGGACAACCCCAAATTCTGAGATGACTCAGACTTAGTTTCTTACCGTGCCATATCTCATACGGTGTGGTAGGAACGATTTTAGAGGGAACCCTATTCAGTAGATAAATTGAAGTCAACAATGAGTGTCCCCAAAGGAAATTAGGGAGGTCTGTGAAGCTTATCATGGATCGCACCATATCCAATAGGGTTCGATTTCTTCATTCTGAAATCCCGTTGAGTTGAGGTGTTCCTGGTGGAGTCCATTGAGAGACTATGCCATTTTTCTTTAGATAGTCTAGGAATTCCCGGCTAAGGTATTCACCTCCTCAATCTGATCGAAGAATCTTAATGGGTTTTCCATTTTGTTTTCTACTTCATGTCTGAATTCTTTGAACTTTTCAAAAGTTTTAGACTTGTGTCTCATAAGATACACATACCCATACCTAGACAGATCATTGGTAAAGATAATGAAGTAGACAAAATTGCCTCTAGCCGGCACATCAAATGGGTCGCACACATCAGTATATACTAGGGCAAGGAGATCTGTGGCCCTCTCCCCATGTCCAACAAAAGGAAGTTTGGTCATTTTGCCTTGAAGGCAAGATTCACAAGTTGGATATGACTCGGAAGTCAATGGACTCAAAATAGTCCATTTTTCTCCAATTTGTTGATCCTATCTTCTGCTATATGACCCTAATCTCAGGTGCCATAGATATCTGTGTTTGGACTATCCTAGGTCATTGGCATTCACATTTTGTCGATAGTTAGAATAGGTACATCAATATGTAGCGATAAAGACCATTAGTAAGAAAACATTTGGCAATTTTATTTTCTTTCATAAAGAATGTTACAATGGTCCTTAAAGAAGGTAATCACATAGCCTTCTTGTGCTAAGCATGAAATAGAAATCAAATTTCTGCTAGCTGCAGGCACATAATAACAGTCTTTCAAAACTAAGTCTAAACCTGATGATAATCGAAGAGAGTATGTTCCCACGGCTACTGCAGCAACTCTTGCTCCATTACCAACGTGTAGGATCATATCTCCATCCCTCAACCTCCTGCTATCCTCAAGATCCTGCATGGAAGTGCACAGATGAGCACTAAAACCAGAGTCAAGCACCCAACTGGATGCAGAATAAATCGTAAGGTTAGACTCAATAACGAGCATACCTCCAGAAGGACCTTCCTTCTTGTTCTTCAGGGTGGCCAGGTAAGTAGGGCAGTTCTACTTTCAATGGCCGTCGCTGTTGTAATGGAAATACTTTTCTTTGACATCGATCTTTTTCTTCGGCTCTGCCTTCTTCTTCTTGGCTCCTTCCACCTTCTGCCTTTTCGCAGACTTTTTTTTCTTTTCATAAGACTTTCTTTTAGAAGAAGTCTGTTCCATAGCAAGAACTGAGCCTTTAGAATCTTTCATAGAAAGCTCAGTGGTAACCAGCATATTTATTAATTCGGCCAAGGAATTTTGAAGTTTATACATGTGGTAATTCATGATGAATTGCCCATATGCATCAGTCAAGGATTGCAGAATAATATCATTCTGCATGTCCAAGTCTAACTTCACATCGAGCTTCTCAAGCTCCTCTATGTCCTTGATCATTATCAAACAGTGATCTTGGACTGACTACCCATCACGCATCTTAGCCTTAAAAAGTCATTTCGTGACTTGATACTTGACTGCGCGACTCTGTTCACCAAACATCTCCTGTAGATAAGCTAACATTTGGCGAGCAGTCCCGATATCCTCATGTTGGTGCTGGAGCTCATCAGACATCGAGCCCAACATGTAATATCTGGCCTTATTATCTTCGTCTATCCATTTTTTCAGAGATGCTCTCTATTCAATAGATGGACGGGCTGGTAAGGTGGGAGGTTCCTAGTCCAGTACATGGGTTAACTTCTTAAAACTCAAAACTATTTTGTAGTTCCTGAGCCAATCTTTGTAATTGGGTCTGGTCAGTTTATGTGTGTCTAGGATACATGCCAATGGGTTGGAGGTAGACATTTTTCTTTAGAGAGTCAAAGATTCTAGTTAGATACTGTAATTATGACTTGACCAATTTGTTTAGAAATTTTATTTTTAAACAAATTAGCTTCCACTATTTTCTCGGATCCCTATACTCCCTCTATAGAGATGCAAAAATCTCCACGATTAATGATTTTTAGTGGATGGTGCGGTCTCACCAACTGACTCATCACCTCACCTAACAGTTATTGGTGATGGGTTAGCCAATGAGTGAACAACTCTTATCAATGATTCTCTAATCATGGTGCACCCAAAATTGGCTCTAATTCATGAATCTCACCATATCCAAAATATTGATCCACTCCTTAGTTAAGTCAGACCCACCATTACATAGACTGGGTTCCTAATTGAAGTCTCTCACCGTAATCCAAAATATTGAGCCAACTCATCCTCAGCCCATAGCATCCAATGCCTAATAGACATGGTTGCATCTTTCCAGTGCAACTGAGCCATCTATATCTAGCCGAGAACAATCAACCTCGGAAAGGGCCCGCACGTTCTACATACGGTGGAAGACCTCAGACTTAATCTTTTCTTAGGGAGAATTGATTCAGGTTCATTAACTAGACTGTCATAGTCATAACATTTATGAATAACCTAGTGGCATGGGTTAGCTCGGATTATTGACCACCTCAAGTCAGAATGTATCATAGATATGGCCAGGTAAGTGAGATCGGTGGAAGGAATATGCCATTAACGTCGTACAAAATGCATTCAGGTCGAGTAGCTTTCCAATTAAAAATCAATCGATCGTATGTGCCAAACTTACCTTAGATACTAAATTGTTGAGCCAGAACCAATTGGGTTAGCTTACAATCCAGACTCTAACCTCTGAGCCTAATTAGGTCTTGCTTGATCATGACTCGATCTTGACCCAGACTTAATCCTATTAGGCTGGTCAATTTAAGCATTGTTGATCCATCTAACCAACTCTTGATTCGGTTTGATCAACGCTTAGACCTAATTGAGCTACCCAAGCCCGAACCCAATATTATGAATATATCTTAAATCTGAAATTCTCAATTTTAGACCTAATTGATATTCCAAAATCTTAATTTTTAATTAAGTAGAGTTCATAAACAAAATATGCACAAAAATCCTAGGGTTTCAGGATCTAAGGTTCTGCAGAAAGTAAGTTTTGGATTTCTGATTAAGAACGAACATGCAGCACCCCTACACATCATAAGAACACCCTATCAAATGGAAAGAGAGGGTCTTTAAATCCTTCTTCATTCTTATGATCGGACGGCCAAGAGGAACGCCTTAATCAGGAACATGCAATATTGCAAAACAGTTTTAGATCTATATCATATATCTCATATACAAATCAGATTTAAACATAGCATATTTTGCATACATCTCATGTATCGAATCATGCATGTTTTTAGATCTAAATTATCTCATAATAATCTAAAAAATTAGATTTAAATTGATCTAGTCAAAATAAATTCTAATCTAAATAATTATGTAGAACTATTCTACAACTAGTCTAGACATGCATCAATCATATCTCATATGATATTTAAAATTAAATAATTTTATTTACTATTTTTTATATATTATTATAACTATTATAATATCAAAAAATAGTAAATAAATAGATCTAAAATAAGATTTAATCAGATTAAATCAAAAACATGCAAGACTATTCTATAGAACTATTCTATTTTAGAACTAGTCATGCATATTTCCTAATCTTAGATCCAAATCATTTAATTTTAATTTTTATAATTTCAGATCTGATCACATCTCATGTGACATCTGAAATCATTTATTTTTTAATTAAAATAAATTTAAAATCAGATCTAAATACTTTTAGAACTGGCTCTGATACCAATTGAAGGGAAATCCTGATTTTCCGGACTAGGTTCGTTCAGATCTGATCTGATCAAGAGATATATTTTAAAAAAAAATTTCTTTGATCTAGATTAGATTTAAGATATTTTAGATTTGATTATTATTATTTTAGAAATTAAATAAAATCTAGATAAATTAAATCAAATTTAATTTATCTTGATATGGGTAATCCTATTATCCGTTGATGATCCTGTATGCAGCACAAGGTTCTGGATCTAGCCACGCAAGTGCCTGGCCTCTACCGATATCCTCTCAGGCTGAATCTAGAGATCCTCTTCTTCTCTATCACATCTCCAAAAATTCGATCTGGATCTGATCTGGAAGATCTTCAAAATTCCTTTTGAAGATCAGCAGTCGTCCTTCGCAGCAGCGTAGCCTTCTAGCTTTCAGTCGCCTTTCTTTGATCTGAATCGCACCAACCAAAAATCCAGAACTCCTTTTGGACGTGGAGAGGAAGGGGAGAAGGTGGTTTGGTATGGAGGAAGAGGGGAGAGGCAGCCTTGGGCATGGGGAATTGTGATTCCTTTCAATCACTTCCAATCACTTTCAATCACAATCTGGGTTGGGCGTAGAGTCTTATTTATAGACTGTCTGTGATCCAACTTCTCTTCTTTCCAACCAATCACAACTCTTTATGAAATTAGATCTAAATCTAATTGGTGGAAATAGAGTCCCCTGGATTCCTCCTTAGAGGGTGCCTAAGACCAGTCAAAGTTGGTTCTTAGGAGAACTCTAATTGGAATCCAAAAAGGAGATGGAGTCCCTGTCCAACAGGGACTCCTAGGCGCCTTCAACTTGGGCACACGCCAAGGGTGGCATGCGCCCTCTTCCTTGCCAGGTTCTGGCAGGGGGACAGGCCCCCACCAGCTCTCCAATAGGTGCATGACATGTGGTCAAAAGTCAAAGTGTCAATGGTCAACATTTGACCAGTCAAAGGTAGACTTTTGACCAAAGTCAAAGAACAAGAAATGGCAGGTGACCAAAAATGGTGGTAATGTCTTACAAAATAAGATAACCTTTTCTGACTTGGACAACCTCCAGTCAGACCATATGAAGTCCTCTGATTGGGCACAAACTCCTTTGGCTCAATCAGGATAACTTATTTATGATGGCAAAAGAAGAACGTTAGGTTCAATCGAGTGCTAGCACGATTTCCTTGAACCTAATTGAATCTCATTCAGATCAATTGAACTGGATCAGTTCAATTGATGATTACCAAATTCAAACCCTTATTTGTATGACCCAGTTAGGTTCAGTTCTGTATGGTAATGGGATATGTCATGATCTCTATCATTGACATCATTGAAACTCCTTTCGATGGATCAAAACTTTTCTGATTCGAACAGCTAGAATGATCGATCATCTAAATCATTCTAATTGCTCCCAAAATCCACCAGTGACACCTAGCAGTATATGGTGGCAACCCATCAGAGCTGAATGCCTGCCTCTTGGTGCAGCTACTTATGTGATTAAGTCCTTCTATCTTAAGCCCCGATCAGATTAGGGTTAAGGTAAACTCGTCAAATCCTAGTTTCTATCATATGATATAATCATTCGATTCGAGTCCGATGTGAAAATCTAAATAGAAACTCTTTCTATTATTTCACTCTGCCATGGCCATGGACATCTGGACTTGATTCTCATGATTATCATAAGGCTGCTCCTCTACCACCGAGGTAGATAGATTTCATCTTGATGCAATCCAGTTCCTACAATGAACATGCTATAGCCAACATACACCTCAGGGTTTCGAATGGCTAGGAGATCGAGTAATGGTGTAGTCAAACTATAACACCCTCAAGGTGAACTACCGATGCACCTCAGGTCAAAGAATCAGACACACTACTGCAGCATCGAGTCAATCATTGATGAGAAGGTAGACTCCCTAATGACTACTCGAGGTGGTCATGCTCAGTGCCCTCGTTCTCTAACCAGTACCTGTACTCTCGCTCCGGTGTCTCCACACCATAGACTTAAGACTCATTTATTAAAGAGAAGCGATTGTACACCAACCTTCCAGATCAATCACCATCCTCGTGATGATCCTATGGTCAGAAGCATTTTATGAGTTAATAATGATTATTCATGTCTTAAATTTTCAACTCTTGAAAATATGAATTATCATTACCATTAACTCAAAGGATGTATCACAGACACTAAATACACATATGTGATAGAAAATAATCCATTTTATTTATTATAGTTATAATTATAATTTTGCCCCTAGAAATGTATTACAAGTGTCAACCAATTCTGGCTTCTAGGGCACATATATCTAACAGCATATTCTCTACAATCACTCGAGTTCATTCATTTTTGATTATGTTGCATATACTTTCAATCATATTAAATTGAATTAAGTTAAGTAAGACACATACTTGTTTAGAGTTAAATTTGGCCAAAAATTTCGTAAACCCAATTCACCCACTCCTCCCCTCTTAGGTTGCAACCTCTAAGCAATAAGTGGTATCAGAGTAGGTGTTATATTATTAATTATTGACCTAACCATCAAGGGCAAAAGGTCAAATGGCAACCCCAAGTATTTCTTTTATTAAGGGCCAATCAACTTCTAGACCACCATTATTTGATGGCACCAACTACCTCTTTTGAAAAATTAAGATGAAAATTTTCATACAAGCTCTACATTATAATTTGTAGAGAATCATAACTAAAGAACCTCACACACCCACAAAAATAGTAAATGGTATATCTCTACCCAAGCTAGAGAAGGAATGGGATTAATTTGATAAAAAGATGGCTCAATTAAATACAAAAGCCATCACTATACTTTATTATTCCTTCAATGTGCATGAGTTTGATAGAATATCATCTTGTACATCAGTTAAAAAAATTTGGAACATATTAGAAATAACTCATGAAGAAACAAGTCAGGTCAAAGAATCTAAAATTAACTTGTTTGTTCATAAATATGAAATATTTAAAATAAAAAAAAATGAGTCTATTTTTGATATGTTCACTAAATTTACTAAAATTATAAATATTTTAAATAGCCTAGGCAAAACTTATTCTAGCTATCATCTTGCTTGCAAGATGCTTAGGACTTTACCTAAAGAATGGGAAGCTAAGGTGATGGCAATACAAGAAGCAAAAGATCTCACCAAGCTATCCCTAGAAGAGCTCATGGATTCTCTTATGATCCATGAGATGCATGTGGCCCAAAAGGAAGAAGAATAGGAGCTAAAGAAAATGAAGACCATCGCCTTCAAGTCTACTTCCAATTTTCTAGAAAATGATGAGTTGGAGGAAGATGAAGAAGAAGATGATGAGGACATAGTACTTCTTTCAAAAAAATTCAAGAAGTTTCTCATGAAGAAAGATATGAAAAAGAAGGAAGAAGAGAAGAAAATTATCACCAACAACCAAATACACCCCAAAAAGATGAAGAAAAGTGCCTTACTAGGAATTTAGGAAAGTGGTGACATGTCAAGCTCAGATGAGAAAGAGAAAAATGAGAATCTTTACCTCATAGCCTTGGAGGATAAGGTAAATTCTAGAAACTCATCCAATTTTACTTTTGATGAACTACTTAATACCTTCAATGAACTAATGCATGAATTTAAAAAGTTAAGAAAGAAAAGTAGGAAGCTTAAAAAAGATAATTCTAATTTAATGAAAGAAAAGAATTCTTTAGCTAAGAAAAAGAAGATTTGATTAAATATGAAAGTTCTTTAGCTAAAGAACATATTGAGCTTAAGAAGAAAAATAATATTTTAAAGTCATCCCTAAAAGAAAATAAAAAAAATTTAAATAAAAAAATAGCTCTTGGAAGAAAATAAGAAATTAAGAAGAGAAGTTAAAATTTTGAAATCTATAATTGAAAAGTTTACAATTAGCTTTCAAAATCTTCAATCTATAGTAAAAACTAAAAGGGCTATTTTCAACAATATAGAAACCCATTTTAATATGCCAAGAAAATAGCAAAATGCTAAAAATATTTTACTAGAGCTTCAACTAAAGATCATTCTATTGAATACTTTAAATGTAATTAAACTGGCCATAAGATCTTAAAATGCAATTTTAAAAGAAATGGCCAAACCTTGATTAAACAAATTTAGGCTCCAAAAGGAACCTTGAACACTAACTCCTATGGACCCAAGATGGCTTAGGTACCAAAAGTTATGAAGTAATTTTGTAGGTATGCCAAAGATCTAATGAGCTTAAAAGAGAAAGATTTTCTTGCTTGGATGCCTTGGAAGTGAAAGATGATAGGTGGTGATTGTTGGTATAATCTAAACTTTTCTCTCATCATACCATCAATCATTATTAAAATTTTTTTGATTGATTAAATCCATTGAATAATATGCATGCATATGAAATTTCTTGCTTGAAATATTTCTTACATATAATTGATTGATTTTGATGCTTGCAATAAATTTATATCATGATGTGAATGTTTTGTTTTTAAAGACCAATATGCTCTCCTCCATATATCATGCTATAGTTGAAGTGGTTTTAACTTGAAATTCAACATGATATTTTAAGAATCCCCATATCAATTCTATATTTGATGAATTTAAACTAAAAGATGCTTAATTGGTTTAAATGTTTTAATTGCTAAACTCACAAGAGAAATTAAGTTTGACATTCCCCTCATAAGATGCTAAATTATCAAATTTACTCAAAATTTTTTTCATAAAATAAATATTTAATGATAAAGCATCTTTTCATAAAATTCAAATACTTGATATTGCATTGCATTTTAGGTTCCTACGGTTCCAAGACGTCTCTAGTTGAAACGAAATAACTAGAGCTTATATCTAGATTTTCTCTCTTCAAATTCTCCTAAATCAATTGATCATCATACCTCTTTTGGTCAAATCATTGAATCTCAAATTTAGCTTGAATATCATTTTTTGACCTCCTAAATTGATTGAATATACTTTTGGTCATAATTTGATTAAATTCCTATGATTTGGACCACCTTTGAATAGTTCTGTTTTAAGTTATCGACCCTAAATCTTGTAGGTCTCAATACTTGAGCTGAAAACTTCTTCTAGAACTGTTTTGGGAAGGTATCAACATCTTTCTTTAAGAAGTATTGACCTCTTCGAAGATGTCGACACTTTTTAAACAAAGTGTTGATCCCTTTTTTGGGACAAGGCTTGTAAACCCAAAACCATCCCTTTTGTGTCTTTTATTTTCGTTCGTTCCTTTGATCATGGACCTCTCCGAACTCTCTCCACCACCCAATCCAAACCTCCAAACCCTTCTCCATTCCTTCCCATTGGTGTTTTGGAGAAAAATGCCTCGTGTGAAGTGGGTTGCTAGACAAGAGAGAAGACTGCCTATAGGTTCTCCAAGCCCTAGCTCATCTTCTTCTCCATCCTCGGTCCATGAATGGTGCTCCAACCACCATGCTGAGTAGAGGACCTCTCCACCCTTGCTGGCAGCTCTGTCTTCACCACCAGTAGTGTCACCTCCACCTCCAATAGCTCCCTTGTCGTTGCAGGCTACTCCTTTTCGGTCAGCCATTGTCTCCCGAGTTGTTTCTACTAGTAGAAAGGTAGATTTTGATTTACTAGAGAAGAATGAATTTGATTTTGGGAGGAAAATAAAAAACCTAGGGTGGGAGTTCTTTTGTTCTTTAAATGTGCTCACCTACCCTAATTTAGTTAGAGAATTTTATCTGAACTTGAAAACTGAAAATGGGGTTATTGAATCTAAGGTGAAAGGAGTGCTCATTGTTTTTGATTATGAGAAATTATGGAGAATTCTGAGGATGAGAGCTAAAGGAAGCCAAATAGATAAACTTGAAAAGAGATCAGAAGGGTTCAAATATATTTTGGGGAGAGAGGATATTAACAATTTAGAGGTAAGTGCCAACCAGTTGTCTACTGATATGTGCCTCCTATATCATATTACTAGTAGGATTTTCTTTCTAAAACCGGTCGATTTGACTTTATAACTACAAGAAACATATCATTTATGTACCATGTTATCTGAGAGATTCCCTTAAACCTCCTGGTACTTATGATTAGATTTATGGAGGATATATCAAGGAGATCTAGGACTTCTCTATCCTATAGGATGGCTTTGATCTTGGTTTTTCAGGAGCATGGGATAGATCTTGATGGAGAGACCTCTAGAGCTTTGATACATACAAACACCTACAATGAATACTCCTTGCACTGTATGGGATTTGAGAGATAGGGTGTTCATTGGATACGTCGAGAAGCTCATATTTCGATTAATGATCTAGTTGAGACTTCACCTGCAGTACCAATGCCAAACATTTAGATGAAGGAGCCAGCAGTACCAACAGCATGGGTAGAGCAGACTTATGAGACACCGGTTGATCATCCAGAAAGCTCAGACAAATCACATTTTAGGTCGGACAAGGATTTGCTTATTGAGAGGATCTCTTCGAGGATCAGCTCAGAGATTCAGTGACTCACCTTAGAGACCATCTAACTGCTCAAAGAGGAGGTTGCTTAACTAGTTCAGGAGATTTCTACTGTGAGGATAAATGCTTTAGGCCAACCTTCTATAAATGTTCGACCACCTTCTTCTCCTCAGCCTGATCCTAGCCATAGTGCCTGACCCCATCTCTTAGGATGCTAGGACTTTCCTCATGTAGCATTAGAGTCTCCTGGCAATCCGCCATTTTGTCAAGCTTAGGAGTCATGCATTTTGAACTTTCTATTGATGATCTTGGTGATAAATAGTTCATGTAAACATCATTTAAAATAAATAAAAAACATACTCTCTTTGTTGAAAAATATGATGTCAAAATGCCTTGATTGATATTAATTTATTTAATGTCATGTGATCGCTGTTATAGGCGGTCAAAAATAAAACTTAAGTCACTACTATATAGATGGATAAATCAGGGTCGAATCCATAGGGATCGTATTAATTATATTTAAAAGCAAAATTAAGATTGATTAAAAGTAGATTAATTAAAAAGCTACTTAAATTAATTAAAAAAATAAATTAAATAATAAATTAACTAAAAGAGAAGTTGCAAGTATGGAGATGGATTCTCAGAATCTCAATTGATTTCTTATCTGATAGCTAATATTCTTTTTAATATGCTTTAATTGATATCTAACCAACAAAGATATAACCTATCTTAGAGAGCACGGTCTGTACCCTTGGATCACAACCCATTTCTTAAAGTTATAGGCTAGTCTAAATTGATTTAGATATAAAAAAATAAAAATTAATCTAAATATAATTTATCCTAAGAGCATGAACCATACCTGTAGATCACAATTTATCCCAAGAATAATAAACTAGTCTATATCAATTTCTAAAATAAAGATATAAAGATTTTATAAATAAAAATAGTTTTTATTATAAATTAAAAAAATATAAAAGATGGAAAGTAGAAAACATCATCAAATAAGATCATAATGATCTCCTGAGAATAAGACAAATTAGCTGACCATGGAAAAACTTCTCATTGAAATCTTCATCCTAAAGCCTGAGGTCTTTCTTCCAATAGCTTAGAGCAGGGATCAGGAGCAGCAGAAAGAGAGGATTTTTGCGGAGAAATAGAAGAAAAAGATGATGGCTGCTGTTTGGAGAAGAAAGAGAGAGAGAGAGAGGAAGGGAGAGAGAGAGATGAGGAGAGGCCTAGGAGGCCGCTGGCAGTTGATGTCCTTGGTTTGGGTGTTGGGAAGATTTTTATAGAGGAGAGCTAGGGGATTGGGAGAATCCATATTTGATTAGGAGTTGATGTAAGGACCTGCTCCAGCGTCGCACTTGTAATCATGTTTGCCTGAAGACCCGCCATGACTCCCGCTTACTGGCTCCAAACCCGCTCGGACCTGCTATCAGCCATGCATGAAACCGCGCCTGCAAAATCCTCACACACCCGCAATTGCCCTATGCTTGATGCCACGCAAAAAATTAGACCGCACTTAGCGAACCACCAGCGCATGAAAACCAATCAACAGCAACCTTTTAACCAATAAAATTACCACAAGAAATCTTTATTTCTTTATAAATACCTATGCATTTTTTTTAAATTTCTTTCATAGTATCTTTATTTTCTATAATATCATATGCATCCTTCTTTTAATTTAATTTCATTTTTAGTCTGATTTGGTCCAAATTTTCCTCGTTGTGATCCATAAATCATGCTCTTTCCATCTGTTGGAGATAAACCCCGCTTCTGCCAAAGTCCAATTCGATGCTCAGCTTAATGCAACCGGTAGCTACAGAAGAGCTTCAGCGGACGGGTCTTAGTCGAACTCCTTCAGCCGACTGAACTCTTCAGCGGCCGAGCTCCTTCGGACTCCCAGCGGCCGGGCCTTAGCCGAACTCCTTCAGCCGAACTGAACTCTTTAATGACTGAGCTTCAGTCGGACTCCCGTGAGAGCTGAACCCTTTCTGCGCTTTTCTAACCAGACGCCTGCGGGAGCCGAACTCCCTCCATGTTTTTCCTTCAGTCGGGCTTCTTCAGGAGTCGGACTCCTCCCAGACATCCCCTTTGACCGACCGAACTTCTGAGCGGCCTTAGTAGAACTCCTTTAGCCGGCCGAACTTCTCAGCGACCGAGCTCCTTCGAACTCCTAGCGTTCGAGCCTTAGCCGCACTCCTCCAGCCAGATGCCTGTGAGGGCCGAACTCCCTCCGCACTCCTCCGATCGAACTCCTTTCGAGCTTTCCCTCGGCTGAACTCCTCTAGGAGTCCGAACTTTTTCTGGAAATTGATACGTACCAAAGTCCACCGATCCGAATGTCCTACTTTCTCAGAGCCACGACTATTAAATCTCGGACGAACGGTCACCATCAGTCTGCCGTGCATGCGACAGCGATGCACTCTATCCATGACTGACTCCGCTAGACCTCGAGCAGTCACCACTATCGGATGGTATGGCAGTCAGTGCTGCAGATCTGATGATGCGTTCCTCTCATGCACCGAATCCCATGCAGACCTTCGAGCGGCCCACCATCAGACGGCATGGCCATGCAGCCATCAGTCACCATCAATCAAGCTCCGCCTATAAAAAGGATCCTTCCAGATACGCTAACTCTAGGAGCTCTAAGCTCTCCTCTCCTTCTCTAAACTCTGCCAAACTCATTCTTCGAGCACTCCATATCCTGTTGGCCAGAAGAGCTAACTTGATCATCAGGAGGGTCCTGCCGGAAGTCACCCCCCATCTGGCTCCGGATGGGACTTTATTTTGTAGGTCTCCGAGCGGTGACCTCGTCCACCTCCACTCCAGCTGGATCCGGCGATGGTCAGATTCTGCACCAACAGTTTGGCGCTGGAGGAAGGGAGCCTCTATTCTTTAGGTGTTCTTAAGACCCCCTTATTCTTAAAGGAGTGCTCGAGCGATGATTTCTCTCTTCCCTCTCTGGAGATCTCCCTCCTTCCTCTCTAGAGTTCTTTTTCGAAGAGAAAATGCCTTTCTAGGAGAGCTTTCGACTCGACGATCGGTGGCCTCCGTGCTCAGGTCCATCTACTCCCATTTCAGCTCCGACAGCCCAGGCTTCTACCTGAAACCATAGTAGATGCGGAGCAATTCAACCTACTGGTCCAGCAAGGTTTATCGCCTCACCATTGAGATGATGCAGACCGTGCGATAGCTTTTGGCATGGCGACTTTACTAGCGAAACCGCCATGAGGATGTCAGGAATCGGCCTTGAGGAAGAGCATTTGGCCTAGCATATCCAATCACCCTTAGGAAGGAGAAACAGAGAGCAAAAGTTCTCTCCCTAGAAAGGTTTCACAGGAGGGTGGAATGAAGTTCAGCGTGAGCGAGGCCGCCGAACTCGCCCTCGAGCTCGTCGTCAAGGAAGCCCCGACAAAGGAGCATGAAGTTCTCCCACAGGTTTCATAAGAGAACGGAATGAAGTTCGGCCGCGCTTATGACCTCCCCAGTGCAAGCAAGGCCTGAACTCCTTGAGCTCATCATCAAGGAAGCTCCGATGGAAGGGCGCGAAGAAGTCCTCCCCCCAGAAGCTAGAACCACTATTAAGGAAGGAATGGCAAGGAGGTCGGCCGCCTCCTGGCATCATAGACGCTATCTTTGGGGCTTGATACTTCGGTGGGCGGTCATCTCCCAGCGACAAAGCCAAGAGAAGCTTGCTCCAAATTGAGAAGGCCAACATGAGATAGAGGAGGTCGTCCGGCCCAAGGCTTACTATCTGAAGGAACCCAGAGGAAGAACGCCCCCACGACCCTGAAATGGGGATGTGTTGCCAGTAACTTTCCCTCGGTAAAATTCTTCCCTTTCAATAATATTATTTCTGGGTGAAAAAACTATGTGATGACAGGGAAGAAGTAGTCAATAGTTGCTGTGTTAGGAACAGGAGGAGAACCTCATCCTAACACGGGCAGGTCAAAGACCTTTAACCTCGACTGCAGGAGATAAGATCTCCCCCGAGGCAACCTCGACCGCAGGAGATAAGATCTCTTCTAAGCGTCCGCATCAACCTCGGCCATAGGAGATAGGATCTCCCATGAGGCAACCTCGACCGTAAGAGATAAGATCTCCCCTAGGGTCCGGGCCAACCTCAGCTGCAGAAGATAAGATCTCCCCCGAGGCAAACTCAACTGCAGGAGATAAGATCTCCCGCATCAACCTCGGCTATAGGAGATAGGATCTCTCCCGAGCGCCTGCATCAATCTTGACCGTAGAAGATAAGATCTCCCCTAAGGGTTAGGGCCTACCTCGACTGCAGGAGATAAGATCTCCCCCGAGGCAAACTCGATTGTAGAAGATAAGATCTCCCCTAAGGCAAACTCGACTGCAGGAGATAAGATCTCCCTCAAGCACTGATAAGCATCATAAATTCACCAATAAAAGTATTAATTTATTAATTAATTTATATTAATTTTTAAGAATTATTAATCAATTTATATATAATTTTTAAAAAATTCATATTTTTATTAATTAAAAAATTAATTAAAAAATAATAAAAATTAATAAAAATTAAAAAATAAAATTTTATTATTAATAGAAAGAGCTCATTTTTCTAATCATAATGAAATAAATTTTAAGAAAAATGAAGCTAAAATGGAAAAGATATGAATTTTTAAAAATATAAAATAAATAAAAATTAAATAAAAAAGAAAACAGCTCAGCCGGCTCTGCAAGCCGAGCCACCAAGCCAAGCCAAGCCATCAAAGCTGACTCAACCGTTGAAGCCATCAGCCGATCTACGATCCAAGTATGGACCGCCAGCTCAGCAAAATCCGGCGAATCAGAGCCTGCCACGTGGTGGACCTAGACCCTTAAAGGGTCTACAGAAATTTATCGCAGCTCACAGGGCAATTTTATCATTTCACTCGACAACAGAAGCGTTGATTGGTTGCGGTGTGCGGTGCGGCCGTTCTACGCGGTCCATGGGAACAATGATTGCGCGATCGGATGGCTGCGGTTGATTGCGGTTAAGATCGAACGGTCAGCATTTTTTTTCGATTGCCAATTTCACTCGGATCACCATCGGATGGCAGTGCTTGATTCTAGCTTCGATCCGATGGTCCAGAATGCTCCCGGCGGTGATCAGGACTCCCGAAGTATGATTTGCGGCCAGATTTCCTCGATGAAGCGCAATCGAACGGCCAGAATTTAATCCGACCTGATCTGGGCTGATAGGCATCCGATTTTGACGATTTTTGAACCGTTGGATTCCTATCGAATAGCCAGATTTTACTAGATTTACCAGAGTCATAACAGAGTTGTTTTTATTCAAATTTGATTCAGATTTTTATGATTACAAAGGCAGTTAGTCCCATATTGCCTTTAGAAAAAAATATCCATCCCTCCTAGCACATAAAAAGGACCCTAGGCCTCCAGAAATCAACATCTCCGATCAAGGTGAAGCTTTGGTACAGGACGAAGCCAGGCTATGGGTTAAAGGCTGCTTCAAAGCAACGAATGCCGAGAAGAAGAGCCGAGCTTCTACACCATCTTTCTGCCAATGCCGATCCAAGATCAGAGATCAGGCTATTTTATTTTATTTTTTTTTCTTTTTAAATTTTATGTATTTAAATTCTAAAATTTTAATTAATAAAAATTTTATTTTTTTGCACTTTAATTTCTTGCTTTTTATTTTTATTGTAATTTAATTTCGGTACTTTAAATTATTGCTTTGCAAGTAGATGCTAAGATCTAACTAGTAGATCTTAGTACCAAGTTTAAATTCCTGCATCTTTTAATTTTTGCTTTTAATTTTCTGACTTTACTTTTGATTCTAAAAATTCTTTTCTTCTTTTTTTTTTAAAAATCAAAGATTTTAAATATAAAAATACTACCTTTCCTGTGGATTTGACCCGACTCACTACTATCTACGCATTTTCAATGATTTTAAGAAGTCGGATTAAACTGATAAACACGATGTCTTAACGACAACATCGCGTTTCTACCAAGTTTTTGGCGCCATTGCCAGGGAAGGTTTTTGATTTTTTATTTTGATTTCTTTGATTTATTAAAAATAATTTCGACAAACGAATCAAGTTTTTGGCGCCGTTGCCGGGGAAGGAATAGATGCTATTTTTTTTCTTTGATTTCTTTGATTTTTTTTTTTGTAAATTGATTATATTTTTTTAATATTGCTTACTAACTTTTTTTATTTATTTTGTAGAAAAAAAAAGAGAAAACGAAGAAAGCATCAAATTTTGGTGAGATCAATCCTAACCCTAGTCCTCTTTTCTTTTTATTTATTTATTTATTTATTTTATTTTTAAATTAATTTAAAAAATATTCATTTAAATCTAATTAAAAGCTTCATGATAAGATTAGAAATCCTAACTATTTAGAGCATGCATCATATTAGTTTTATTTTTATTTTTATTTTTATTTTTTTTGGTGATTGCTGGAAGCAAGGTAAGCCTTTCAGAATTCAATTAGTTGCATGCATCTAGTTTAAATTGCATAAAACCCTTTGATTGAATTTTTTTTTTTTTGTGCATATTCATATTAAATCAAATTAAGGGCAATACCCAATTAAATAAGATAAGGTGGGGATTTGATCACCCTTCTTTAGCCCACAAACAATCAACCACATCCTACATTGACCTAAGCCTTTAAAATTAAAATCAATTAGACATCAACCCTAGGAACTCGAGCTCAATAGGACAAGGAATCCTAAGAGTTGAACCTGGTTAGGATAAGGATAAGTCAATTTGACTGATGTCTAGGAAAGTGGTTCAGGGACGACTGGGCCCGAAGGAAGGTGGTTTTTAATTGATTCCGTTCGCTTACCTGGCCAAGCACAATTGGTGTCTAAGGCAAGCAACGGGGGGACTCCCACCGACCTTACACTTACCTGGCTAGTTGATTGACTAATCCTACACTTGGAGGGCTTGAAGGTGACCTTGGCAGTTAGGAGATGTCTAGATCTAGGACAACCTTTAGTCAAGATTGATTGACCAACTTAATTGCTAACCAATATTAAATCTAATTAAACCTAATTCTTCTTTTTCTTCTTAGTTCTAGGACTCCTTAGGATCTCTTCCTTAGATCTTTTCTTTCTTTCTTTTTCCTTACTCCTCTAAAAATAAAATAAAAATAAAATAAAATAAAAATTAAATTAAACTAACTAAAAAATATTAAAAATGATAATTAAATTAAATTAAATTAAATTAAAATTAATAAATAAAATAATTAAAAAAAAATAATTTTTAATATAATAAAATAATAAAAAAAAAATTCTAAGATTTTTTTGAACCATACATTAGGGTTACACTAATACATGCATGGTAGGAAATCACTTTTTCTGATTTAGTTGAACTTAATTGAATGGTTGATTCACATTAAACATAATAATGGCTAATATGAACCTAATAGTCCAAATTTAGGTAAAGTTGACCTTCTTGCTCAGAAAATAGATCAACTCCTAACCCTAGGTCAACAATCTCCTGCACAATTCACATCATCTTCTAATTATCAGGAGAATTATTCAATCTGTGCTAGTCCAACCCATCATATAAGTGAATGTCCTATGACTGCACAGTTTTCATATTTTATCCAAGAACAAGTTCAAGCTACTCAAGGATACTCCAAATTGATTAATGACCCATTTTCAAATTCATATAATTCAGATTGGAGTAACTTTAATTTTTCTTGGACATCCCAACAGACTCAGGCTCAGACCCAAATTTCACTTGAGCAAAATTATCAAAATTATGCCTATAATAATGGTCAGCCTAGTCAGTTTAACCAGCCATTATATTATAATCAGCCTTCATACCCACCTCCTCAACAAATCAATCTAGCTGATGATAGATTTAACCAATTTCAATAATTAATTCTAACTCAACAGTAATCTATCGCCAGACTAGAAGCTCAAATAAGACAATTAGTTGAGTCTAACATGAGGAGAGAACTAGATCAACTATCGAACCTACCAATTTCAAACAACCCACCTAATGACCACCAACCACCTAGATTAAATTATCAATCTAATGTTTCATATAAGAATCCCCAATTAGATAATACCAAAGTAATTCCTGAACTTAAAAGCTATAGGATTCTTATGGACCCATACCAAGATTAGGTGAGAGAGGCTAGTACTGATGCTAGCCAAAATAAAAATTTAGAGAAACTGGTTAGTACTGAGACTAACCACATAGAAGAACCCAAGCCAGAAATTAGTACTGATGCTAGTTCCAGTTTAAATGAGATAGAAATAAGAGAAAAGAGAATAGATGATTTACCCGAGACTTATAAACCTAATGTCCTATTCCCTTCAACCCTAGAAGCTGGTTCTTCTTATAAAAATCAAAAGGCATGTAATGAAATGTCAATGGAGTTGTTTAAGCAAGATCACATTAATTTACCTCCAGAATTAAAACCGCCTTTAGTCACCATTCTAGTACCCATTGAATCAAACTTAACTCCTAAAACTCCATTCATGAGCATTTTAGAAAAATAAATAGGAGAAATTCTTAATAAATATGGGTCTGAAAATGAAATCATAAATTATATCTCAAAAATTAACAATGAATATATCAATAATGGGATTAAAAATCAACTTTCTGAGATTGGCAATCCAAAACCATTAGAATTTGTCAATCCAATATTCGACACAGGATAGTGAGCTGCATTGTGTCTGGCTGAAGACGGTAAACTTAGCGCTTGTTGGGAGGCCACCCAATATTTAGTTTTTATCTAATTTATCTTTTTAGTTTATTTTTTTAGGATAATTTGAATAAGTTGGAGGGAGAGCTCAAATTTATAAAGGCATGTGCTGGACCAAAAAAAAAAAAAATACTGAGTTAGGTGTATTCTTCCATGTTCTTTATTACATTCTTTATTTTTTCTTCTCCATTGAGGACAATGTCGATTAAGTTGGGGGGAGAGAAAAATAAAAAAAAATTTAAAATTTTAAGTCCTCAAAAAAGTTAGTATTTAGTATTTAGACACCTAATTATGCTTAAGAATCGAATTAAACTAAGCATTTTTAAAAGAAAATTGATGCATAGATCAGAGAATCTGTGAGATATTGAGGAATCAAGTATTAAGAAAATTCAATAAAGAGTTAAGTCCAGAACATAAAAAAATTTTCCTTGGAGCATTTCTAATTATTTCTACAGCATCAAAGAAAAGTCTACTTTTTATAGGCTTATGTAGGATAACTATACGTTTCTTCATATAAAAATTTATTTTAATAAAATAGTTTCCAAGTACTTCTCACTGAGTAACCGGGCCTCTTTGCCTAAGCAAGCATTAAGTTTCGCGTCAAAAGGTGGGAAGGGCAAAGAAGCTCGTTGTAAAGCTAGTCTTAACTCGTAGCCTATTTGATTCGAGCTAGCAAGCACGAGGGGTATTCTATACCTAGTGTCCTAAAGCCAACTGGTTTGGGAGTCATTGGCTCAAGACTCGCTACATGGATCAAATAGAAAGCTTAAGGAGTTAAGACACTCAATAGTGGTACAACATTAAAAAAAAAAAAAAAAAAAAAACATTGGTTTCCCACCAAGTAACCGGGTCCCGTTGCCTAAGTAAGCAATGATATTCGCATCAAAAAGTGGGCAATGTTAAAATAAAAAATCAATAAATGAAGGATGGAAGTAGCAATACACCTGCCTATATGAAAGTTTAGACAAATCAGAGATAAAGGTAGGATAATTTAGAAAAAGTTCTGAAAAATTTAATATTCTTTACTTAATTTTTCTATTGATAAGTATTAATACCCCAATGATATATCTCATTTAAGCTCTACTGAATATCAATGGCTATTTTGAAAATTGCTTAGGTAAAATTCGAAACTCTAAAGTTAAAAGGTATTTAAAACTAAATTCTTTCTTTACGCGAGGACGAGCAAAGCTTAAGTTGGAGGGTGTGATAAGCATCATAAATTCACCAATAAAAGTATTAATTTATTAATTAATTTATATTAATTTTTAAGAATTATTAATCAATTTATATATAATTTTTGAAAAATTCATATTTTTATTAATTAAAAAATAATAAAAAAATAATAAAAATTAAAAAATAAAATTTTATTATCAATAGAAAGAGCTCATTTTTTTGATCATAATGAAATAAATTTCAAGAAAAATAGAGCTAAAATGTAAAAGATATGAATTTTTAAAAATATAAAAAAATAAAAATTAAATAAAAAAGAAAATGGCTCAGCCGGCTCCGCAAGCCAACCCACCAAGCCAAGCCAAGCTATCAAAGCCGACTTAGTCGTTGAAGCCATCAGTCGGTCTACGATCTAGACGTGGACCGCCAGCTCAGCAAAATCCGGCGAATCAGAGCCTGCCACGTGGTGGACCTAGACCCTTAAAGGGTCTACAGAAATTTATCGCGGCTCACAGGGCAATTTGGTCATTTCACTCAGCGACAGAAGCGTTGATTGGTTGCGGTGTGCGGTGCGGCCCGTTTATGCGGTCCATGGGAATAATGATTGCGCGATCGGACGGCTGCGGTTGATTGCGGTTAAGATCGGACGGTCAGCATTTTTTTCGATTGCCAATTTCACTCGGATCACCATCGGATGGCAGCGCCTGATTCCAGCTTCGATCTGATGGTCCAGAATGCTCCTGGTGGTGATCAGGACTCCCGAAGCGCGATTTGCGGCCAGATTTCCTCGATGAAGCGCGATCGGATAGCCAAAATTTAATCCGACCTGATCTGGGCTGATAGACATCTGATTTTGACGATTTTTGAACCGTTGGATTTCTATCGAATAGCCAGATTTTACCAAATTTACCAGAGTCATAATAGAGTTGTTTCTATTCAAATTTTATTCAGATTTTTATGATTACAAAGGTAGTTAGTCCCATATTGCCTTTAGAAAAAAATATCCAGCCCTCCTAGCACTATAAAAAGGACCCTAGGCCTCCAGAAATCAACATCTCCAATCAAGGTGAAGCTTTGGTATAGGGCGAAGCCAGGCTATGGGTTAAAGGCTGCTTCGAAGCAATGGATGCCGAGAAGAAGAGCCGAGCTTCTACACCATCTTTCTGCTAATGCCGATCCAAGATCAGAGATCAGGCTATTTTATTTTATTTTCTTTTCTTTTTAAATTTTATGTATTTAAATTTTGAAATTTTAATTAATAAAAATTTTATTTTTTTGCACTTTAATTTCTTACTTTTTATTTTTATTGCAATTTAATTTTTGTACTTTAAATTATTGCTTTGCAAGTAGATGCTAAGATCTAACTAGTAGATCTTAGTACCAAGTTTAAATTCCTGCACCTTTTAATTTTTGCTTTTAATTTTCCAACTTCACTTTTGATTCTAAAAATTCTTTTCTTCTTTTCTTTTCAAAAATCAAAGATTTTAAATATAAAAACACTACCATCCCTATGGATTTGACCCGACTCACTACTATCTATGCATTTTCAATGATTTTAAGAAGTCGGATTAAACTGATAAACACGATGTCTTAACGATAACATCGCATTTCTATCAAGCTCCTGCATCAACCGCGGCCGCAGGAGATAAGATCTCCCCCGAAGCAACCTCGACCGTAGGAGATAAGATCTCACCTGAGGGTCCGGACCAACCTCGACTGCAGGATATAAGATCTCCCCCGAGGCAACCTCGACTGCAGGAGATAAGATCTCTCTCGAGCAATCGAGCCAACCTCGGTTAGAGATAAGATCCCGCCCGAGCAATCGAGATAACCTCGGCTAGAGCTACGATCTCTCCCAAGCACCCAAGCCAACCTTGGCTAAAGATAAGATCTCTTCCGAGCGACCGCGATAACCTCGACTAGAGAATAAGATCTCTTCCGAGCGCCCGAGCCAACCTCGGCCAAAGATAAGATCTCTCCCAAGCGACCACGACAACCTCGGCTAGAGATAAGATCTCTCCCAAGCGATCGAGCCAACCTCGGCTAGAGATAAGATCTCTTTCGAGCGACTGGGACAACCTTGGCCAGAGATAAAGATCTCTCCCGAGCGATCGGGATAACCTCGACTGAAGATAAGATCTCTCCCGAGCGCCCGAGCCAACCTCGGCTAGAGATAAGATCTCTCCCGAGTGACCGCGACAACCTCAACTAAAGATAAGATCTCTCCCGAGCGACCGTGACAACCTTGGCTAGAGATAAGATCTCTCCCGAGCGACCATGATAACCTCGGCTAGAGATAAGATCTCTTCCGAGCGATCGGGCCAACCTCGGCCAAAGATAAGACCTCTTGCTAGCGCCCGAGCTTCAACCTTGGCTAGAGATAAGATCTTTCCCGAGCGACCGTGCCAACCTCGGCCAAAGATAAGATCTCTCCCGAGCGACCGTGACAACCTCAGCTAGAGATAAGATCTCTCCCTAGCTTCAAAGAACCTCGTCCACAGCCCGTTAGGAATAGGAAGTTGAAGGCCTCGTTCATTTTAGGTGAGATGGGGGGAGAGGCTCTGACAACGACCTTTATGTGCCCCCATAGTCTGTTAGGAACAGGAGGAGAACCTCATCCTAACGTGAGCAAAGTCGAAGGCCTTGTTCACCTTAGCTAAGATGGAGGGAGAGGCCCAGACAACGATCCTTATGTGCCCCCATAGCCCATTAGGAACAGGAGGAGAACCTCATCCTAACGCGAGCAAGGTCGAAGGCCTCATTAATTTTAGACGAGATGGAGGGAGAGGCCCATACAATGGCCCTAATGTGCCCCCACAGCCCATTAGGAATAGGAGGAGAACCTCATCCTAACGCGAGCAAAGTCGAAGGCCTCGTTCATTTTAGACGAGATGGGGGGAGAGGCCTTGACAACGGCCCTTATGTGTCCCCACAGCCCGTTAGGAACAGGAGGAGAACCTCGTCCTAATGCGAGCAAAGTCGAAGGCCTCATTCACCTTAGACGAGATGGAGGGAGAGGCCCTGACAGCGGCCCATATGCGCCCCTGTAGCCCATTAGGAACATGAAGAGAACCTCATCCTAACGCAAACAAAGTCCAAGTCCGAGCTCCGAAGTCTACAGGAGATAGGATCTCCATCAACCTAGGTTGGAGATAAAATCTCCCCCGAGCACCCACATCAACCTCGACCGTAGGAGATAAGATCTCCTCCGAGGCAACTTCGGCTGCAGGAGATAAGATTTCCCCCAAGCGCCCGCATCAACCTCGATCGTAGGAGATAAGATCTCCCTCGAGGCAACCTTGGCTACAAGAGATAAGATCTCCCCACATCAACCTTGGCCGCAGGAGATAAGATCTCCTCCGAGGCAACCTCGACTGTAGGAGATAAGATCTCCCTACATCAATCTCGGCCGTAGGAGATAAGATCTCCCCCAAGGCAACCTCGGCTACAGGAGATAAGATCTCCCCTGAGCGCCCGCATCAACCTCGGCTGCAGGAGATAAGATCTCCCCTGAGGCAACCTCGGCTGTAGGAGATAAGATCTCCCCCGAGCATCCGGGCCAACCTCGGCTGTAGGAGATAGGGTCTCCCCCGAGCATCTGGGCCAACCTCGGCTGCAAGAGATAAGATCTACCCCGAGCGCCCGCATCAATCTTGGCTGCAGGAGATAAGACCTCCCCCAAGAGTCTGAACCGACCTCGGTCAGAGACAAGATCTCTCCCGAGCGATCGAGACAATCTTGGCTAGAGATTAGATCGAAGACAACCTCAGCTAGAGATAAGATCTCTTCCGAGCAACTGCATCAACCTCGATCAGAGATTAGATCAGAGACAACCTCGGCTAGAGATAAGATCTCTCCCAAGCAACCACATCAACCTCGGTTAGAGATCAAATCTCTTTCGAGTGCCCGTATCAACCTTAGCTGTAGGAGATCAGACCTCCCCCGAGCACCTGTATCAATCTTGACTGCAGATCAGATCTCTTCCGAGTGCCCATATTAACCTCAGCTGCAAGAAATGAGATCTTCTTCGAGTCGACCTCGGCTGCTGGTGACAGTATCGCCTCCGAGGAGCTCAACCTCCGACCTCGACCATAGGAGACGAGATCTACTTCAACCTCGGTGGGAGATGAGATCTCCCTTGGGCTTCAACATCAACTTTGGCTGAAGAAGATATCTCCCCCGCGCTTCAATCTGAACCAGCACGAATCCTAGAAGAGAACTTTGGCAGTCGCCTTTTCTGCACTCCCTTCCTTCGAGTTTCGAACTCGAGAGTAGGGGAGACTATTGTTGGGGATAAACCCTGCTCCTACCAAAGTCTAGTTTGATGCTCAGCTTAATGCAATCAGTAGCTACAGAAGAGCTTCAGTGGATGGATCTTAGCCGAACTTCTTCAGCCGACCGAACTCTTCAGCGATCGAGCTCCTTCGAACTCCCAGCGGTCGGACCTTAGCCGAACTCCTTCAGCCGGCCGAACTCTTCAGCAGTCGAGCTCCTTCGAACTTCCAGCGGTCGGGCCTTAGCTGAACTCCTTCAGCCGACCGAACTCCTCAGTGACCGAGCCCCTTTGGACTCCCAGCAGCCGACCCTTAGCCGCACTCCTCCAACCAGATGCCTGTGAGGGCCGAACTCCCTCCGCACTCCTTCGATCGAACTCCTCCAGAAGTCTGAACTTTTTTGAAATTGATACGTGCCGAAGTCCACTGACCGACATCCGCTTTCTTAGAGCTACGGCCATTAAATCTCGACGAACAGTTGCCATCAGTCTGCTGCAGATGATAGCGATCCGCTACCAGACGACGATGGTTGTCAACATCAATCTATGGCAGACAGTACTATAGATGGTGCCTTCCTTCATGACTGATCCTATCAGACCTCGAGCAGTCCACTATCTAGCAGTTGCAGCTGTCACCATCAAGCTCTGCTTATAAAAAGGATCCTCCAGATATGCTAACTCTAAGCTCTAAGCTCTCCTCTCCTTCTCTAAATTCTACCAAACTCATTCCAGAGCACTCCATATCTGTTGATCAGAAGAGCTGACTTGATCGTCGGAGAGTTCTGCCAAAGCCACCTCTCATCGGCTTCAGACGAAACTTTATTTTGTAGGTTCCGACGGCGATCTCATCCACCTCCACTCTAGCTGGATCCGACGATGATCAGATTCTGCATCAACACCATCCATGATCTTTTTTTCTACAAAAGATAGATAAAAATATCAATTCTTAAGAAATAAAGATAAATTAATTTATAAATTAATATTTTTATAAATATATTTAATATGTTTATCATCTTGTTACCTTTCTTATCTTTTGATTTGGCTTTTACTACAAAAGTAAAAGGAAGCAAAATTCTAAAGAATTATAACTTAAATAAATATAAATATTTAAATTTGATAATTTAAATTTTAAAAAGTATTTATTATTAAAATAAAGAGGAGGAGAACAGTTGGAAAGTAAAAATACTTAACACAAAAATAACAAATTTTAATTCTTATTTTTTTTAAAAAAAAAAATTTTAAGACTTGAATGAATAACGTTATTAAGTTTAAAAGAAACCCTTCATTACTTTTTCCATTATATTAATTTATTTCTTCTTGAATGAATAATTTGGTTGGTTGATTGATGTGGGAATTAATTGACAACTCGTCTCACTCAATTAAGTCTTAACACTCTTAAAATTTTTCTTACTTTGGAAAGTGGGTATGTTTGTAAAATAAAGGGGGAGAAAATATTAAAGAAGAAATGATAAATTGATTGAAAATGCTTTTAAATTTCAAGATTTGATCTTGAAATTTCATTCATGATAAATATTTTTATTTTAAAGGAAAAAGGGGGAGAAAATTTAAAATATGAATTTGTTCATCTTTAAATATGAAAAATAAAGGAAGAATATAATATTAAAAATATTAAAAAGAAAAATATTTCTTTTGTTTTTTCATCACAAAAAAAAGAGGGTGAATCACATCATGCACTTTACTTTTCCATTTTGCTATTGATACTTTGGCTTAATTTACATAATTTGATTGATTAATTAATAATTAATTTGGAGCTTAATTGAATTTGAAACACACTCTAAATTTAAAATTTTTGTTTGTAATATACATATTAAATATATATAAGTATTAATTTATTAATTAATTTATCTTTATTTTCTAAGAAATTAAAATTTTTATTTATTTTTTGTAGAAAAAAGATAATGGACAAAAGAGCTTGATTTATGGGTCAAAACAAAAATAATTTGGAGCGAATCAGACCTAAATTGGATCTAGAATGAAGATTTAAAGAAAAAAAAGAAAAATTAAAAAATTTTGGCTCAAACCAGTTTATTAAGCCGATCGGTGCATGATGGACCGACCAATTGGTCCATGGATTAAGCGCAGAACATCCAGCTCCACAAGCATGCCCAATCAGCAGCTACCACGTGGTGGACCTGGACTGCTAAGAGGTTTACAAATAAACCCATGCTACTCATAGGGGCAGAACCATCATTTCTTCAGGCATAACATGTAGTGATTGGTCAGGTTCTTCGGTGCAGTTGGTCCATGATGGTCTACAGACATAGTAACACATGATCCGATAGTCTGCATTTATCTTGGTGAAGATTCAACGACCAGCTTCATTTCCTGGTCTGATTCGAATAGTGCCCAGCGTTTATGCACGATCCGATAGCCAGAAATCAAGTCGGTCGAGATCCAATAGTGGAAAAGGGTTATCCAACTTGATTCAGGAGATCTCAGGCACTATCCAACAGTCCAAATTTATCCCTAAACTTGATCCAATGGCTATAAATTAATCTAAGTCCTGTTTAAGCTACGAACCATGGATTTTGACCAAATTTGGACCGTTTGAACCCGATCTAATGACTGAAAATTATCACAGGAAGTAGAATTCGATCCAAACTCATTTTCTTTGGTTTTTCTCCATTTTTAACATAAATTCTTCCAATTTTTACTCTATAAAAGGTCCTCCGCTGAGACCTAACGAGCCACTAGCCTCCCCCTTGGGGGAATCAGCCCTCTTTTGACCTAAAACTCTCTCTCTCTCCCTCTCTCTCTCCCCCTATTTCTCTCTCTCAAACTCTTCTTTCTTCAAGCTTTTCTTCTTTCTTTCTTCAACAGACCACAAAATTCACAAAATTCTTCATTTTCTCTATCAAAACTCCTCTCCTACTCCTGATTTCTGCAACCAGCTACTATTCAGGATCTTCTGCAAAACATAAAGATGAAGATTTCAGTAAGAAGCTTCCTGATGGTCGATTGATCATCTTATTCTTAGAAGATGATTATGATCTTATTTTGATGATATTTTCTATTTCTCATCTTTTGTATTTTTTTTAATTTATAATAAAGATTATTTTTAATTATAAAATCTTTGTCTTTATTTTTTGGCAATTGATCTAGAATAGTTTATGACTGTTGGGACAAGCCATGATCTATGGGTATGGTTCATACTCTTAAGATAAATTAATTTAAATTAATTTTTTTTATTATATCTAATTTAATTTAGACTAACTTATAACTTTAAAGGACATGCTATGATCCAAAGGTACAGACCATACTCTCTAAGATAGGTTATATCTTTATTGATTAAATATCAATTACAGTATATTAAAAAAATACCAACTATCAAATAAGAGATCAATTAAGATTCTAAGAATCCATCTCTATACTTACAACTTTTTTTTAATTAATTTACTATTTATTTGCTTTTCTAATTAATTTAAGTAGCCTTTTAATTAATTTTAATCTTACTTTTAATTTATAATATAAATACAATTAACATGAATCTTAAGAATACGATCCTGACTTATCCTATCTATATAGTAGTGAGTTAGATTTTATTTTTTACCATCCACGACAGTGATCAAATTTTGATGCCACTACTAGAGATCATAATTTAGTTGCTTCAAAAAATTTAAAATAATTAAAAAAATAAATAAAATTAAAAAAGTTTTATTCAAAAAAAACTAAAAAAAATTACACTGACACCGCATAAAGCTATTTAGAGATTAAAGACCTAATCACAAAACTTAACAAGTAAAATTAACTTATTCAAATTTGATTGTTTTACTTTACTTGGACATCATGACTTTGTGCATCACATCCTCATAAGATACTTTAAGGATACTAAATCCAATTAAACAAGATAAGGTGGGGATTTGATCATCCTTCCTTAGCCCAAAAACCATAAACCTTTAATTGTATTTACCCAAGCCTTCAAATTTTTAAAATTAATTAGATGTTGGCCCCTAAGGATACTCGAGCTCATTAGGATAAGAAACCCTAAAAGTTGTATAGGGTTAGGGTTAGTCAGTTCAACTGGTATCTAAGGCAAGTGGTTCAAAGATCATGTCTTAAGGGAAGGTGGTTACTTAATTGGTTAGCTTACCTGGCCAAGATAATTGGTGTCTAAACAAAGCAATGGAGGAACTCCCACCGATCTTATACTTACCTAGCCAATTGAGTAGCTGATCTTATACTTGGAGGGCTTATAGGCGATCTTGGCAGCTAAGAGCTATCTAGATCTAGGATAATCCTTAGCTAAGATTGACTGTATAACTTGATTGCTAACAAACATCAAATTTAATTAAACTCCTCTAATCTATTTCTTAGATTTAGGACTCTCTAGGTTCTCATCTTTAGAATTTCTTTCGTCCTTCTTTTTTTTAAAAAAAAATCTAATTTTTTTAAAAAAATTCTATAAAAACTTAAATCTATGATTGCTTTAAGGTATAATTGTAGAGTATTTATTTGGACATTATTCATTACGACTCAAACTTCAACCCCTAGATCCTGAAATTGAATGAACCCTTAGAGTAGACAAACCTAAAATCAAGGCTACACCCTTTCGCCAATTGAGGGAATACTTTATACCTGATCCCTAAACACCCATGTATGAACCTAATAGTGGTGGAATCTATGAGGCTAGAGACTCCATAGATATCTATAATAAGATAGATGAGTTATCCAGAAACTTGATCATCTACTAAAAATGAGACACTCTCCTACCTCACCTTTGCATGTGTGTGATATATGTTTAAGTCCCAACTACCTGGTTAGTAAATATCCAACTGCATATCGATCTTGAAAATTTATGCTTGAGCAAACTCACCCCACCCAAACCCGGACTACTAATTATTACAATTCTTACTCTCACACCTACAATCTGGGTTGGGAAGCTATTCAAATTTTTATGAGACATTACAACCATCAATTGATTATGAATCTAATTATCTAGAGGAAACTTATACAGCATACCAATACATTCCACAATCCTCTTCAAATGCCTATAGTTTGCCATTTAAAGAGAATATTTTACACATATTAGAAACACAAACTCAGTCTATAGCCAAGCTAGAAACCTAAGTTAGTCAGTTAACTGCTGTATTTAATAGTTGGGAAGAGGAAGAATTATCTAATTAACCCATAAATGACTCAAGGGAGCAATATATGACTGAGAGCTCCAATGTTCATGAAACCCTTATAGAACAACCTAGTATACAAATTAAAAACTATTTTGAAGTGGATGAACCTAAAGATATAATTAAGAAAGCTACCTCTAGAATTATTTCTCAAGACCTGATGCATACACGTTTGGATTCTTTTGGAGTGGACAATTTTAATGTAGATGGATATATTGAAAATGAAAACACATTATTAAAGCCACCCAATTTTAGCACCACTTTTCTATCGTCTAAGAAATATGAATCAATATCTACTCTAATAGCTTCCTCTCTAGAAACACCACCTCCCTCAGAATTGAATTCATCAGAGTATGCATGTTTAGAACCGAGTGAGACCCTTCCAATACCTTTTACATCAGATGCATTTCTTAATCCAAAAAATTAATTTATAAGCATATTAGAAGAACAAATTGAAGAAATTCTCAATAACCAGGGTCTGAGAATAGGATCATAAATCATCTTCATAAAATTAGAAAAATAAAATTGATTAAAAATGGGGGGCATGAATTACTTCCTGGAAATTGGCAATAAAATAAATTTATAAATAAATGGATCATAGGCCATCTTCCTGAGATTGGCAATCCAAAATCATTGAAATTTATTAATCTAATTTTTAACATGGGATAGGTAGAATCTTCTGGTCTGACTGAAGACATTAAACTTAGTGCTTGTTGGGAGGCAACCCATCATTTTCTTTCTTTCTTTCAAAATTTTAGTTTTTATTTTTGTAGAAAATCAATAAAGATGATTAGCCTAAATTGAGGGGAGCATATCATCAAAAAAAACATCCTATATGAACCTAATGGAGTATAATGAAAAACCTGCCAACAATAAATCAGGTGGTACCCATCCTTGATAAATATTTTTATTTTTCACTTCTTCCATTAAGAACAATGAAAATTAAGTTACAGGAGAGAATAAGTAACTTTAAAACTTATGAGTCCTTAAGTATGATTTAAAGTAATTAGTTTTATATACCCAAACTTTGTTTTTATTAAAAGTTAATTAGACACCCTAATCAATGAATGATCAATGGTCTAGATAATTTTAGAGATACTAAGAAATAAATTATTAAGAAAACCAAATAAATGATAGCATCTAGACTAGACCAAATTTTAAGAGTGATTCTAGAACCCTTTTCTTATCGATCTTAATAAAGAATCTACTTCATGGGAGTTGGGTGGAAAGATCAAAATATGCAAAAATCTTTCTTAAAATCTACTTTTAAGAAAAAGATAATAAGAGAGAGAGAGAGAGAGAGAAAATATTAGTTTTTCATTGAGTAACTGGGCTCCTTCGCCTAAGTAAGCATTGTGGTTTGCTTAAAAAGGTGGATAATGTAAATTAAAAATGGAGATTTTGAAGAAAATAGATCTAGGATTTCATGATCGGATTTTAAAACTTTTTCAAAACATGCAATGAAAGAGATGTACTAATCATATTAATTCATTAATAATACATGAAAGAGTCCTAGATGTAAGATTCTATCATACGATTTAAGCATGCTATTAAATCTGAAAATAAAAACAAGAAAGGATGATGTTGATCAAATTAATATCAAAATAGTACTAGATTAAATCTAGATAACAGAAAGAAGATCGTATCATCTTTACCTTTGCAAGTTGGATTCCTTAACCTTCTAATCCAAGGTTGAGGTCATCGCTCCAAGCCGCATACGTGTCCGGCCTCTATAGGATGTCCACACAAGGCCCCGATCTAAGATCTAAATTCCGACAATAGGAAATCAGCATAGCATGCTAGTACTATGCTGATCCTTTTTTGATGGTTGATCTAGAACCTCCTTCTTCAATCCTTAGACCATCCAATATTCAGAAGAAGAAGAAAGAGATTTATGAAGGTATTCACCTCTCAAAATCTTGCAAAAGGAGGAGGTAGGGATCAAGAAAAAACCCTAGAGAAGAACCCTTCCCCTCCCTTCTTTTTCTCTCACCAGGATACAATGGTTTGTATCTCAATGAAGCACCGCACCCAGATCTTCTTTGCACCCAAGCTTCCCACATCCCAAACCTCTCTCTTAGATCTAAAATTTGTAGAAAACTCATGCCCCAACTCTTTTTAAATAGAGAATTATGATAGAATCTTTATCTAGGTCAAATACCAAGAAAGGTAGGTCTAAATTGAGCAAGGTTTGGGGTGCCCAACTATTGAGTGTCCCCTCATTATTTTTTTCCATGGACTCTAGGGAATATGTGAAAATAATTCTTCTATTTTTCACAAAAAAATCATAAGAAAATTAGGTAGTTTGGTGCCTCAAAGAAATAAGAAAAGATGATGTGTCAAACTCTATCCAATAGAGACCTAGGTCAAAACAACTTGTTTGTTTTGACCTATTTCATAATTAATTTCTTTCTAAAATGGTAGGAGACATAAAGGAGCATGGATACTCTCTAGAAATAAAATTTTCCATGAAAATTCCAAGAAAATTGGTGTAGGGGGGCATGAAAAGAAAGGTGGCATAAGATAGAGAAATCCTAGTCACACTAGGACTTCTAGTTTTAAATTGGTCCAACTTATTATTTGAACCCAATCAAATCAAAAGTAATGCAACCTAATTAAAGATGATCTTAATTCAACTAAGAACCTAATTAAATTAAATTAAATTAAATTTAAATCTAATTTAATTTTTAATTAAATTAAAAATTGGGTACATACAAGTCCTAATTGAACAGGGACTTGTTCTCCCTTGCAATTGGCTCATCCAATAAACTAATTGGACTTGATCCAATCAAATCCAAACTAAATCTAATTAAATCATATTTAATAAGACTTAATCTTATCCCTCTGGCTTTATCAAATTAAGTTAATTAAATAATCCAATTGCTAATCGATCCTCCTAAAATACTTGTACTAGGTCAAACATCAATCATATTTATTGTTTGTGTGTGACCCCATAGGTTCGAACCTAAGCTGATAGCATAGGAGTAAATTTATATACCAATTGAAGTGACCATCTAGTAATGATATCCGATGGTCGGATAGATTGAATGTATAAAACAACACTCTTAGAACCCATGTGGATATAGTTTTCGTATAATTCATCCTCTTAACCAAAATACTCATAGGTTAACTCAGAGTTTAACTATCAACCCTGATTAGGTCATCCACATTGTATTTCAAAATAGCAAATCCATCTCATGGATTATCCTAGCTAAGGTTTTGTTAAATTTAAATACAATGATGCATTTTCTCCAAATCATTGGAGTGGTCAATCCGATCTTGATCACACACTGATTTTATAAATACTTGACTGTGCTAAAAAATCTTCCATTACTGAATTAAAAATTTAGGTAGTCTGGCACTAAAGCACAGTGAGTTGCTTGCAAGCTACTATGGTGATCTCAGGTCTAAGGGACACTTATACCCATATCCCATTAGAGTAATTCTTGACAACAGAATGCTCTGAAGTTGATCACATTCAGTGATGATGTACCCTTATATCTCATCTGTATGCCATACCAGTATCTCCATACTCTTTGATTAAAAAGACAATCAACCTATATCGCATATAGCGATCTATACTCGATAAATATTATCATCCTAATTAACAACGTATTATTTGATCATGAATAGTTTAAGGACTGATCAATAAATCCTCTCTTTATTGAAACTAAATAGTCCTAAAGACTTCATCACAATAAATGGAGTTCATTAGAAGATATAGACTTTATGATGAAAAAGCTAGAATTTTATTTTATTCAATAATAAATCATTTATAAGTATAAAGTAGCATAACCATCAATAGATTGATGATTGACTTTGGAACATAATTTTCAACAACTCCCACTTATCCTAAAGCCACTCGATACAGTATCTAATATCCATCTTCGACTTATAGTTGTTGAACTCCTTTACTACCAGGGCTTTAGTGAAGGGGTCGGTGAGGTTCTCCTTTCTATCGATCTTTTGAAGGTCGACATCATCTCGATCCACGATCTTTTAGATCAAGTGGTAGCGATGCAGTATGTACTTCATCCGTTGGTGTGCCTTTGATTTCTTTGTCTGAGAAATGGCACTAGTGTTGTCATAGTAGAGTAGGATCAGACCATCAAAGAAGGATGCTACTTTGAGCTGGGTGATGAACTTTCTCAACCACATAGCTTCTTTCGTGGCATCTAATATTGTGATGTACTCCATCTAGCATACAGAGTCTGCCATAGTGTGCTGCTTGAAACTCTTCTAGTAGATGGTTCCATCATCAAGAATAAGAACATAACCGAACATACTTTTATTATCATCATGGTCTGTTTGAAAGCTAGAGTTTGTAAACTCTACTAGTTTCAAATGTGACTCACCATAGATCAACCATGGGCTCTTAGTATTTCTTAAATATTTAAGGATGATTTTTACCATCTTTCAGTAGCTCTCCCCTAGATCAGATTGGTATCTACTTACTACTCCTAGTGAGTATGCCATATCTGGTCTCCTACATATCATGGCGTATATAATAGATCCTACTACCAAAGCATATGGGATTATATTCATACGCTCTCTCTCTTCAGGAGTTGTCGGACAATCCTTCTTAGAAAGAGATATTTCATGGCTTATCGAAAGATAGCCCTTTTTAAAATTCTCCATGCTAAACCTCTTCAGCATGATTTCTATGTACGTGGACTGGGATAACCCAAGCATCCTCTTAGATCTATCTCTATAGATCTTCATCCCTAGGATGTAGGATGCTTCACTCAAGTCATTCATGGAGAACTAAGATGACAACCAAACATTTATTTCTTGTAGTGTAGGAATGTCATTCTCGATTAAGAGAATATCATCTACGTACAAGTAAAGGAATACCACTGTTGGACCATTTATCCATTTATAAATGCAGGGCTCTTCTCCATTCTTAACAAAACTATATATTTTGATCACCTTATCAAAACACATGTTCCAACTCTGAGATGCTTGCTTCATTTCATAAATGGATCACTAAAGCTTGCACACCTTGGACTCATCAGTAGATATGATCTCCTCAGGTTGTATCATATACACCTCTTTGATTAGCTCTCTATTCAGAAAAGTTGTCTTCACATCCATCTGCCAGATCTCATAGTCCAGATGGACAGCTATCACAAGCATTATCCGAATAGATTTGAGCATTGCCATAGGAAAGAATGTCTCATCATGATCAATACCATAACATTGATAATACCTCTTAGTAATCAGATGAGCTTTATAGATTTTCATCCTTTCATCTGTGCTCCTCTTCCTCTTGAAGATCCATTTACATCCAATGGGTTTAACCTCTTCGAGTAGGTCAACCAATGTCCACACTGAAGGGAAATCCTGATTTCCCGGTCCAGGTTCGTCCAGATCTGATCAGATCAAGAGATATATTTCAAAAATTTTTCTCTTGATCCCAATCAAATCTTGATATATTTCAGATCTGATTCTTATTATTTTAATAAATAAAATAAAATAAGATAAATTAAATCAAATTTAATTTACCTGATTTGGGTAATCCTATTACCCTGTAGATGATCCTGATTACAGCGGAAGGTTCTAGATCTAGCCATGCAAGCGCTTGGCCTCTACCGATATCCACTCGGGTTGGATCTGAAGATCCTCTTCTTCTCTATCACGCCTCCAAAAATCAGATCTGGATCTGATCTGGAGGATCTTCAAAACTCTTTTGAAGATCTGCAGTCGTCCTTTTGCAGCAGCGCAGCCTTCTTACTTTTGATCGCCTTTCCTTGATCTGAATCGCACCAACCTAAATCCAAAACTCTTTTGGACGTGGAGAGCAAGGGAGAAGAGACTATGGCATGGAGAAGGAGGGGAGAGGCAGCCTTGGGGCATGGGGTTTCTCAATTGAATTGCATTATAATTAGGGTTGGGCGCAGGGTCTTATTTATAGACCTCTTGTGATCCAACTCCTCTTCCTCTCAACCAATCACAACCCTTTGTTAAATCAGATCTAAATCTGATTGGTTGAAATAGAGACCCCTGGATTCCTCCTTAGAGGGCGCCTAAGACCAGTCAAACTGGATTCTTAGTAGAACTCTGATTGGAATCCAAAAGGGAGGTGGAGTCCTTGCCCAACAAGGACTCCAAGGCGCCTCCTACTTGGGCTCACGCCACCCTTGGCGTGCGCCCTTCTCCTTGCCAGGTTCTGGCAGGGGGACAGGCCCCCACCAGCTCTCCAATAGGTGCATGACATGTGGTCAAAAGTCAAGGGGTGAATGGTCAACGTTTGACCAATCAAAGGTAGACTTTTGACCAAAGTCAAAGAACAAGAAATGGCAGGTGACCAAAAATGGCAGGTAATGTCTTACAAATAAGACAACCTATTCTGACTTGGACAACCTCCAGTCAGACCATATGAAGGCCTCTGATTGAGCACAAACTCCTTTGGCTCAGTCAGGACAACTTATTTGTGATAGTAAAAGAAGAACGTTAGGTTCAATCGAGTGCTAGCACGATTTCCTTGAACCTAATTGAATCTCATTCAGATCAATTGAACTAGATCAGTTCAATTGATGATCACCAGATTCAAACCCTTGTTTGTGTGACCCAGTTAGGTTCAGTTCTATATGGTAATGGGATATGTCATGATCTCTATCATAGACATCATCGAAACTCCTTTCGATGGATCAGAACTCTTCTGATTCGAATAGCTAGAATGATCGATCATCTAAATCATTCTAATTGCTCCCAAAATCCACCAGTGACACCTAGCAGTATATGGTGGCAACCCATCAGAGCTGAATGCGAACCTCTTGGTGCAGCTACCTGTGTGATTCAGTTCTTCTATCTTGAGCCCCGATCAGATTAGGGTTAAGGTGAACTCGTCAAACCCTAGTCTCTGTCATATGATGTAATCATTCGATTCGAGTCCAATGTGAAAATCTAAATAGAAACTCTTTCTATTATTTCACTCTACCATGGCCATGGATTTCTGGACTTGATTCTCATGATCATCATAGGGCTACTCCTCTACCACCGAGGTAGATAGATTCCATCTTGATGCAATCCAGTTCCTACAATGAACATGTCATAGCCAACATACACCTCAGGGTTCCATATGGCTAGGAGACCGAGTAATGGTGTAGTCAAACTATAACACCCTCAAGGTGAACTGCTGATGCATCTCAGGTCAAAGAACCAGACACACTACTGCAGCATCGAGTCAGTCATTGACGAGAAGGTAGACTTCCTAATGACTACTCGAGGTGGTCACGCTCAGTGCCCTCGTTCTCTAACGAGTACCAGTACTTTCGCTCCGGTGTCTCCACACCGTAGACTCAAGACTCATCTACTAAAGAGAAGCGATGGTACACCAACCTTCTGGATCAATCACCATCCTCGTGATGATCCTATGGTCGGGAGCTGTTTATGAGTTAATAATGATTATTCATGTCTTAAATTTTCAACTCTTGAAAATATGAATTATCATTACCATTAACTCAAAGGATGTATCACAGACACTAAATACACAGGTGTGATAGAAAATAACCCATTTTATAGATTATAGTCAAAATTATAATTTTGCCCCTAGAAGTGTATTACAAGTGTCAGCCAATTCTGGCTTCTAGGGCACATATATCTAACAATCTCCCACTTGTCCTAAAGCCAATTGGCTACAAGTCTAAGTCCCATCTTCTCAAGGTGGGCTTCGATCTTCTGTTGTCCCAACGACTTTGTAAGTGGGTCTGCCACATTATCTGCGGAGTTGACTCTCTTGACCTCAACGTAACCTTTCTCAAGGTAATCGCGGATGAGATGATATCGCTGTTTGCTAGGAACTCTTCCAGCACAAACAGTCTGCCAGATGTCGACTTTCGATCATCTATATCGGACATGAAGTCCGAGTCTGTGTATCCCTGGACTTGGAGTTCTCCATTACCAAAGACCAACATCATATCCTTAGTTCTTCTCAAGTACTTAAGGATACATTTCACAGAAGTCCAGTGTTCTTCACCTGAATTTGACTGATATCTGCTTGTGACACTCACAGCATGGGCTATATCAGGTCGTGTACATAGCATGGCATACATGAGGCTCCCTATTGCAGAAGCATAAGGGATCTTGCTCATGCGTTCTATTTCCTCAGGTGTGCTGGGGCACATCTTCTTGGAAAGATGAATACCATGTCTGAAGGGTATTAATCCCCTCTTAGAGTTTTCCATACTAAACCTCTTTAGTACTTCCTCTATGTACATTTTCTGTGAAAGTCCTAGCATCCTATTCGGTCTATCCCTATAGACCTTAATTCCTAGAATAAAGGATGCTTCACCTAGGTCTTTCATGGAGAATTCCTTGGACAACCACATCTTGACTGATGTCAACATGGGAATATCATTCCCAATAAGGAGGATGTCATCCACGTACAATACGAGGAAGACAACAGCGCTCCCACTGACCCTTTTGAAAACACATGGTTCCTCTTCATTTTTGATGAAACCAAACTTTTTGATCACATCATTGAAATGAGTGTTCCAGCTCCGAGATGCTTGCTTAAGTCCATATATGGACCTTTGCAGCTTGCAAAACTTGTGATCAGTATCACTGGATGTGAAACCTAGCGGCTGTTCCATATAGATATCTTCCTCAAGATATCCATTTAGGAATGCTGTTTTCACATCCATTTGCCATATTTCATAATCGAAATAGGCTGCAACAGCAAGCAATGTGTGGATGGATTTTAGCATAGCTACCGGGGAAAAGGTATCCTGATAGTCAATGCCTTCACGTTGACTATAACCTTTTGCCACCAGTCTAGCCTTGAATGTCTCCACATTCCCATCTGCACCAATCTTTCTCTTGAAGATCCATTTACACCCAATAGGTACTATACCTTCTGGTGGATCTATCAAGGTTCAGACTTGGTTTGAGTGCATCGAGTCGATCTCTGACTTCATTGCCTCAAGCCATTTCTCGGAGTCGATATCTGATATCTCCTCGTTGTAGGTTTTGGGATCATCACCATGAGCACCATTACCTATGGGGAACATTTCCTCTACGTCCTCTGAAATAATATCTAAGTATCTTTCAGGGGGACGGGAAACTCTTTCCGATCTACGAGGTGGAGGAGGTAGTGTTCTTATTGGCTCAACCTGATTTGGTTCCAATTGGTCCTTAACTCTTTCCACTTGTGAGACTTTCTCATCAAGCTTAATCTGCTTTCCAATGCCACTATCTTGAATAAACTATTTTTCAAGAAATATGGCATGTCGACTCACAATCACATTGTGGTCTTCTGGAATGTAGAAATAGTATCCTAATGACTTTTTAGGATATCCTATAAATCGAGCTCTGAAGGACCTAAACTCTAACTTATCCGCTTGTTGTCTTTTGACATGAGCCGGACAACCCCAAATTCTGAGATGACTCAGACTTGGTTTCTTACCGTGCCATATCTCATACGGTGTGGTAGGAACGGTTTTAGAGGGAACCCTATTCAGTAAATAGGTTGAAGTTAATAATGAATGTCCCCAAAGAAAATCAGGAAGGTCTGTGAAGCTCATCATGGATCGAACCATATCTAATAGAGTCTAATTTCTCTATTCTGAAACCCCGTTGAGTTGAGGTGTTCCTGGTGGAGTCCATTGAGAGACTATGCCATTTTTCTTAAGATAGTCTAGGAATTCCCGGCTAAGGTATTCACCTCCTCGATCTGATCGAAGAACCTTAATGGGTTTTCCAGTTTGTTTTTCTACTTCATGTCTGAATTCTTTGAACTTTTCAAAAGCTTCAGACTTATGTCTCATAAGATACACATACCCATACCTAGATAGATCATCGGTAAAGGTAATAAGTAGACAAAATTGCCTCTAACCGGCACATTAAATGGGCCGCACACATCAGTATGTACTAGGGCAAGGAGATCTGTGGCCCTCTCCCCATGTCCAACAAAAGGGAGTTTAGTCATTTTGCCTTGAAGACAAGATTCACAAGTTGGATATGACTCAAAAGTCAATGGACTCAATAGCCCATTTTTCTCCAATTTGTTAATCCTATCTTCTGCTATATGACCTAATCTCTGGTGCCATAGATATCTGTCGTTTGGACTATCCCTAGGTCGTTTGGCATTCACGTTTTGCTCGATAGTTAAAATAGGTACATCAATATACAACTGATAAAGACCATTAACAAGGAAATCATTTGCAATTTTATTTCTTTCATAAAGAATATTACAATGGTCCTTAAAGAAGGTGATCACATAACCTTCTTGTGCTAAGCATGAAACAGAAATCAAATTCCTGCTAGCTGCAGGCACATAATAACAGTCTTTTAAAACTAAGTCTAAACCAGATGGTAATCGAAGAGGGTATGTTCCCACGGCTACTTGCAGCAACTCTTGCTCCATTACCAATGCGTAGGATCATGTCTCCATCCCTCAGCCTCCTGCTATCCTCAAGACCCTGCATAGAAGTGCATAGATGAGCATTAGAACCAGAGTCAAGCACCCAACTGGATGCAGAAGAAACCGTAAGGTTAGACTCAACAACGAGCATACCTCCAGAAGGACCTCCCTTCTTGTTCTTTAGGGTGGCCAGGTAAGTAGGGCAGTTCCGCTTCCAATGGCCGTCGCTGTTGCAATGGAAACACTTTCCTTTGCCATCGGCCTTTTTCTTCGATTATACCTTCTTCTTCTTTGATCCTTCCACCTTCTGCTTTTTCACAGACTTCTTTTTCTTTCCATAAGACTTTCTTTTGGAAGAAGTCCGTTCCATAGCAAGAACTGAGCCTTTAGAACCTTTCATAGAAAGCTCAGCGGTAACCAGCATATTCATCAACTCGGCCAAGGAATTTTGAAGTTTATGCATGTGGTAATTCATGATGAATTGCCCATATGCATCAGTTAAAGATTGCAGAATAATATCGTTCTGCAGATCCAAGTCCAACTTCACACCGAGCTTTTCAAGCTCTTCCATGTCCTTGATCATTGTCAGACAGTGATCTTGGACTGACTGCCCATCACGCATCTTAGCCTTAAAAAGTCGTTTTGTGACTTGATATTTGGCTGCGCGACTCTGTTCACCAAACATCTCCTGCAGGTGAGCCAACATTTGGCGAGCAGTCCCGATATCTTCATGTTGGCGCTGGAGCTCATCAGACATCGAGCCCAACATGTAGTATCTGGCCTTATTGTCTTCGTCAATCCATTTTTCCAGAGACGCTCTCTGTTCAGTGGATGGACGAGCTGGTAAGGTGGGAGGGTCTTGGTCCAAAACATGTGTTAACTTCTCTGAACCCAAAATAATTTTGTAGTTCCTGAGCCAATCTTTATAATTGGGTCCAGTCAGTCTATGTGTGTCTAGGATACGTGCCAGTGGGTTGGACGCAGATATTTTCCTGTAGAGAGTCAAAGATTCTAGTTAGATATTGTAATTTTGACTTGACCAATTTGTTTAGGGATTTTATTTTTAAACAAATTAGCTCCCACTATTTTCTCGGATCCCTACACTCCCTCTGTAGAGATGCAAAAATCTCCGCGATTGATGATTTCTAGTGGGTGGTGCGGTCTCACCAACTGACTCATCACCTCACCTAACAGTTATTGGTGATGGGTTAGCCAATGAGTGAACAACTCTTGTTCAATGATTCTCTAATCATGGTGCACCCAAACTTGGTCTCTAATTCATGAATCTCACCGTATCCGAATATTGATCCACTCCTTAGTTAAGTCAGACCCACCATTTGCATAGACTGGGTTCCTAATTGGGTCTCTCACCGTATCCAGAATATTGAGCCCAACTCATCCTCCAGCCCATAGCATCCAATGCCTAATAGACATGGTTGCGTCTTCTCGGTGCAACTGAGCCACTGTATCCAGCCGAGAACAATCAACCCCGGGAAGGGCCCGCACATCTACAATGGTGGAAGACCTCGGACTTAATCTTTTCTTAGGGAGAATTGATTCAGGTCTCATTAAACTAGACTTGGCTTAGTCATAACAATTATGACTAACTAGTGGCATGGGTTAGCTCGGATTATTGACCACCTCAGATCAGACTGTGTCAACAGATATGGCCAGGTAAGTGAGATCGGTGGAAGGAATATGCCGTTAACTCGCACAAAACGCATTCAGGTCGAGTAGCTCCAATTAAAACTAGTCGGTCGTCTGTGCAAACTTACCTTAGACACCAAATTGTTGAGTCAGAACCAATTGGGTTAGCCTACAATCCAACTCTAACCTCTGAGCCTAATTAGGTCTGCTTGATCATGACTCGATCTTGACCCAGACTTAATCCTATTAGGCTGGTCAATTTAAGCATTGTTGATCCCATCTAACCAACTCTTGATTCGGTTTGATCAACCACTTAGACCTAATTGAGCTACCAAGCCCGAACCCAGTATTATGAATATGTCTTAGATCTGAAATTCTCAATTTTAGACCTAATTAATATTCCATAAACTTAATTCTTAATTAAGTTGGGTTCATAAATAAAATATGCACAATAAATCCTAGGATTTCAGGATCTAGGGTTTTGCAGAAAGTAAGTTTGGATTTGATTAAGGACGAACACGCAGCACCCCTACACGTTATAAGAACATCCATCGATGGAAGAGAGGCCTTTAAACCTTCTTCGTTCTATGACCGGACGGCAAGAGGAACGCCTTATCAGGAACATGTAAATTACAAAACAGTTATAGATCTATATCATATATCTCATATACAAATTTAGATCTAATCAAGGCATATTTTGCATACATCTCATGTATCATAATCATGCATGTTTTCAGATCTAAATTATCTCATAATAATCTAAAAAATTAGATTTAAATTGATCTAATCAAAATAAATTCTAATCTAGACAATTATATAGAACTATTCTACAACTAGTCTAGTCATGCATCTATCATATCTCATATGATATTTAAAATTAAATAATTTTTATTTCTATTTTTTAGATGTTATATAACACTTATAATATCAAAAAATAGTAAATAAGAAGATCTAAAATATGATTTAATCAGATTAATCAAAGACATGCAAAACTATTCTATAGAACTATTCTATTCTAGAACTAGTCATGCATATCTTCATAATCTTAGATCCAAATCATTTAATTTTAATTTTTTTGATTTCAGATCTGATCATATCTCATGTGACATCTAAAATCATTTTATTTTTTAATTAAAATAAAATTAAAATCAGATCTAAATAATTTAGAACCATGGCTCTGATACCAGTTGAAGGGATCCTGATTTCCCAGTCCAGGTTCGTCCAGATCTGATTAGATATCAGATCAAGAGATATATTTCAAAATTTTTTCTCTTGATCTAATCAGATATTGATATATTTTAGATCTAATTCTTATTATTTTAATAAATAAAATAAAATAAGATAAATTAAATCAAATTTAATTTACCTATTGGGTAATCCTATTACCCTGTAGATATCCCTGATTGCAGCAAGGTTCTAGATCTAGCACGCAAGCGCCTGGCCTCTACCGGTATCCACTCGGGTTGGATCTGGAGATCCTCTTCTCTCTATCACCTCCAAAAATCAGATCTGGATCTGATCTGGAGGATCTTCAAACTCTTTTGAAGATCACAGTCGTCTTTTGCAGCAGCGCAGCCTTCTTGCTTTTGATCGTCTTCTTGATCTGAATCGCACCAACCTAATCAAAACTCTTTGGACGTGGAGAGCAAGGGGAGAAGAGACTATGGCATGGAGAAGGAGGGGAGAGCAGCTTGGGGGTGGGGTTTTCATTGAATTGCATTATAATTAGGGTTGGGCGCAGGGTCTTATTTATAGACTCTGTGATCCAACTCTCTTCTCTCAACCAATCACAACCCTTGTGAAATCAGATCTAATTTGATTGGTTGAAATAGAACCCCTGGATTCCTCCTTGGAGGGTGCCTAAACCAGTCAAAGGATTCTTATAGAACTCTGATTGGAATCCAAAAGGGAGGTGGAGTCCTTGTCCAACAAGGACTCCTAGGCGCCTCCTACTTGGGCTCACGCCACCCTTGGGTGCGCCCTTCTCCTTGCCAGGTTCTGGCAGGGGGACAGGCCCCCACCAGCTCTCCAATAGGTGCATGACATGTGGTCAAAAGTCAAAGGGTGAATGGTCAACGTTTGACCAGTCAAAGGTAGACTTTTGACCAAAGTCAAAGAACAAGAAATGGCAGGTGACCAAAAATGGCAGGTAATGTCTTACAAATAAGACAACCTTTCTGACTTGGACAACCTCCAGTCAGACCATATGAAGGCCTCTGATTGAGCACAAACTCCTTTGGCTCAGTCAGGACAACTTATTTATGATAGTAAAAGAAGAACGTTAGGTTCAATCGAGTGCTAGCACGATTTCCTTGAACCAATTGAATCTCATTCAGATCAATTGAACTAGATCAGTTCAATTGATGATCACCAGATTCAAACCCTTGTTTGTGTGACCCAGTTAGGTTCAGTTCTGTATGGTAATGGGATATGTCATGATCTCTATCATAGACATCATCGAAACTCCTTTCGATGGATCAGAACTCTTCTGATTCGAACAGCTAGAATGATCGATCATCTAAATCATTCTAATTGCTCCCAAAATCCATCAGTGACACCTAGCAGTATATGGTGGCAACCCATCAGAGCTGAATGCGAACCTCTTGGTGCAGCTACCTGTGTGATTCTGTTCTTCTATCTGGCCCCGATCAGATTAGGGTTAAGGTAACTCGTCAAACCCTAGTCTCTGTCATATGATGTAATCATTCGATTCAAGTCCAATGTGAAAATCTAAATAGAAACTCTTTCTATTATTTCACTCTACCATGGCCATGGATTCTGGACTTGATTCTCATGATCATCATAGGGCTACTCCTCTACCACCGAGGTAGATAGATCCATCTTGATGCAATCCAGTTCCTACAATGAACATGCTATAGCCAACATACACCTCAGGGTTCCATATGGCTAGGAGACCGAGTAATGGTGTAGTCAAACTATAACACCCTCAAGGTGAACTGCCGATGCATCTCAGGTCAAAGAACCAGACACACTACTGCAGCATCGAGTCAGTCATTGACGCGAAGGTAGACTTCCTAATGACTACTCGAGGTGGTCACGCTCAGTGCCCTCGTTCTCTAACGAGTATGTACTCTCGCTCCGGTGTCTCCACCCATAGACTCAAGACTCATTACTAAAGAGAAGCGATCGTACACCAACCTTCCAGATCAATCACCTCCTCTGATGATCCTATGGTCGAGCTGTTATGAGTTAATAATGATTATCATGTCTTAAATTTTCAAATCTTGAAAATGAATTATCATTACCATTACTCAAAGGATGTATCACAGACACTAAATACACAGGTGTGATAGAAATAACCATTTTATAGATTATAGTCAAAATTACAATTTTGCCCCTAGAAGTGTATTACAAGTGTCAGCCAATTCTGGCTTCTAGGGCACATATATCTAACACACACATCATTGACCTTCATGGACTCCATCTCGAATTTTATAGCCTCAAGCCATTTCTCAAAATTAGATCTCTGCGATGCATCCATATAAGTAATCGGATCCTCATTATTCTTATCAAGTTCGATTAGATCACCATTTTAGACTAAGAAATCATAGTATCTATCTGACTGACGTGGTACTCTACTGGATCATCTTAATGGTGTAGGTACACTAGACTCTAAATTGGATCTAATCAAATTTGATTCAGATTCGGCTACTGGTGTCAGCTTTTCTACCTATCGAACTTTCTCAAGTTCAATCTTAGAGGTAATAATTCTTTCACCAAGGAACTTCTTTTCCAAAAAAATTGCCTTAAGATTGACAAACATCTTTTGTTCATCAGCATGGTAGAAAGTATACCATTTAGTTTTTTTAGAGTATCCTATGAATATGCACTTATTAGACCTAGGTCCAAGTTTATCTATGATTAATCATTTGACATAAGTCGGGCATCCTCAGACCCTAAGATATAAAAGTACTGGCTTATGCCCGTTCATATTGTGAGCTCAGATATGGTGCTCTCAAGCCTTGAAAGCAGGTGGAAAGAGAGCAAGGAGCGAATGGAATCAACTATCAAAAAGCTTCGACAAACACTTTAAAAGAGCTGGCTTGGATCCTATCAGAAGAGAAGGCCAAGCTACAAAAGAGCCAGCCTGAGTAGAAGACGAGCCAGCATGAATTCTAAGAGAGCTGGCTTAAGTAGAAGTCTAGAAAATATATCTGGTTGATACACTAGAAGAACTAGCTCGATTCGTGCTAGAGCCAGCCCAAGTAGAATCCAAGCTGGCTCGAAACTTAAGAGAGCTGGGTCAAGCAATAGAACAAAAAGTGGTGATTCGAGCTCTCATAGGAGACATCACCATCGAGTCGGCCCAACTACTGATCGAGTCTGCTCGAGCAGTGAATAGAATAGAACATAGTTTCTGTTCTAGCCTAGAATTGGATTTAATCCTAGGAACTTAGGGCCTTGGTTTGTAAGGTCTTAAGGGAGCTAATCTATGGATTGGACTGAAATTTATCCAATGGATGTGTGCATGGGAGTTATGGGTGTACATGGGCTTGGGGAGTGCATCACATTAGGTTAGCTTGGAGAGTTTTTTAGGTTGGATCTTATTTGACCAGGTATATATACTTTGTACTAAGTTTTGTAAACTAAGAATAGAACCAATACAAGCCTTTTCTCCCTAAAATCTCTCTTCCTCTCTTGTTCTCTCCCTTTTCTCCATGCCCTAGGATTTGCTAGGATTTTAACAGAAAGGCCATCCCTTTTCTTATATCCTTGTTGCTATTTCTACAATCATCTAGTAGCAAGGATTGTTCCCAACAATTGATATAAAAGCGGTGCCATCAATGGAACAATAATTGGTATTAGAGCCCTGGTGTTAGATTTGGTAGAGAAAAGATCAAAGCTTTACCTGGTGTTATGGTAAGGTGCTGAACAGATTTCTTTGAACACTATTTTCTACTTTTATATTTAGTTATTAGAATCTGGTTGGAATGGCATCGAGTACCATTAAGGCAGACTTTGGAAAGTTTGATGGCAAGCATAACTTCAGCCTTTGATAGCAAAGGATGAAGGATCTACTGGTGCAGAATAGAATCTTCAAGGTCTTGGCTCGAAAAAGATCAGAAATGATTTTTGTTGAAGAGTGGGAGGAACTTGAAGACATAGCCTTCAGTATGATTCGTATGTGCCTTGCTGTTGAGATTTTGCCAGAGATTAATATAAAAACCACACTGAAGGAGCTTTGGCAGAAACTGGAGAACACGTATATGGACAAGAACATGATAAATAAGCTATGGTTGAAGAAGCAATTGTACAGTTTGTAGATGCTCAAAGAAGGAGACCTAGTTTTCCACATCCAGAAGTTCAATTAAGTTTGCTTGGATGTTATGAGCCTTGATGTAAAGATTGATGAGGAGGATAGAGCTCTACTTTTGTTGTGTTTGCTGCCAGCAGCATATGATAGTCTCATTACTACTCTAATGTATGGAAAGGAGACATTAAACTTTAAAAAAGTGGTTGGAATTCTTAGGTCCAACAAGTAGTGAGAGAGGTTAGTTAGAGGAAACTCTAATTTAGAGGTGTTTTCTATGAATGAGAGATAAGGAAGGCCTAAGGAGAGGACCGAAGGAAAAACCTATTTTTTCAACACAGGATCGTTCAGATCTGATGGATTTGAAGAAATATTTTAGAAAAATTTTTTCTAAAATTTTCATCAGACCTGAGACTTCTCAAATATGATCATAGAGATCTAATATTAAAAGTTAAAAATAAAATTAAATCAGATTTAATTTTAAATACCAAATTTGGTAATCTAATCATCCTATGATGATCCTATTGATTCCTGAGATTTTGGAAGGAGCCACGCATGCGCCTGGCCTCTACCGATATCCACTTAAGCAGGATCTGAACATCTTCTCCTCATGAATCTCTCCTTTAAAAATTAGATCTGGATCTAATTTAAAAATCCTTCAAAATGACTTCTTAGGGCAGCCTATTTATCTCACGAACATTGTCACAAGATGCTGAATCTTGTGCCAAAAACCTTGGACCTTCAACTCAAATTTATGCCTAACTTTTTGGGCATGTAGAAGAGAGGGAGAGAGAGGATAGAGGGGGTGTGGATATCAGAGAGAAGACTCCTTTGTATGTGAAAAGATAAATTATGTTAAGGCAATTTTGTGAGAAGAGTTCTTATACAAGACATAGCGCCAAAAAGAGTCCCTTTTTGACCAAAAATCTTATTAATTCAACCATTGAGACTCTTGGACCTGATCTCCATGAAATACCTCAGATCCCATTTAGTTTTGATGCCAAAAATTCATCTGGAAGGTGGTGGCATGAAAGGATAAGGAAGAGTCCATGTGCATCTAGGACTCTTCCCTCAAGAGTTTGATACAAATCAAACTATATCAAAAACCAACTTAGGCACCTCCAAAAATCATAAAATTTTGCACACCCAAAGTATAACTCATGAACCATCACATATTCAAAAATTAGAGCAAAATAATTTCTAAAAAATTTTATAAAATTCTCTGATCATGTGACCCTCAATTCTCTCAATTGGGTCAACTATTGACCCTAATCCAATTGCACTAGGAATGAATTTAATTTTCATAAATAATCTGACCATGTAGGATCATCTCACCATCCCTCAGCCTCTTGTTATCCTCAGGACCCTGCATAGAAGTGCATAAGTGAGCACTAGAACTAGAGTCAAGCACCCAACTGGATGCAGAAGAAACCATAATGTTAGATTCTATAACGAGCATACCTCCAAAAGGATCTGCCTCCTTGTTCTTTAGGCTGGCCAGGTACAAGGGATAGTTTTGCTTCCAATGATCATCTATATTGCAATTGAAATATTTTTCTTTGTCAGCAGCCTTCTTCTTCAACTCTGTCTTCTTCTTCTTCCCACCATCCATCTTCTACTTCTTCACAGACTTCTTCTTCTTTCTAGAAGACTTTCTCTTGGAAGAAGTCCACTCCACAGCAAGACTAAGCCTTTAGAACCTTTCATAGAAAGTTCAGCAGTAATCAGCATATTCATAAGTTCTATCAGAGTATTCTATAGTTTATGCATATGGTAGTTCATGATGAACTATCCATATGCATCAATCAAGGATTGCAGAATTATATCAATCTATAAATCCTTGTCCAACTTGACATCGAGCTTCTCAAGCTCTTCTAAGTCCTTGATCTTCATCAGATAATGATCTTGGACTGACTACCCATCATGTATTTGAGCCTTAAAAAGTCTTCTAGTGACTTGATATTTGGCTGCGCGACTTTGTTCACCAAACAACTCTTGCAGGTGAGCTAACATTTGGCGGCTAGTCTTAATGTCTTCATGTTGGTGCTAGAGCTCATCAGACATCGAGCCCAATATGTAATACCTGACTTTGTTATCATTATCCATCTATTTTTCTAGAGACGCTCTCTGATCAGCGGATGGATGGGATGGTACAGTGGAAGGATCCTATTCCAACATATGAATCAACTTCTCAGAACCTAAAATAATTTTGAAGTTCCAGAGCCAATCCTTAAAGTTGGGTCCGGTCAGTCTATGGGTGTCCAGGATACGAGCTAGTGGGTTAGACGCAGATATTTTTCTTTAGAGAGTCAAAGATTTTAGTTAGATTTTATAATTAGAATTAATCAATTTATTTAGAAATTTTATTTTTAAATAAATTAGATTTCCACTATTTTCTTGGATCCCTACACTTTCTGGGTAGACATGCGAAAATCTTCATGATCAATTGATTTCTAGTAGATGGTATGGTCCCACCGACTAGCTCACCATCTCACCTAATAGTTATTGATAATGGGTTAATCGATGAGTGGACAACTCTTATCCAATGATTCTCTAATCATGGTGCATCTAATCCTGATCTCTAATTCATGAATCTCACCACGTCCAAAATATTGATCCACTCCTTAGTTAAGTCAGACCCACCATTTGTATGAATTAGATTTCTGATTGGATCCCTCACCGTATCCAAAATATTGAGTCCAACCCATAGCATCCAATGTCTAATAGATGTGGTTGCATCTTTTTGGTGCAACTGAGCCACTGTAACCAGCCGAGAACAATCAACCTCGGAAAGGGCCCACATATCTACAATGGTGGAAGACCAATTGACTTAATCTTTTCTTAAGGAGATTCAATTTAGGTCTGTTAGACTTGACTTAATCATAATGATTATGATAAGCCTAGTGGCATGGGTTAGCTCGAATTGTTAGCCACCTTAAATCAGAACTGGGTTGACACAAATGGCTAGGTAAGTGAGATCGCTGAAAGGGATATGCCATTAACTCGACAAGAACGTATTTAGATCAGTAGCTCCTAATTAAAAACCAATCAATTATATCTACCAAATTTACCTTAGACACCAAATAGTCAAACTAGAACTAATCGGATTTGCCGACAATCCAGGCTCAAACCACGAAGCCAAATTAGGTCTTAATTGGATTGATCACATGTGGCTGTGAGTCGATCTTGACCGAGACTTACAATGATTGGGCTGATCAATTCTAAGCACTCTTGATCCCACCTAACCAACTCTTAATTGGTTTGATCAACTGCTAGACCTAATTGAGCTACCCAAGCCCGAACCCAATTTTATGAAAATATCTTAGATCTGAAAATTCTTAATTTTAGACCTAATTAGTTTCATAATCTTAATTCTTAATTAAGTTTGGGATTTACCATCCTGGTTTAGACTTAGTCTTTAAAAGACTGGTATTATGTGCCTGCAGCTGCAGGAATTGATTCTGTTTCATGCTTAGCACATAGAAGGTTATGTGATCACCTTCTTTAAGGACCATTATAATATTCTTTATGAAAGAAATAAAATTGCAAATATTTCTTGTTAAAATGGTCTTTATCAGTTTATATTGATGTACCTATTTTAACTATCGACGCAAAACGTGAATGCCAACGACCTAGGATAGTCCAAACGACAGATATCTATGGCACCGAGATTAGTCATATAGCAGAAGATAGGAATTAACAATTGAGAAAATGGGCTATTGAGTCCATTGACTTTTGAGTCATATCCAACTTGTGAATCTTCCTTCAAGGCAAAATGACTAAACTCCCTTTTGTGGACATGGGGAGAGGGCCACAGATCTCTTCGCCTAGTACATACTGATGTGTGCGGCCCATTTATGTGCCGGTTAGAGCAATTTTGTCTACTTCATTACCTTTCCGATGATCTATCTAGGTATGGTATGTGTATCTTATGAGACATAAGTCTGAAGCTTTTTTGAAAAGTTAAAAGAATTCAGTCATGAAGTATGAAAAACAAAACTGGAAACCCATTAAGGTTCTTCGATAGATCGAGAGGTGAATACCTTAGCCGGAATTCCTAGACTATCTTAAGAAAATGGCATAGTCTCTCAATGACTCCACACGGAACACCTCAACTCAACGGGGTTTCAGAATAGGAAAATTAGACTCTATTAGATATGGTTGACATCATGATGAGCTTCACAGACCATCCTGATTTTCTTTGGGGACATTCATTTTATAACTTCAACTTTTACTGAATAGCCCTCTAAAAACTTCCTACCACACCGTATGAGATATGGCACGTAAGAAACCAAGTCTGAGTCATCTCAGAATTTGGGATGGTCCGGTCATGTCAAAAACAACAAGCGATAAAGTTAGAAGTTGGTCCTTCAGAGCTGATTATAAGGATATCCTAAAGAGTCATTAGGATACTATTTCTACATCCAGAAACAACAATGTGATTGTGAGTCGACATGCCATATTTCTTGAAAAATAGTTTATTCAAGATAGGGCATTGGAAGCAGATTAAGCTTGTATAGAAGTCTCACAAGTGGAAAGAGTTTAAGGACAATTGGAACCAAATCAGTTTGACCAATAGAACACTACTCCTCCACCTCGTAGATCGGAAAGAGTTTCCCGTCCCCTTGAAAGATACTTAGATATTATTTCAGAGGACGGTGAGGAAATGTTCCCATAGGTAATGGTGCTCATGGTGATGATCCCAAAACCACAACAGGAGATATCAGATATCGACTCCGAGAAATGGCTTGAGGCATTGAAGTCAGAATCGCTCGATGCACTAAAACACAGTCTGAACCTTGATAGATCCACCAGAAGGTATAGTACCTATTGGGTGTAAATGGATCTTCAGAGAAAGATTGGGCAAGATGGGATGTGGAGACATTCAAGGCTGACTGGTGGCAAAAGGTTATAGTCAAACGTGAAAGCGC